>JAWWMU010000107.1:2089429-2139925 GCA_035048155.1 Cinnycerthia olivascens
CATTCTTAAAAAAATAACACCCCAATTAGTAATGCAGTCTATAACAAGAGAAATGTTCTTTTGTCATGCAGAAAATATTTTTTTTTCTTCCCGGGCGGTTGTTTTCATTTGTGACAAAGCTACAAGAAAACCTGTTTTTCTTGTGAGAAAAGTCTCCATAGCATAACAAGAGAAACTCTTCTCCCCAGGTTAATTGAAGTTAAGACTGTTTTTTTTTTTAAAAGGTAGTAAACTGACTAAAGGTCATGAGTTTTATCTTGCATTGTCAGTGAAAAAGGGACAAGTTATCTGGAATTTAGTTCTGATTTTCTCATTATTAAAATTTTCTTCTTTTAGCTATGTTAATAAAGTTTTTTCTTGTGTGTTTTCAAGTTTAAATCTACTTTCTTTCCTTTTTTTTATCCTATCTCACAATAAAAAATAAACCCTCCACAGAACACCACCAGGAATCTCCAGCAGTGGCTGGGTTTGCCTGAAGAACTACTGAATTTGGGAAAAGCAGCCTGCAGGGAGCTCTGCCGTGGTGGGGGGTGTGGCAGCAGCACTGCCACCTCCCACCCTGTCACCTACTCTGCTCAAAGGGAGTGCTGGTCCCGTCCTTCTCCTCCAGCTCCTCACTGGGGGATGCAGGGCCATTGGATGACAGCCGCTGGAGCTTGTGGCTGAATTCACCTGTCCAAGGAAAACCCACAGAGCAGTGAATCACCTGCTCAGCTGTTTCTCTTCTGAGAGCTCACCCCATTCCATCAAATCCCACCCTATCCCACTGGAGACTGGGATCAGCACGGCCATTTACAACAGTGTTCTCACAAGGCAGGTAAAACAGGGGATGGTCCTGCCAAACTGGGAAGCTCTGGGTTTAGACTGGCTGTGCTGGGAGGGGCTCCTGGGCTGTTCCCAAATCTACCTGCACTGGAATCCAGGCTTCTGTCAGCATCAGCGACAGAGGTTGGCCAAGATTTATGGACCTGATGTCCCCTCCCACCTGCAGAGAGAACACAGAGTCTGTTGGGATTGCTGTCTGGGAGAAACTGGGATGGCTGGGGGAAGCTGCTGGTGGGGTTTGGTGCCTCCAGTGACACCCAGCAAGGAAAGGGGAGATGGGAAGATGGGCAATGGTTTGTTAGGGAGCAAAACGCCACAGATTTGATTTAGAGTCCGTCAGGAAATCCAGTTTGGGAGACTCCCAGCCTGTCCTGCTGCTGCCAGCAAAGCCCCTCATACCCTGGGGGTCCCACTCGGCTCCTGCCTGGGGGACATGGGGCAGGGTGATGCAGAACTCTGGGAGTCCACACTCACCTCTTCGCTCGGCTGCTCCAGCCCCACTTGGTGACTCCTTGGCTCCTGCTGCTCCCTCTGAGCCAGCCCCAGCCCCCTCTGCACTCGTGGAGAACTCGCTGGCATTGAAGCTGCCCTTCCGTGGCCGAGTAAAGGGAGACCTGGAGGGGAAAAAGTAATGTGGATGAGAAGCAAGGACACTTGGAAACTTTATCCATAGCTGCCATCCACCAGTCTCGGGAACCACAATCTCCTAAGTACTCAACAGCCTGTCTCTCATCCACTGGAGGCTAAGAGAGCAATTCCCAGCTGGAGCTGCCTTCAGGAATGCTGAAAGCATCCTGCTACCTGCAGGACAGCGTGGGTGGCAGGAGATAACGAAGGCAACGCGGCTGAACTGGAGCACTAGCCAGGAATGAACCCTCACCAGGCGTTGTGGGACACGTAGGGCTCGAAGTCGTACTGGACGTCGGGCTCGTCGCCGCGCTGCAGCTGCCGGACGTGGGACGCGTACTGCTGGCCCGGGTCGTACAGCTTGCTGCTCTCACACAGAGTCTGGAAGTTCACTGGCAGCGGCGCCGTCTGCATGTGCATGGTCTGGTAGAAGGAGATGGTGGCCTAAAAGTGACGTGGGGAGGGTCAGATGTGAGCTCGGTGGGCTGGCACGTGAGCAGCTCCAGGTTAGGTGGGGAATCAGGAGGATGAAGTGGTGCTTTGGTGAGGTTGAGGGAGAGGGGAGCTCTGCGTCCACCCAAACGCCCTCTGGAATAGGGGTAGCTCTGCTGGAAGGCAGCTCTGAGCTCTCCAGAGCAGGGCGCAGCCACCTCCTGCCCTGGGGACACCCCAGCCCAGCCCTACTCACCGACTTGATGACCTGGTCAGTCTGTTTGATCACTTCATGGATCTGCCGCAGGGAGTTCACCTTGATGTCCTCCAGCTCCTGCTTCTGTGTGTTTGCATCGGCCACACAGGTGCGATACGTGGCCATGGCCTCTTCTGCCTGGGAGTTAGGAGAGCAAGGGATGGGAACAGCTCAGATGTGAGGAGAATAAGAACATCCCCTTGGACCCTGTTCATCCTGGGATCCCTGAGTTCACCCCACGTGGCTCAGGGACGGCAGGAGTGAGGAGGCCCCTCCAGAGCTGTCACTCTCCTACCTTGTTCTTAGCTTCCTCTTCCAGCCGCCTCTTCTTGTCCAGGGTTTTGGTGGTAATGCTGCTGGTTGTGTTTTGCTGCTCCTCCTCTGCTTTCATCGCCATGTACTTGGCCTTTTCGTGCTCCTCGCTGCGCTGCATGTACGTCTGCTTGGCCTTGCGCAGGTTCACCTCCGCCTCTTGCTGCCAGGGAGAGCCAGGGTGAGGATGGAGCCCAGCAAGGGGGTCACCAGCTCTTGCTGGGGTCCCCCAGCACAGCACAGGCGCCCAACACTGCTGGAGAGGGGCAGGGTGCCCCGCGCCCTCAGAGGAGGTGTCACGAGTTGCTCCAGGCTGGGATTCGGAACACAAACCCAGTCACTCACCAGTTTCCTCTGTGCCCGGTGCCACTGCTCCTTGACCTCCTTCCTGCGTTTCTCATGCTCCTGGCGTCTCACCGACAGTGGCTGCACGGGGAGGGAGGGAGGAACAGCCCCATGATGACCTGAGCTGAGCACTCCTGCACTGCCCTCGCCAAGACTTTGCATGGAGAAGTGCCCTGTGGTGGTGACTATCACAGGTCACAGGCACTGGTTTGTGCCAGGGATGAAAACCCACAGCCTGGGAAGTGCTGGATGCAGGTTCCCTCTGCATTGAGCTAAGGAGGAGTCACCTCTGCAACACCAGGACCTCCAGCCCCAGAAAGGACCCTCTGTCCCCTCACCTGGAGGAAGGTTTGATGCTGCAGGGTGTTGGCTGCCTGCACAACCGAGGCCCTGTACTCCATGTCCTGCTCCAGGGCCAGCAGATAGATGGACAGGAAAGGCATGTTGATCTGGGGAGAGGAAAAACACATCTCCCTGAGCTCCAGCACCCAGCGTGAGCCCAAGGAGATGTGTCCTTAGTGGAGTAAGAGCCAGAGGCAAGGTAAGGCTGGCGACTGCTGGTAAAACCTCCATCCTGAATTTCTCCAGGCAGAGATCTGGAGAGTTGCCCCCTTGTCCTCCCATGCTGGGGCACACGGAATGAGCTCTTCAGGGTTGCTGGCTCCCAATCCAGCCTGGCATTGGGTGCTTCAGGGATTAGGGGACCTACCTCCTGACTGATGGTTTGCTTGAAGCTGTTTGCCACCTTCTGGAGAGCTCTGGCAAGATCCATCTCTGGAAGGAAAAGGTCAAAATCGAAAAGACACATGAGACACTGGGATTTCCCTAGTGGAGCCCAATCTCCTTTTGAAAAATTAGTCAGAAACTTGAGGAGTGAGGTTCCCACTGCCCTGGCAGCATCAGACTCCTCCAGGAGGGACCTCAACCTGTCCCATGGCTCAGCCCTGCTCCAGAAGAGACCCACCTGCTGTCCCCCCACTCACCAATTGATAACTTTTTCTCCATGTATCCCATCAGATCCTTCATGTACTTGGAGATGGTTTTGGCATACTGGAGAGCAGCTTCCACGCCCCCCTCACAGCGCTGCAGCATCACGTCCACCTCCTCGGCCGGAGGACGGGCTGTGGAGGGATGGACACTCCGTGAGCTTCCAGGGCAAACCCCTCAGCTCTGTGCCAGCCCCGGTGCCCCCAGCTCTGCTGCTGGGGAGTCACATGTGGCTCAGGATGGCAGCGCTGATGGGGACGGTGCCAGCTCCTGCACAGACCCCAAACCCTGCACCCAAAGTCAACCTGCTCACCTGTGTTGTAGCTGTCCATGCCCGAGGGCACTCCATCTCCTCCAGGCCCAGGAATCCCCCCGTAGAGGCTCTCCACAGTCTTTGGGAATTGGGAAAGAAGAGGGACTGGTCAGCCAAGAGGATGGGGAGCAGCTGGAGGGGTTGGCAGATGGATGGAAGCTGGAGCTGCTGGAGCCTTTTGGCCACTGCTGGAAGTCAGCTGTGCCCAGGAGCTATTGGAACTGCCACTGGAGCAACACCCTGCTCTGGGCTCACACCAGAACTGAGGGGAGAAGCCAGAGCCCTGTGTGATCCTGAGCACCACGTGGTGGGAGCATCCAGGTATCCCAACATCACTCACCTGGTTCTGGTCGCTGGGTGGGATGGAGAGGATGGTGCTGCTGTCCACCTCACCCATGAGGAACTCAGACACCCTGTGGGGAGAGGAGCATGGCTGGGCTCAGTGTCACAGGGACAGTGACACGGGCTGTCTCCAGGGGATGGCTGCCCAAGCTCCCTTACGTGCTGCTGAAGGACACGGCGATGGTCTCCACGGCCTTCTCGAATTCCCGCTTGTCCGCCTCATTGTTGGATTCGTAGTGGAAACCTGGAGATGAGGAAATGTGGGATCCCTGTTGCCACAAGCAGCTGCCCCTGTCTCAGCAGAAAGATCCGCCAGTTCATGCTGGTATCAGGGGCACTTTGGGGCTAGGGTGAATCAACGGAGCAGTGGGAAGGATCATCCCTATGGACAATGGATTTTTCCAGAGTAGTTTCCCCCTCCTTCTTCCCAGGACTGACGTCCCTGACAGCATCCCTTGGCTTGTGTTTCTGTTTATTCCCGTTACTCAGGGCTGCTGGAAAAGTGCTGCTGGACCTGTTCCACTGCCTGCCCTGGCTCATGGCTCCTGCAGACCCTTCTCCAAGCAGAATCAACTCCTCCAGGAGGGCTCTTGCCCGCAGTCAAATGAGGAAACACCACCAGCAGCAGCAGGAACAGGAGCTGACAGTGCTTGGCAGGCTCCCACACCATGGGGCACCAGCGGCCAGGGATCCTGGGCAGACCCTGGGTCAGCTCCTTGGAGTGGGGAGGGCTCTGCTCCAAGCCCACTCCCTGCCATTCCTGGGTGGGACCAGGCTCCTGGCAGCCTTCCTGCTACCCTGTCCTCTGTGGTTTCTGTTGGGTGTCCAGGAAGCCATGGCTGACTCAGACGGTTTTGTTGTGCCTGTGGGAGGTGCAGCTGCCCCCTCTCTGTGGGTGACAGTGGCAGGAGGTGGAGCCCAGCTGGGATCTGACCTCCCAGACCCGGCTCCATAAACACAAGAGGCTGCCAGGAGCAGGATCTGATTATTTCAGTGTTTTTCCTTTGGCTGTGCCTGGAAACCCCCAGGCAGGATCTGTCATTTCTGACACTGCATCATCCTTAAAGCCGAACCACGGCAAGAGGCAGACGATGCTTCTGCCCTCTCCATCAGTCCATGGGGCAGCTCCACTCCCAGCAGCCCCTCCATGGGCTCCCCAATTTCCCCCCATCCCACAGTGGGGCAGGAGGGGAGCAGGACAGAGCTCCCAGCCCCGCTGTCTCACCCTTGACTTTGGAGATGAGGGTCCCAGCGGCCGTCAGGGTCTCCAGGGTGTTGAGCAGGGGGTACTTGCTGATGACCTGGCGCAGGATGCACAGGGTTTCACCCAGGCACTCGTGGGCCAGCGGCCGCTGGGGCTCCTTGGGGTCTGCAAGAGAAGGGGGCTGAGATGCTGCATCCTTGTTCCACGTCCCTGCCCTGTGTCTCTGCTCTGCATCCCTGTCCTGTGTCCCTGCCCTGTTTATCTGCCAGCCACATGCCAGGCAGGGACCTACCATCTCCCAGGCCATGCAGCAGATCCCCCTGGCCTTGGGGCTTCCCAGGACTGGCATGGCCACATCCTGCTTGTTCAGCATCTCCCCACAGCCGTGGCTGTGTGTCTCCTGCCCAGCCTGGTGTTGGCTGGGGGGCAGTCTGACCTTTGAGGCATTTTTTCCTCCGTAGTAACTTTTTCCCTTGAAAGCAGTTTGGGAATTTCCTCCATTTCCTTCCCTCCCTCCTGCCGGATGGACGCTCCCAGCCGGGAGGGATGGGCCTGGTCCAGCCAGGCTTGCTGCATCCCACAGGTCCCCCCCTGGACCCTCCCTTCTGTGGGCTCCAGTTGCCAGCCCAGGGGTCTGGCCAGGACCCTCCAATGCAGGGCTAGGGTTGGGGACTGAAATCCTGACTAGGAAGTGAGCAACCTCCCTCAGGGAAGCGCTGGGATGGGGGATCAGCACCCACTGCCCAGACAGAAAAAAGCCCTCTCCCCATCCCAATCCCCAGCTCAGGGTTGGGAAGGGGTTTCTGCAAAACCAGAACTGACAACATGGCTGTCAAATGCCCCCAGTCCATGGGATCGATGCCTCTCCTGTGTTCCTTGGGCAAGGAGAGCTGCTTGTGAGCCTGCAGACCACTCAGCCCCTCCTGCTGGCCTCCCTGGTGGGCTGGGGGGCCGTGCCTGGCACCCCTTGGGCGTCGGGGGGCCCTGGCAGGCAGCTGGCATGGCCGCGCCGTAAACAGGAAAACGGGCAGATGAAAATAGCTCTCAGCAGGAAGTTGAGTTATCCTGGCTCCGAGCTCCACTCACCCACCACTCACCCACCACCTTGACTGCGGCTGCACAGTCCCCCAAGGGTCCTGGTGCCCTCTGGCCCAGGCAGAGACCCCCCACCCACGGGTGGGTCTGTCCCAGGGCGCTGTGATGCAGGTGTTTGGCGCAGGGGTGGGCACTCACCATCATGCAGCACCACATCCCGCAGCTTCTCCAGGGCCTCGGCGAAGCAGGCCACATACGCCAGCAGCTGGGAGATGTCCTCGGGGTCGATGAAGGGACACTCCCCGCCCTCCACGGGGTTGTAGGACGTGGGGGTCTTGTGGCCCTTGGGCACAGCGCGGGACACGGTGGGCAGGGAGAAGCCGGCGGCGCTGGCATGGCGGCTCAGGCTGGTGGGGCGCTTCAGGGTGCCCACGGCGCTGGGGCTGCTGCTGAGCTTGGCACTGGCTGGGGGCAGCTCCCCCGGGCTGGAACCCGAAGCCTCCAGGCAATCCTTGCGGGAGAGGTCCTTGGGGGCAAGGGGGAGTGTGAGGGCACATCCAGCATGGCGGGGACCCCAGAGAGGGAACCACCCCAGGACCCCCCATGCCACCATCCTGGGGAACAAGCTGTTGCCTTGAGGGGCTGGTGCCAGACTCTGTAGCTGTGTCGTGCCTCAATTTCCCCAGGTAGGGATCTCCATCAGGGACCATCTTGGGAGATTAGGCAGGGTCTGGGCACTCGCCTGGCTGCCCCACCAGTCCCTGCCAGCTCCTCTAGGTCTGTGTTTGTCAAGAGGGGCACACAGCACAGTGTAGGTGACACTGCTTGTCCACCCCAACACCCACCGTGATGGAGCTGCCCATCCCAGGGGGCTGGGCACCCCAACACAGTAAAATGGCACCAGGATCCGCCAGCCTATCTCTTCCTCTTTTTCTGCTTCACCCAAGCAGGGGAAGGAGACAGAGACAACAACACCTCCTAGGCTGTTGTTGGGGGGTCTGCAGGTATTTTTCAGATGGAGGAAGCCCCAAATTTCTAGGGGTAAAATAGCACTGAGGGAGGGGCTGGTAGCGGCACTGTTCAGAGCTGTGCATGGCTTGAGGGCCACACATCCAGCGAGATTCCTTAGGCATGGGGAGGGCACCCCGCAGCCCCTCAGCCCCCCCCAGCAGCTCCCACCAGCGACCCCCGGCACCCGGTGTGACACGAACGCGCGGGGTCCGAGCATCCCTGGGTGGGCGCTGCCGGAAGTGCTTTTTACACCGGCGGGGCGGGCACGGAGCGCCGAGAGCACGAGGCTTCCACGGGCGAGGGCGAATGGGCGAGCCCATCCCCTCGGGGGGCCAGACCATCGTGGGGCTGCAAGGAGGCAGAAAGGCCTCCACCCCAAAACTCCGGGGGCCATCCCAGCCCTGTCTCGGTCCTCCCGGGTTGCAGCGGCCCCGGCGCCCCCCGTTCCCTCCCTCCGGAGCCCCGGGGTGCCCCCGGCCGTACCGTCAGCCTCACGGCGGGCGTGCGGGGCAGCGAGTCCAGGGCGCGCTGGTGCGGGTGGGCTCTGCCCGCCGCCGCCGAGGGGCTGTAGCTTTTCTTGCCTGCAGCCCTGCCGAGCATCCCGCTGGTCGCCACCCATAGGCCCCTCTCCCGGGAAGTCGGGACGGGGGTGGGGACGGGTGTCCCCTGCTAAGGAGCCGCGGGTGGGCTCCGGGTCACCGTCGGCCACATCGTGCCAGCCCGGTCTCGCCCCACGCACCGGGACTGGGGCGCAGGCGCGGGAGCGGGCAGTGCGGGATGCGCCGGGGAGCCCCGGTCCAGGAGCGTTTCCTCCTGGCCCCTCCGGTACCGGTGGGAGGGGGGGGGGTCCACACGTCAATAAATAAATATCTGGCAGAGCCGAGGCAGAGGGGCTGGCCGAGCCTGCGGTCGCCCTGCTCTCATCCCGGTCCCCAGGGAGGTTTATGAGTTTCTCTGCCCTTTCCCAAACCCTCGGCCCCCCCATTTCCTCCCCTGTCCCTTCCTGCCCTCCGCCTCCCTCGGCGATTGCTCCGTCCCTTTCATCTGGGGCAAAATTCTCCCCCTCCCCTCCCCAGCCCCGTGAGTAGGGTTCTTTCTCGTTTCCGTCCTCTTCACAGACCTCCTGGACATATCCAGGGCCCCGTTGCCAACCTGTGGCTCTACCCAGCAGCTCCGTGAGTGCTGCTGCCCCTACAAATCCCCACCGTGCCCGGGGTACAGGGGAGACACTCACCGGCAGCGTCTGCGGGACGGGGCTTCCCGCCCGGCTCTTCTTGGATATGGAGGGGGTTTTTATCAGCTCCCGCTTCTTCCGGGAGAACATTGTTCCCGGGGGGTCGAGCCGCTGCCCTCAGCCCCTCGCTCGGGCCGGCTGTGCCGGTTCCCCAGGGCTGCGGTCACATTCTCGGGGCGCCCGTGTCAGGAGGGCGCGTGTGACGCCGCCTCGTTTCCTCAACCACTTCGCAGCTCGACCTGAAACAGGAAAAAGCCGAACGCGCACCCAGGAGCGAGACCGGGCAGGGGTTACCCTGTCTGCCCTGCAGGGCCACAGGGGGCAGCGGGACCCCCCAGCACTCCAGGGGTCGTTTGGGAGGGTTTCAGTGCTGCGGCCCAGGGCTTACAGAGGGGTGGGGGGCTGAGCCCCACTCTGTGGGACCGGTCCTGACCCCCGTGGGAGTATCCCTGCCCTCTGGGGAGTTCACCCTGTTTGGGGGTGTCCATCCGTCCAGGTAGGACAAACTCCTTCCCTCTGGAGGCCCCAGGTGTGGGGGTGAGTCTGTGGGGGGGTCTGGGCTCCCACTTGTGGGATGCTCCCGCCTTTGCCCTTCCGTGGGCTCAGTATCGGCGCTGGGACCGGCCCTTTGGGGTCCTGCCCCCTGTCCCCACCGGCCCATGCTCACCCACAGTCCCACCCGTGACTCTCCCACCCACGGGAGTATCAGGGGGACGTCGGGTAAACCCCTGGTGAGTGCCGGGCCCGGCCCGCCGGGTGCTGCGTGGGGACCTCCGGCCGCTGCCCCCGGGCTGCTCGGGCCCGCTGCCAGCCCCGCGGACGCTCGGGGGGGATGGTGTCTCCCCTGCTTCGTCCCGGGACCTCCCAGCGGGGCCGGGCCGAGCCGGGTCAAGCCGGGCCGTGCCGTCTCGCGTGGAACTTATGCCGGCCCCGTGGGGACACGGGCTCGGGGTGGGGCAAGGGGAGCAGGACGAGGTCGGGGATGGGTGGAGGTCCGTGAGGTGCGGGGCCAAGGGAAGGTGTAGGAGTGCCCTGCGTGTGTGCGTGACCGTGGGTGCGCGCAGGCAGCTGCGTGTGAATGTCTGAGTGCGCTGAGTGCGTGAATGTGAGTGAGAGACTGTGCAGGGTAGCGCCCGTGGGCCGCGGGGTGCGTGTGTGTTCTCTGTATGTTTTGTGTTTGTGTGTGCACAACGCGTGCCCGTGGGCATACCCCTGTACAGGGATGCACACGCGTGTGCCCATGTGTGCCTTCTGCCCGTGTGCCCGGCACAGCTCCAGTCCCGGCCCCGGGCTCCCCCGACTCCCGGAGCCTCCCGGTGCCTCCCGGTGCTCCCCGGGTCCCAGTGTCGGGGTTCGGGACCCTCCTCTCAATCCGGCCGCTCCTGCCCTTATTTGGACATTTTGTCCGTCCAATCAAGGCGGGAGGGCCTGGCCCGACCCCGACCCCGCCCCCGCCCCCGCCCGAGCCCGCTCCGGTACCGGCCCCTTTGCCCGCTCCCCGCTCCGGTACCGGCTCTGTTCCCCGCCATGAGCAGCTCCCAGTTCAACAAGGGCCCGTCCTACGGCCTCTCCGCCGAAGTCAAGAACCGGGTGAGCCGCGGCGGGGAACGGGCGGGACCGGGACCACCGGACGGGGGTGAAGCGGGGGCTGGGGGATACCGGGGCCACCGGGCGCTGTGGCTGCCTGTGCTCCTGGAGGCCCGGGAGACCGAGCATCCCGGTGCTGCTGGGGCGTCCCGGTTGCATCCCGGGTTCTGGAGAGCCGGCGGTTTTTCCGGTATGCCCCAGGAATGCAGAGCCGGCCAAGAGCAGAGAAGTTGGGGGATTCCGAGAAGATGGGGCTTCCCGGGAGCATGCGGAACTGACAGACCCGGTGTACCGAGGTCTCTGAAAGCTGGGGATACTTAAGCTGGGCTCCTAGTCTCGGGGTAACCTGAGCCTGCTTAGAGGGTCACAGGGAGGTGTCTTGGGGGTCCGGGGCTGGGTATCTCCCGTGCGGTGGCTGCTGTGGCTCCGCTGCCCCTGGCAAACCGCGGGGCACTCTTCCCGTCACACCCAGAGCTGGGGGCGATCGTCTCGGTCCTCCGCGGCTCCGGACCAGCTCCACGAAGTTTCTCCGCTTTCTGCTTCCCCTCAGCTCCAACTCGCTCTGCGGGATGCTCCGACATGGCAGCGTCCCCGCGGGCGTCTCTGGGGATGCGGCTTTTGGCCCCGGTGACTCTCCCGCCCAAGTGCCGCGGGGCCGGAAGGGGAAAGAGGAATAGGAGCCTCCGGCTGAGCTGTTTGCACCCCTAGGAGGGGTCCGGGTGCCGCGGGGTGCAGGCAGCTGCCAGCACCCTTCTGCCCCCTCGACAGCGCACGGGGGTCATGCCGGGGCGGGGGCGCGCAGGGACACTGCAGTCCCGCATCGTCGGTGGCTGTGCCCGGCCCCAGGCAAGCAGAGACTGAGCCGTGGTCACCCCGGGGCAGGTGACCGGTGGTTTGAGTGTGTTCTGCCCGGTGACACATGGACGGGGCCAGGGCAGGCGGGAGAAGGGACAAGTGGTGACACGCACGAGGCTGCCATGGCCGTGGCAGCGGGATGTGGTGGCCGTGGCCGGGCACTCCTTACCTGGCCTCGCAGGGGATTTGCATTTCGTAACGGGGATCAGACGGGCCCCGGCCTGCCTGGGGCTGGGCTGCCCCAGATGAGCGGGTGACACGAGCCGGGGCCTCACCGCCGCGTGCTCTCGGTGCTTCGTGTTGATTCAGCAAGGCATGAGCCAGTCCAACTGCCTCAGTGTGTCTGATGGAGGTGACATCACCGACTGGGAACCAGTTAAACCAGTGACACGCTCCCAGTCTGTGCAAGCCCTTGCAGACTGGGCTGTGGTGGGATGTCTCTGAGGCTGGTCCACTGTGCACACCCCACGCCCTGGGAAATCCTCAAGCTGGCCATGGGGAGGGAAGAGGAGCTGATTTCAGCTGCTCACACTCCAGAACAGCAGCTGGTGGGACTGCAGAATCCCCCAGCCAGGACACACGTGGTTTCATGAGTGTGATCCGTGTCCTGCATTGGTCGAGCTTCCTTTTGGGACCGGAGTGTCTCCTGACCACACGGTGGGGCTCGACTGTGCCCATCCCAGTGTCCCCCTGAGTCCAGGATCCCCAGGGACTCCTGGCCTCTGCACATAATGGCACCAGGAAGGGACAGGATGGGCAAGAGGTTGGTGGCAGCCCTGGGGCCACCCCCAGTTGCCAGCTGAGCATCAGAGGTGCTGGGCTGGGGCAGGACAGCACTCGGGGTTTCCAGGCCCTTCCCTTCCCAGGCCAGGAGAACTTTCTCTTTCCTTTCGGGCTGGACCAAAGACGGCGCTGCCGGAGATGCTGCCGGCCCTGGCAGCTGGTCTCCATTTGGGAGGAGGCGTCCACATTCCTGGCATAGCCGCGGTGACCGAGGAATCTGTGGCGGAGGTTGGGCCTCGCCGGAAGGGAAAGGGAGAGCATCATGCGGCCAGGACCCCCGGGGCTCAGAGCTGAGCTCCCACGGGCTCCCGGGGACAGATCCGGGGGGGGGCATAATTTCTCCCTAACCCTATGAGCAGCTCCTGCTCATACTTTTGGAATGGTTCAGAAGCTTCTGCGTCTGCTGGCAACATCATCCTCATGCTCCTGTCCCCGTTCCCATCGCAGGGAGGGGGGAACTGTCCCCATGAGGGGTTTGGGGTGTACACTGGGGCCCTGCCTGAGCTGTCCCCCCACCGCCCCCCAGCTTGCCCAGAAGTATGACCCACAGAAGGAGGCTGAGCTGCGGACGTGGATCGAGAGCGTCACAGGAAAACAGATCGGACCTGACTTCCAGAAGGGGCTGAAGGACGGGGTGATCCTCTGCGAGTGAGTCCTGGGGTGTCCTGAGCATGGCCCCCAGCCCCTGCTCCAGCTGGGTGGAGATTGTGGACACCAGACCTCCTGGGGAGCCTCAGCCCTTGTGGTGGGAAGGGTGGGTTGGATCTGTGTCAGTGGGACCTCCCAGTCACCCCTATGGCTTCTGTGTCTGGGGAGAGCCCTGAGGACAAACAGGGACCTGTGAGGGAAATTTGCCTCACATGGGGGAGGACTGGGCTGGACCTTCCCAAAAGGATCTGCAGCCCTTTGAGGTTTCTTTCTGCCGCAGCCTCATGTGCCCCTGCCTCCCTCCAGGCTCATGAACAAGCTGCAGCCCAACTCGGTGAGGAAGATCAACCGCTCAGCTCAGAACTGGCACCAGGTAGGTGCAGCTCTGCTGCCACCCACCTGCTGTTCCTCTGCCCTCACCCACCAGACCTCACCCCTCTGCCTCTCCACAGCTTGAGAACCTCTCCAACTTCATCAAGGCCATGGCCAGCTATGGCATGAACCCCGTGGACCTCTTTGAAGCCAATGACCTTTTTGAGAGTGGGAACCTGACGCAGGTGCAGGTGTCACTGCTGGCACTGGCGGGAATGGTGAGCGTGGGTGGATGAGCAGCTTGGAAGAGGCTGCAGCCCCATGGGGACCCCCAGTTTGGGGTGGTGCCTGTGGGACCCCACATCTCCCCCTGCACAGGGAGTGGGTGGGGGGTTTGGGACCCCTGTCCTTCCTCACAGCCACTCCTGGCAGGCCAAGACGAAGGGGCTGCAGAGCGGGGTGGACATCGGTGTGAAGTACTCGGAGAAGCAGCAGAGGAATTTCGACGAGGCCAAGATGAAGGCTGGGCACTGTGTGATCGGGCTGCAGGTGGGCTGCCCCACAGGGTCTCGTGGGTGGGGGGCTGGGCAAAGGGTGCCCAGTTCTATCAGATTCTCAGCACTGTCGCAGCTCCGAGTGTTGCTGGAGGGACCTGAGGCATGAGGTGCCTCAAGTGTCCTGGGGATCTGGGACCATTTTGGCTGATGTCCAGCACTCAATGGCAGGGAGCCTGAGATGGGTTAGGGAGCTGTGCCCCCCAGACTAGGTGGGACAGGGGCAGGGGGAGAAGGGGCACATGTGGGGCAGCACACGCTTCTCACCAGACCCTTTTGTCAGATGGGCACCAACAAGTGTGCCAGCCAGTCCGGCATGACGGCCTATGGCACCCGGAGGCACCTCTACGACCCCAAAAATCAGATCCTGCCACCCATGGATCACTCCACCATCAGCCTCCAGATGGGCACCAACAAGTGTGCCAGTCAGGTGAGCCCCCACACCGGGCTGGGGTGGGATTGGGGGACCACAGCTGAGCCCTGCTCCATCCTGTCCTTCCTTCCAGGTGGGCATGACGGCCCCCGGCACCAGGAGACACATCTATGATGCCAAGATGGGGACAGAGAAGTGTGACAACTCCTCCATGTCGCTGCAGATGGGCTCCAACCAGGGCGCCAACCAGAGCGGGCAGGTCTTTGGCCTTGGGCGCCAGATCTACGACCCCAAGTACTGCCCACAGGGCAGCCAGGGCGAGGTGGCCAACGCCGCCGGTGACCAGAGTGGGGACCCCCCTGGGTACCACTACTACCGTGAGGAGGAGGAGAGCTACTGAGTGGGATGGCCCAGTCCCACCTGCACCATCTCATGTACAGCCACCCTGTCAGCTACATTCCAGCCTCCACTTTCATCATTCCTTCTTTTAAAACTCTTTTAACTTTGGAAATGAATCTATTTTTCTGATCAAGGAAATAAAGACCCCGTTTCTAGAGAGGAGCCCAGCTGGTTCCCCCAGGAGCCCCCAGACCCTGGGGCAGCAGGAAGGTGACAGATGTTCCAGCACCTGGGAGTGGACAGTGTCACCTCTCATGCACCCAGCGCCCACCACAGACCCCTGTGATGCCCCCGGATCCCTCAGCAAGGAGTGGGAGTGGCACCCACGCTGCCCCTGGTGCTGCTGCTCGTCCCAGTGCTGGCAGGACCCTCCATAGCCCTGTGGAGGAGTGGGACTGGGGTCAGCGGGACACAGGGGATCTGGGAGAGGCTGTGTGGCCTCGGGATTGTGAGTGTGCGTTTGTGAGTGAATGTGTGTGCATGCACGGGTTTGCACTCTGGTGTGATCTCTAAATGCTGGAAATGCCCTTTTTGCAGAACTCGTAGGGACCAAGTTTTCAAGGCCACGGTGATGGCTGCAGGGCTGGGCCGGGAGCTGGCACACCTGGAACACCCAGCACTGCAGCAACCTGATCGCCCAGGCTGGAGCCAAGGCTGACTCCAGCGGCTGCATCCTGCACCGGGGCGGTGTCTGAGTGCAGCCGGTGCCTATCGACCCCTCCCCGTGTGGTTTTTAATGCAGATGCTCTCAGACCGAAACCTTTTATTAAAAAAAAAAACAAAAACCCTTTCAACATGAACAGGAGCTGGTCTCTGCTGCAAGCGCCTTGTCAGGGCTCAGGCGTGCGGGGCTGCGAGCTGCTGCGGACCTGGGTGAGACCCCCAGAGTGGTGGGACGGGATGTCCCGGGGGGAGCAGCGGGAGCCGGGAGCGGGCTGCGGGGTTAATAGATGTGCGGTTGATAGATGAGTAATTAACAATGCCAACGGGACAGGACGGGACGTGCCTGTCCGGGAAAAGAGCCACCTTTTTGGGCGAAACGCGGCGTTTCGAAGAGCCGCGCTGCTCCGTGGGGCTCCCAAGGGTGGGATGGGCGAGGCGGGGGCTCCTAAGGGTGGGGTGGGATGGGGCGGGGGCGGGACTCCCCCTCGCCCCCCCGTCGGTCCTGCCCCTTTAAGAGCCGGTTCCCATGACGTCACGCCCACGGCTACTTTGTAGCGCGGGGTGGGCGGGGCCTGCGCGCGCCCGGCGGAGGCGCGGGGTCTGTTAAAGGGGCCGCGCACCGGCATCAGGTAACGGGGGTCCCGGGCCGGGGGCTGCGAGCGGGGAGAGGGGAGGCTGTGTCCCGGCTGATGCTCTCGGCCGGATGCGGCCGCCCAGCGTCCCCCCGAGGCTCTTCGCTCCTCCCCGCCCCCCCCTCGGGGTTATCCCCGTGTTCCCGTCGTTGCCCCGAACTGTCCCCATGTCCCCTCTGGACTGTCCTCATCATTCTTTCGAGCTGTCCCCATGGCCCCTCCTGGGTTGTCCGTGTCTCCCCCGGGTTATCCCCATGTCTTCCCTGCCCGTCCGCCTCCCGGTGACTCCGCACCCCGCCCAGAGCGGGGCTCCGTGCGGCCGAACCGGGTTGGGGGACGCGAGGTTGGAGGGCACCGGAGCCGGGAGCTGCCGGTCCGGCGGTTGCCGGGGTCGCGGGGTCCACCGAGCTGCCGGTTGCAGCGATGCGGCGTGTTTGTCCTCGTGAGATGAGAGAGCAGATTCCCACGCGAGTCCCCTGGGAGGATCCAGGGATTCTGTGGTTGTTTTGTCCCGAAAAGAGCCGCCGTCCCTGCGGGGCTGGGGCTCCCCCGGACCGGCAGTTACGCAGCACCCTCCGGTTCCAGCGGATGGAGACACTCAGACACCTCTGTCTCCCCGTGTCACCCCCATCCCGGCAGCTGTTTCTTCCTCTCCGTGTTACCCCATCTGACCCCGGTGCATCCCCAGAGGAATCCTGCCCCCGGACCCACTCGTGTCCGGCCCCGCAGGCCGATTAGGCGGATTTCCCAGCCGGGATCCTAATCCCGCTGCCCCGTGCCCGCTTATCCCGGCCGCGCGCGGGACCCGGTTTAGCCCCGGGCGCGGGCGGGTGGCGGCGAGCGCGGTCCGGCGGGTGAGTGCGCGGCTCCCTCGGCCCCGGGGGGAAAACGAGGGGCAAGTCTGGGACGGTGGTGTTCCAGGCTAGCGGTGACCGGGGAGCCGCCCCGGAGCTCGGTTCTCCCGGGGCGCGGGTGGGTGCACCGGGCGGAACGCTGCGGGTTGGGTCGTGCCGCCGCCGCCACCGGGCTCGTCACTGAGCCGCCTTGGCAAAGCTTTGCTGCCGGGCCCCGGAGCTGCTGGCCCCGCTCCAGAGGTGGGTGAATTCCCCGGAGTTGGCAGAGACGCGGCTGCTACCCGCGGGATGTGGGTGTCGGAGCCCGCGGCTCCAGCCCACTGCACCGGAGCAATTCCGCTCTTGGGCTGATAAGAGCCCCACCCACATCCTTTTCAAGGGGAAACTGAGGCACGGGTTGGTCTTCAGCCTCTCCCGGGCCGTCCAGCTCGCCCGGAGCTACTCCTGGGGTGCCGGGGTGTTCCTTGTGCCCGGCGTGGGCAGTGAATCGTGCTCCTGGCTCCTGGACAGAGCTCGTGCCCAATTCTGGTGCTTTTGGTTTAGGAAAGAATGTGATTTGACCCTTTAGCTCCGGAAAGGAGCTTTGCTGCAGGAATGCCGTCCGGCTCCTGCCGGCCCCAGAGCTCAGCCCTGTGCCCGGCACTGTGCCCGGAGTGTGATAAGCCCCGAAGCAGAAGGAAGTGAGAGCCCAGCCGTCACCCCCAGCTTGGGGCTGCCCCCCCCTGCTCTCACCCGCAGTCGGAGCCGAGCGGGGCCCGCGACCCCCGCGATGGCCGTGGGCACCCAGCTGGGGCTGCTGCTCTGGAAGAACTTCACCTACCGCCGGCGGCAGCGGGTGAGTGGGCGATTGCGGTGGGGCTACCCAGAGCCGCTGGCTCCTGGCACAGGGGCAGGCAGAGCCCTGGACACTGATGGGAGCTGGGACCCACACCAACCTTGCTTCTTCCCCAGATCCAGCTGGCTATCGAGATCCTGTGGCCCCTCTTCCTCTTCCTTATCTTGATCTCAGTTCGGCGATCCCACCCCCCCTTCAAGCAGCATGAGTGTGAGTGGCCCCCGCGGGACCCCCCTGAGCCAGATAAGACCCCTCTGTGTGCCTTTCGGGTTGACACTGGGGGGACAAACACGGGAGGTGATCACAGTGTGGGGGCTCGCTGACATCTCCCTCCTCAGGTGCGTGTGGGGTCCCGGGGGTCCTGCACTGCCCCCCTGAACCTGCCTCCCTCTCCCTCAGGCCACTTTCCCAACAAGGCGCTGCCCTCGGCGGGGACCCTGCCCTGGCTGCAGGGCATCATCTGCAACATGAACAACCCCTGCTTCCGGCACCCCACGGCGGGAGAGGCCCCTGGCGTGGTGGGCAACTTCGATGGCTCCATGTGAGCGGCGGGGCTGGGGAGCTGGGGGGCAGAGCGGGGCTGGGCCGGGCTCTCATTGCCCACCCCGTGTCCCATGTCGCAGCCTCTCTCGCCTTCTGACCGAAGCCCGGCAGGTCCTGCTCCGCGGCCACGGGCAGCGGCTCCTGCACAGCTTCACCCGGCTCCTGCCCGCCCTGCGCCGGCTGCGGGACAGTGGGAATCGGCGGAGGGGTGAGCACCGGGAGCGGGGGGTGTCGAGAGAGCGAGACCCCTTGTCTGACCCCTGCTCCTCCAGCTCTGCCGGTGAGGGAATACTTGAGAGAGGACGAGACCTTCTCCCGGTTCCTGCGGACCAACACATCTCTGCCCCCGGCGCTGGTGGATGAGCTGATGGGGGCTCGGCTCAGCCCCCGCATCGTGAGTGTCGGCGCGGTGCCCGCTCCCGGTGCTCGCTCCCGGTGCCCGCTCCCGGTGACCTCATCATGGCTGCTCTCTCATTGCAGTTCTCCCTGGAGAGCATTCGCCTCCCGCTAAAAGCCCTGGTCTGCAATTCCTCGGTCCTGGGGGGCTTCCTGGTGGGCAGCGCCGCCGACTCCACCCAGAGCCTGCAGCAAGCGCTCTGCGCGCTGCCCAGCTCCCAGCTCCGTGCCATGGAGGGCTCCTTCCTCTCCCAGATGGACTTCCCACGGCTCCTGACGGTGAGCCCCCAGCGCGGTCGGGTGCTGGAAGGCACCGAGGCAGAGGTCCCCGGCAGGGCTGTGACCCCCTTCTCGTGCCCCCTTGTAGGAACAGCTGAGCTCAGAGTTGGGCGGAATCACCGGCACCGTGGAAGCTTTGGGCAGCTTCCTGCGGGATGCAGCATCCCTGATGGAGGAGGTACACCCCTCACTCCCCTGCCCCCTACCCACCCCCACCGTGTCCCTTGGGTGCCCCTGTGCCTCACAGCCCCTCTCCACTCTCATCCCACTCTCTCCAGGTCTCCTCCATGACCAGCCTGGCCGAGCTGCGTCAGGAGCTTGTGGGGCTGAGGGTCCCCAACACCAGCACGGGTGCCTTCAGAGCCCTGTCACGGATCGCCTGTGGGCACCCCGAGGGCGGGGGGCTCAGGATCCCCTCCCTCAACTGGTACGAGGACAATGATGTCAAAGCCTTCCTGGACCGTAACAGCTCGGAGCAGAGACCCGTGGTCTCAGTCAGCACCAGTGAGTGGGGGGCTGTGGGAGGCTCAGCCAGGGGCTGCGGGGGGCAGTGGGGGTTGGTGGTGTGGGGACTGGTGGTGGGGGCTCAACTCTGCACCCCCAGGTCCCTTCTGCCAGGAGCTGCTCCGCAGCCTGGAGTCCAGCCCCCTGTCACAGATCTTCTGGCGGGGGATCAAGCCCCTCTTTGTGGGGAAGATCCTGTACACGCCACCTGGGCCCGGCCCCGACAGTGTCATGGCTGAGGTGAGTGGGGGCTGCAGGGGACCTGGAGGGGTTTGGGGGGGGGCGGTCTCATCCCAGACCTGCCTCACCTCCCTCACACAGGTGAATCGGACCTTCCGGGACCTGGCAGTGCTGGGGGAGTTGGGGGGTGCCTGGCAGGAGCTGGGACCCCAAATCTACACCCTCCTCAACAGCAGTCTGGAGATGCAGATGCTCCAGGTGTGTGACCCCAGACTCCTCCCATTGGGAACGGGGTTGCTGTGGGGTGCAGGATGGGGTGTGCTGGGGTGCAATTGGCCAGAAGCAGGGTGGGCTGCATGGCCTCCCGTATTCCTGGTGCTTTGCAGGACCTGCTGCTGGCCCCGAGCACAGCCCAGCTCCTGGATGGGTTCCTCAACGACACCTCCTGGAAGCTGCAGGAGCTGGCCACATTCCTGGCGGGGCCAGCGGGGGGACCAGGCCTCACCTGGCACCGGGTGTACGCTGATGTGGATGCAGTCCTGGGCACGCTGTCACAGTTCATGGAGGTGTGTGTCACCCCGCTGTGGGCGGGCTGGACCCTTGCACCACCTGTGCCCACTCAGCCCCACCTGCCTACCCACAGTGTGTCTGCCTGGACAAGATTGAGGCAGTGGCCACCGAGGAGCAGCTGGTAGCCCGGGCCCTGGAGCTGCTGGAAGAGCAGCAGTTTTGGGCAGCAGTGGTCTTCCAGCCCCCCATCAATGCCACAGCCCCCGGATTGCCACCCCACGTCCTCTACAAGATCCGCATGGACATTGACGACGTCGAGAGAACCAACAAGATCAAGGACAGGTTGGGGGATGCCCATCCTGTCTGTCTCCATGGCCAGCCAAGCAGCCTGTGCTCGTTGCCAGGGGATCCCTGGTCCCAGCACCGTGCTCTGTCCCCAGGTTTTGGGACCCAGGCCCCGCAGCTGACCCCTTCAGTGACTTGCGCTACGTCTGGGGGGGCTTCGTCTACATTCAGGACCTGGTGGAGCAGGCGGTGGTGCGAGTGCAGACTGGGGCTGCCCCACGGACAGGGGTCTATGTCCAGCAGATGCCCTACCCCTGCTATGTGGACGATGTGTAAGTGGACAGGGGCAGCCTCAGACCTTGGGACTGTTGAGTGACCCCCTCTGCTGCCATGGGGGACACATCCAAGCGTCCTGCAGCATGGCTGCACCGGGGAGGTGGCACAGGGCTGGTCATGCCCTGATGCCCCTGGCCCAACAGTGGCCTGGGAGTGTTGAGCTAGGGGTGGAATGTCTGGTGGTATCTCCTCAGGTTCTTGAGGGTCCTGAACCGCTCGCTGCCTCTCTTCATGACGCTGGCCTGGATCTACTCAGTGGCCATGATCATCAAGGGGGTGGTGCACGAGAAGGAGACGCGTCTCAAGGAGACCATGAAGACCATGGGGCTGAGCAGCGGGATCCTCTGGCTCAGTTGGTTCCTCAGCAGCTTCATCCCCTTCCTCCTCAGCTCTGCCCTCCTTGTCCTCATCCTCAAGGCAGGTTGCAGGTCTCAGGAAACAGCGTGGGTGACACAGGAAGCATCAGGGCTGGGAGCCAGCGTGGAGGGCTCCACAGGCTCCAACTTGCCTCCATCCGCAGCTGGGAAACATCCTGCCCTACAGCGACCCAGCAGTCATCTTCCTCTTCCTCGGCACCTTCTCGGTGGCCACCATCAGCCAGTGCTTCCTCATCAGCATCTTCTTCCCCCGTGCCAACCTGGCCTCGGCGTGCGGTGGCATCATTTACTTCTCGCTGTACCTGCCCTACGTGCTGTGCGTCGCCTGGCGCGACTACATCACCTTCCCAATCCGTGTCCTTGTGGTGAGCACCCCGAGCTGCCCCTCTGCAATGCCTCTGGTGCTCTGGGTGGGGGGCTTGGGCTGCACCCCCCAGGCCAATCTTTGCCCACGCTGCCGTTCTCGTTGTCCTCAGAGCCTGCTGTCCCCCGTGGCCTTCGGCTTTGGCTGCGATTACTTCTCCCTCTACGAGGAGCAGGGTGTGGGCATCCAGTGGCACAACCTGGCTGCCAGCCCCGTGCCAGGAGATCCATACAGCTTTGCTGCAGCTATGGGGCTGCTGCTGCTGGATGCTGTCCTCTACGGCCTGGCCACCTGGTACCTCGAGGCTGTCTTCCCAGGTGAGTGCAGCTCCCCTGACCCCCAGCTGCCACTCAGCTCTGGCCCCACTCAGCCCCTTGTGCTGCAGGTCAGTACGGGATCCCCAAGCCCTGGAATTTCCCCTTCCTGAAGAGCTACTGGTTTGGAGAGTCATCCTCATCTGGGCACTCCCTGTACCACACCAGCCCCCACACTGCTCCCCAAGGTGAGTCCCTGCCCACCCTGGAGCTGTGTGGCTGAGGGCAGTGGCTGTGGAGCAGGGCTGGAGCCCTCCAGCCCAGGTCTTGCTCCCCAGTGGAGGGTCTTGCACCCTATGGCGAGGGGTCCTGCCCCCAGCAAGGGGTCTTGGCGGGGGATGTGACCCGTTGATGGCTTCCAGTGCTGGTGGAGGAACCGCCTGCTGAACTCCAGCCCGGTGTCTCCATCCGCAACCTGGTGAAGGTCTATGGCAGCAGTGGCCGTGCAGCTGTCAATGGGCTGAGCCTGGACTTCTACGAGGGGCAGATCACGTCCTTCCTGGGCCACAATGGCGCTGGAAAGACCACCACCATGTGAGCCACAGAGGGGCTGCATGGCCATGGCTGGGGACAGGAGCTGAGTCTTACCCTGTCCCCACCTGGTCCCCACACAGGACAGGGTACCCTGGCCCCAAGCCCTGCTGCTCCTGTGCTCCATGACCCACCTTCCTCACCTCTTCCAGGTCCATCCTGACTGGCCTCCTGCCCCCCACCTCAGGCACTGCCTATATCCTGGGCTGGGACATCCGCTCCGATATCGACAGCATCCGCAAATCCATGGGGATGTGTCCCCAGCACAACGTGCTCTTTGACATGTAGGCAGACGTGGGGAGGTGTGGGGAGTGACACAGGGCTGTCCCCCTCAATCCCTGTGCCCCTCACCCTGCCTTTCCCCCGGTCCCCACAGCCTGACGGTGGAGGAGCACGTCTGGTTCTACGGGCGGCTGAAGGGGCTCTCGGAGCGCCAGGTGCAGGAGGAGATGGAGCAGCTGCTGCAGGACACGGGGCTGCCCCACAAGCGCCGGGAGCAGACCAGGAACCTCTCGGGTGCGTGCGGGGGGCCAGGCTGGGTGCCTGAGCGGGGGTCGGTGGCTCCGAGCCCCCCCAACGCTGTCCCTCTGCAGGTGGGATGCAGCGGAAGCTCTCGGTGGCCATCGCCTTCGTGGGCGGCTCCCGAGTGGTCATCCTGGACGAGCCCACGGCCGGTGTCGACCCCTTCTCCCGCCGCAGCATCTGGGAGCTGCTGCTCAAGTACCGCAGAGGTCAGGGCTGGGGGCCCCCCCACGTCAACCTTCTGAGCCCCCCAGCCTGGGGCGAGCAGGGGGATGTGCTGGTAGGGAGAGCCTACAATGGGGGGTGTTGGGCAAGGGGGTCTGGGGTCAAGCCCGTTCCTGGTCCCCAGGCCGCACCATCATCCTGTCCACACACTACATGGACGAGGCGGAGCTGTTGGGGGACCGCACCGCCATCATCTCGCAGGGCCGGCTCTGCTGCTGCGGGTCCCCCCTCTTCCTCAAGGCCAGGCTTGGCACCGGGTACCACCTCACCCTGGTGAAGCGGGAGAGGAGCGGGACAGGTGGCAACACTGGCACTGTCCCCGGTGTCACAAAGAAGGTGGGTCCCTCAGCCCTGATGATCATCCCCCAAAGGGCAGCCAGTGTCTCTGTCCCGGGTACTGGGGGGCACTGGGGGCTAGGTCCTGATGTGGGGTGCCAGGCTTCAGTCACCCTTTCCTGCAGGACGGCAGTGACTCGGAGCACAGCAGTGACACAGGCCTGGGCAGCGAGCGGGGCAGTGATGCCAGTGCTGTGGGTGAGCGTTTTGTCCCCTCAGTGTCACCCCCAGCTGTTCCCCATACATCCCCAGTCACCCAGGGAGGCTGGGGCTGCACAGCCCTGCATCTGCCCCTCTCCTCCTGTCACTGGAGGTGCAGAACGGGATCTCCATCCCCTCCATCTCCCCTGGGGACCTTCAGGCTGGGATGCTGGGTGCATGGAGCTGTGGCCAGCTGTGCCAGCCAGTGGCTCCTGCGCCAAGTTTCCAGCCCTCCCCGTCCCTCCAGATGTGGCCCAGCTGTCGGCACTGATCCAGAAGCTGGTCCCTGGCTCCCGGCTGGTGGAGGACATCGGGCACGAGGTGCTCTTTGTCCTGCCCTACAGTGGGGCCAGGGACGGGGCCTTCGGGGAGCTGTTCCGTGAGCTGGATGCACGCCTGGGGGAACTGGGGGTCTCCAGCTATGGCATCTCTGACACCACCCTGGAAGAGGTACCTGGGGGGGGGGGCATGGTCAAGGGGCTCCCAGGGCACCTGTGACCAGGGGATTTCCCTCACTGGGCTGTGGGTGCTGGTGTGTGTTTAACACCAACTCTCCCACACCCCCAGATCTTCCTGAAAGTGGCTGAGGATACAACGCTGAACTCTGACACCACAGGTAAAACCCCTCAGTCCTGGCAGGAGCTGAGCTCTGGGGTACAGGGGGTGCTGGGGAGGTGCTCAGAGGGGTGGGGTGTCCCCAGCACCCTGTGTGTCACTGCCAGGGCTGAGGGCCCCGCTGGGAGCACCTGTGGATGCAGAGAAGTGTCACAGGCTGTGGCCTTGGCCCTTCCCTGTCATCTTGTCCTCATTTTGTCAGGCACCATGAAAGGAGCAGTCCCTGGCGAGACAGGGGATGGGGATGTGGCTGATGGAGAGATGGGTAAGGATGAGAGAGGTGGGACCCCTGAGCTGTTGCTGTTGCTGTGTGCTCCCCACCTCTGGCCCCTGGGCTGGGGCCATGGCACATGTCCACCTGGGCAGCTGTCCATCCAGGCAGGCATCCCTTCAGGTGTGTGTCCCTTCCAGCAGGGAGAAACTCAGGGATCCTCACACAGCATATCTACCTCCCACTTTTGGGGTGTCCTCAGAGCAAAGATCTGGGATGAGGATGGGTTTGGGGGAGCCCAGCTCTGTGCAGGAGGTGGGAGGG
Source organism: Cinnycerthia olivascens (assembly GCA_035048155.1). Taxonomy (NCBI): domain Eukaryota; kingdom Metazoa; phylum Chordata; class Aves; order Passeriformes; family Certhiidae; genus Cinnycerthia; species Cinnycerthia olivascens. The sequence goes on from JAWWMU010000107.1 coordinate 2,113,901, forward strand.
GTTATGAAATCCCAACCCCCTTTTCCTGGTGGGAGAACTGGCCTGGGGACAGCCACAGGAGTCTGGGAGGGCTGTGTTGGTTTGGGGGCCCAGCTCTGCCCTGGGTGGGTGCTGACCCCTGCACGGATGTAACCCCTCTGTCTTCTCCTTTACATTGAGCCAAAGGAGCCCGGCGAGGTAGGAGCTGGGGGCTGTTTTGGGGGGACTGGGGTCTCCTGCATGCAGCAGCCCATCCCTGCTAGGGTGGGGGGATGCCCCTGCCAGCACCCTGTCCCCCCACGTCCCTCCTGGCACGAACCAGACCAATTTCTGCCCGGCAGCAGAGGAGCCCCGGGAGACGGACCTGCTGCGGGGGGCGGCGGGGCAGACCTGCCGCAGGGTGAGGGGCTGGGCGCTCACCTGCCGCCAGCTCCGCGCTCTCTTCACCAAGAGGATGCTCCACGCTCGGCGCAGCACCCGCGGCTTCTTCGCGCAGGTGGGGCCGCGGGGAGAGGATGGGGCAAAGGTGTGGGGCAGGGCGTGTGACAGAGCCAGCCCTGATCCCCCCGGGTCTCCTCAGATCGTCCTCCCCGCCGTCTTCGTCTGCATCGCTCTGCTCTTCAGCCTCATCGTGCCGCCCTTCGGGAAGTACCCGCCCCTGCAGCTCCAGCCCTGGATGTACGGGCAGCAGTTCACCTTTTTCAGGTGTGTCCCCTGCCCTGTGCCCGCCGTGTCCCTCGTCCCCCACTGCCACCAGCTCACTCCCGTGTCTCCCGGCAGCAACGACGCCCCGGGAGACCCCGACACAGCCCGGCTGCTGGAGGCGCTCCTGGCTGAGCCCGGCTTCGGCACCAAGTGCATGAAGGAAGAGGGGAAGGCGTGAGTGTCCGCGGGACGGGGGCTGGAGGGGGCAGCCGGGGCTTGGCCCCCACCTCAGTGCCCACCTGCCCACGGAGCAGCTCTGCCACCTGGTGTGATGCTGTGGCACCCCCAACATCCCCATGGTGGATCCTGGCACCCCTGGCTCACACCAGGCTGGTAACAGGAGTGTCTCTTTCTCTCCCTGGGTGCCCAGGACAGGGATGTGCCCACCAGCTTCCCACCCCGATGGCTTCTCGGCCCCCTCAGCCCCCCCCTCCCTGCTGGAAGTGCTGCAGCGTGGGAACTGGACACAGGCGGAGCCATCCCCCCCGTGTCAGTGCAGTGGCCCGGGGGCACACAGGATGCTGCCTGAGTGTCCTGAGGGGGCCGGGGGGCTCCCACCACCCCAGGTAACCCCCAGCCGAGCAGGGGCAGCCTGCTAGACTCCAGGCCTCCATCACTGCTGGCTGTGGGGGCAGGTGATGTTCTGGGGATGCCACAGGGCTGGGCATCCATCCGGCCCATCTGTCCATCCCACAGGTGCAGAGGGGCACAGGGGACATCCTTCAGAACCTGACGGGCAGGAACATCTCTGACTACTTGGTGAAGACCTATCCCCAGATCATCCGTCAGGAGTGAGTGCTGGGGCTGGGAACACCGGGGACACTGTAGGGGCACTGTGGGGGCACCAAGGGAACACCCCAGGGGCACCTGGGGGAAGGGGACACTGCTGGGGACATGTGGCTGGGTGGGCAGATGCTGCCCTAATGTCCCCTTATGGGGTTTCTCTCTCCTCTCTCCCCCCACCTCATTTCTTTCAGGCTGAGGAACAAGAAGTGGGTGAATGAGCAGAGGTGAGCTGGGCAGGGGCTGGGTCCTGACACAGCCAGTGATGGGGTGAGACAGGAGATCCCTGGTGGGTTTGGGGAGAGCCTGAGTGGTCCCTGAGCAGAGCCATCATCCAGGTGCCTTCAGCCCTCTGTTGTGTGTCCCCTAGGGTGGCAGTGGGGAATGAGTGGCAGGTTTCATAGAATTGTGGAATTGTAGAATCTCCTGGGTTGGAAGGGACCCACGTGGATCCTCAAGCCCAGTTCCTGGCACGCTGACAGTGGGAGCCTCTCTGGCAAGTTTGAGAGCTCTGTTTCTCCTGTGCAGGTACGGCGGCTTCTCCCTGGGTGCCGGCAGCTCCCAGGCCCTGCCGTCAGCAGCAGAGGTGGATCGGGCAGCGCTGGAGCTCCGAGTGCTGCTCAACATCACCCCGGTACAGCTGGACTCAGCCCCTGGCTCAGCTCTGGTGTCCCAGTGCTGGGAGACCCCTCCTCACTCTGTGTTCCTGCACCCAGGGCAGCCCCTCGGATCGGTTCCTGGCCAACCTCAGCCGCTTCATCGAGGGTTTGGACGCCCGCAGGAACATCAAGGTGTGCCCAGGGCTGGGGGTCCCTGAGGGACGAGAGCTGGGGGGCAGCAGGGTTGTGACAGTGATGTCCCCTCAAGGGGTGGAGCAGCCCAAGAAGGGCTGAGGGTGGCTGGGGCTGGAGGGGAGCAGGAGCCTGATGGGCACTGGGGGTGCTCCTGGTGGGAGCAGGTGCTGCAGGCACAGCCAGGGGCAGTGCCAGGTTGGGTGGGGGGGCTCTGAGCTGCCCGACCCTCCCCGTGCTGCAGGTCTGGTTCAACAACAAGGGCTGGCACGCCATGGTCTCCTTCCTCAACGTGGCCAGCAATGGGCTGCTGCGAGCCCGGCTGCCCCCCGGCACCGACCCCGCGCGCTTCGGCATCACGGCCACCAACCACCCCCTCAACCTCACCAAGGAGCAGCTCTCCGAGGCCGCCCTGTGAGTGCTGGGGATGGGGGGGTCCCATAGCCCCCTCTGGCCCCCGCTGAGCTCTCCCCTCCTCGGCAGGATGGCCACCTCTGTGGACGTGCTGGTCTCCATCTGCGTGATCTTCGCCATGTCCTTCGTCCCTGCCAGCTTCGTTGTCTTCCTCATTGAGGAGAGGGTCAGCAAGGCCAAGCACCTTCAGTTCGTCAGCGGGATGAAGCCCATCACCTACTGGCTGGGCAACTTTGCCTGGGACATGGTGGGGATGGGGATGGGGACAGGGACCAGTTCTAAGGGGTCTGGTCCCACCCCTGACCCTGACCCCTTCCTTGGCTTTTCCATCCTCACAGTGCAACTACCTGGTCCCCGCGCTGCTGGTCATCCTCATCTTCCTCTGCTTCCAGCAGGAATCCTACGTGTCCTCGGCCAACCTGCCCTCCCTGGTGCTGCTGCTGCTGCTCTACGGGTGATGGGGCAGCAGAGCCCAGCAGGGGCGAGGGGGTTGTGGGGCTGGGGGCAGCTGGGGTGAGGGGGTTGTGCTGCTTGGGAGGGTGGGTGCTGTCTCAAGCCCGCCAGGTTGGGAGGTGCACCTCAGCCAGCCCCTGCCTCTCCCCCCTGCAGATGGTCCATCACCCCCCTGATGTATCCAGCCTCCTTCCTCTTCAGCATCCCCAGCACTGCCTACGTGGCCCTGACCTGCATCAACCTCTTCATTGGCATCAATGGCAGTGTGGCCACCTTTGTGCTGGAACTCTTCGTGGACCAGGTGAGCCTTGGGATGCCCTGGACCCTCCATCCTTTCCCTGCAGGGCCAGTGCCAGCTCCCCCACCCCTCTCCTTGCTGCCCCATCAGAACCTCAATGACATCAACCGCGTCCTGAAGAAGGTTTTCCTCATCTTCCCCCACTTCTGCTTGGGCCGAGGCCTCATTGACATGGTGAAGAACCAGGCAATGGCTGATGCTTTTGAGAGGTTTGGTGAGTCTGGGGGTGTCAGGGCTGCTCACCCTCCCCAAAGCCCAGCACAGGGAGCCTATTCCTACAGCCCCTCTCGCTGCTTGCAGGGGACAAGCGCTTCGTGTCCCCCCTCTCCTGGGACCTGGCGGGGAAGAACATGTTTGCCATGGCCATCGAGGGCATTGTCTTCTTCCTCTTCACCCTCCTGCTGCAGTACCACCGCTTCTTCCTGCGCCTGGGGTGAGCTGGCTGGGGGGTACAGAACCACAGAATCACAAAATCACAGAACCACCAGGTTGGAAGAGACTTTTAAGATCATCGAGTCCAACTCATGCACTAACACCACCTCAACTAAACCATGGCACTGAGAGCCACACCCAATCTTTTTTTAAACACATCCAGGGATGGTGACTTCACCACCTCCCCAGGCAGATGATTCCAGTACTTGAACACTCTTTCAGTAAAAAACTTTTTCCTAATATCCAACTTAATTTTCCCTTGGTGCAGCTTTAGACTGTGTCCTCTTGTTCTGTCAGTTGTTGCCTGGAAAAAGAGGCCAACCCCCACCTGACTAAAATCACCTTTCAGAAAATTGTAGAGAGTGATAAGGTCATCCCTGAGTCTCCTTTTCTCCAGGCTAAACAACCCCAGCTCCTCCAGCCATTCCTCATAGGGTTTGTGTTCCAAACCCCTCACCAGCCTTGTTGCCTCCTCTGGACGTGCCCAAGTGTCTCAACATCCTTCCCAAACTGAGGGGCCATAACTGGACACAGTACCCTGGGGATGCTCAAGGGGATGGACAGCCTTGGATGTGCCCTTGCCATTGTTTCCACAGGCCACGGGCTCTGGAGCTGCCCTCGCTGGGGGATGAGGACCAGGACGTGGCCAGGGAGCGGGTGAGGGTGGGCAGCATCCCCCCGCACAGCCACCTCCTGCTGCTGAAGGACCTGACCAAGGTGGGTGCGCGGGGCTGGGCCCTGCTGTGAGCTCCAGCCCACCCAGAACCCCTGACCCCACTGGCAGTGACAGGAGGGAGCACCCAGTGCCACCTCTCCTCCATGCAGGTGTACCGGCGCAGGAAGGTTCCGTCCGTGGACCGTCTCTGTGTGGCCATCCCTCCCGGGGAGGTGAGGGACAGATGGACAGACAGACAGCTCTGTGGGCAGGGCTAGGGCTGCCACTCACCCTGCTCTGTCCTCACAGTGCTTTGGCCTCCTGGGGGTGAACGGTGCCGGGAAAACTTCAACCTTCAAGATGCTGACGGGGGACACAGAGGTGACACTGGGAGAGGCCTGGTTAAAGGGGCACAGGTGGGTGAATGCAGGGACTCCACGGATTGGATCCCTCTCCACGTCCCCACAGCACCTATGCCATCATCTCTGTCCCCACCCTGTGCTTTTCCTGGCCCTTTGCCCTGCAGCCTGCTTCATCCTCATCCCTGCAGCTGTTTGTCCTTATTCCCACAGGATCTCTGGCACGTCTCCCCATCCCGCAGCGTGCTCACCTCTCCCTGTCCCATGCTCACCTATCCCCACCTGTCCCCATCCTGCAGTGTCCTCACCGACCTCCAGTCTGTCCACCAGCACATGGGTTACTGTCCCCAGTTTGATGCCATCACGGACCTGCTGACAGGGCGGGAGCACCTGGAGTTCTACAGCCGCCTGCGCGGGATCCCCGAGGAGGAGACCCCCAGGGTAGGGCCTGTCCCCCGTCCTCCCCAGCCCTTGGGGAGCCCCCACCCTCACCCCCTCTGTCTCTCGCAGGTGGCTCAGTGGGGCATCACTGCTCTGGGGCTGGGCCCGCACGCGGACCGGCCGGCGGGCAAGTACAGCGGGGGCAACAAGCGCAAGCTCTCCACGGCCATCGCCCTCCTTGGCTGCCCCCCTGTCGTCTTCCTGGTGAGGGGGGCATTGGGAGGCCCCACGGCAGCACTAGGGTCCTGCCCAGGCTGACCCTGGGCTGGGACCGTTGCAGGATGAACCCACAACAGGGATGGATCCACAAGCCCGGAGGTTCCTGTGGGAGCGCATCCTTGGCGTTATCCGGGATGGCCGATCCGTGGTGCTCACATCCCACAGGTGAGCTCCCACCTGGGCCTGCAGCCCTCACAAAGGGGAGCACCTCTCTGCCCCATAACCCCCCTCTAGGGGAGCACCCCTATTCCTGTGGGAGCCCCCCAGAGGGGAGTGTCCCTCTGCCCCAGGGGGACTCACACGTGCCCCCCCAGCATGGAGGAGTGTGAAGCGCTCTGCACCAGGATGGCCATCATGGTCAACGGCCGGTTCCGCTGCCTGGGCAGTGTCCAGCACCTCAAGAACAGGTACAGGGTCGGAGGGCTAAGAGGGTCTCCTGAGGGTGGTGGCCATGGCCAGTCCTCACAGCAGTGTCCCCTCTCCCTGCAGGTTTGGGGATGGGTACACGGTGGTGGTGCGGGCGGGGGGCCCTGGCCCAGCGGCGGTGCAGGCCCTGCTGCAGCAGCATTTCCCGGGCATCGTGCTGCGGGAGCAGCACGGGGGGCTGCTGCAGTACCACCTGCCTGCTCGTGTCACCTCCCTGGCCACCGTCTTCAGCCTTCTGGCCGCCCACCGTGGCCCCTGCCACATAGAGGACTACTCCGTGTCCCAGACCACACTGGACCAGGTGACAGGGGAGGCAGGTGTGAGAGTGTGGTGGCCCTGTCCCACGGTGCTGTCTCTCATCACGCCGTTCCTGCAGGTCTTCATGCACTTTGCCCAGGAGCAGAGCGATGGGGACGCCGAGGAGGTCACAGCCCCAGGGCAGGATGCAGCCCCCAGCCCTGGGAGGAGGCTGAGCACGTTCCTGGAGGATGACAGCTACCAGGAGAGCGCTGTCTGAGTGGGCCATGGTGTCCCATGGACCCCCACAGACCCCACCCTGGTTGTCACCACAGCACGAGCCAGAGTCACAGGGCTTTGGAGTACTGCAGACCCCCGGATCTGCGCAGAAGAGGCCTGGGCATGTCCTGCTCACTGGCATGGTGTCACCATCCCACGGGACAGTGGGTGCTGGGGAGGGTCAGAGTGCCAGGACAGGGCTGGCCCCGGCTCCCTGCAGTTGGGGTTGATGCCCAGCCAGGGGGGGCTGAGCTGGATGGGGAGGGTCTGGGGCTGGCCTTGGGACCCTGCTGCTCCCCACCGGAACCGAGCTTGCTGTAACAGAGCAATTCAATAAAAACACGCGGTACTGCCGGGGGGCTCCATTGCCCTCTCCACAACGCGACCACAGGGTGGGGACACAGCGGGACAGGAGCAGCAGAGTGGCCCTGACACAGGCGAACATCAAACCACAGAGCCGCTCCTGGGGCTCCCCGGACCTCGCGGGGGCTGGAACAGCCCGTGCTGCGTCTGGGGGGGGGGAACAAAAGGGTCCTCCCGGGGAGAGGCTTTGAGACCGTGCCGGGAAAAAAATATGGAACGCTTCACGAATTTGCGTGTCATCCTTGCGCAGGGGCCATGCTAATCTTCTCTGTATCGTTCCAATTTTAGTATATGTGCTGCCGAAGCGAGCACGAATCTGCCTTCCCCCAAGGCGATATTTAAACCTTCCTTGCTTGGTAGTTTTTACTTCAGTGCGAGACTATTATTCCAGCTTCTGCCCCTTCCTTCACAGAATCGCTCTCCCAGGCGATGCGTTCTGATTTTTTCTTTCGAAATATTCAGCTTTGTTGAATTTTTTTGTCTTTTCTCTGCCGAACGGCCGCCCGGAGGGCGCCGGCAGCGCGCGGTGCATGGCGGGAGTTCGGCTCATTTGCATGAAGGCGGGGCCGGGCCGGCGCGTGTCCTCCACCGTCCCGTCGTGCCCCGGGCGCGCGTGCGCGCGCACGCGCCCGAGCCGCCGTGGCCGGCGGAGGAAAATGGCGGCGGAGCGCTGAGGGACGGGACGGGACCGCGCCGGGACAGCTGAGCCGCGAGCCGCGCCCGCGCCGCCTCACCCCGCCGAGGGACCCGCATGGCCGCTGGGACATCCCGGCAGCCGGGCCCCTGATGCGTCTGCTCCGGCCGCGCAGCTGCCGGGCCCCGCTGTGCGCCCAGGCCTGACCCGTTGGGCCTGACCCGCCGCCGCCCCGAGGCGTCTGCGCCGGGCAGGGGCCGGGGAGGGGGACGGAGGCAGCGCCGGCCCCGCGCCCGTGGCCCCTCCGCAGCACCCACCCGGCCCCAGCCCGGCCCGCGGAGGAGCAGCAGCGTTTTGGGGCCCAGCCCTCACCAGCCCCGCCGTCAGGATGTCCGAGAACCAGCCGAACGCCAACAACCACCACCCGGCCAACAACGCCGGGGCCGCCGGCGGTAACAACCGGGGCGTCCGCAACCCCAACCTCAACCAGAACCCCCTGATCAACGTGCGCGACCGCCTCTTCCACGCGCTGTTCTTCAAGATGGCAGTGACCTACGCTCGCCTCTTCCCTCCCTCCTTCCGCCGCGTCTTTGAGTTCTTCGTTCTTCTCAAGGTGAGGGGCAGCTCCTCCTACCAGCCCGCGGCCGGGCTGAGGGCAGGAATTTCGTTAGAAACACAAAAAGTCGTGCCTCCGCCGGAGGTAGGAGGCTGTGTTTGGACCACGCACACCGAGCTGTCCCCGGAGCTCCCGTGGGCCCCCCCTGTCAGGGAGACATTAGTCCCCATGGTGGTCCCGGTGTTCTCTGCACTCTGGAGCTCTTCCAGATCTGTAAATCAAAAATTGCTGAGCCAGCTTGCTGGGCAGCCAGGCTGGTGCGAGGCAGGAGGTGTTTCAGTTTCTGTTTCCTAGCAATGGCACTTTTTGGATACATTTCCCACCTGACCTACTGGGTGGTTGGAGTTTTGCTGGGGCCTTGTCTTTTCTGGGAACAGTTAAGGCACAGCCCCGTTCTAAGCCCGTTTCTTTCAGCAGTGCCAGGAATGTGTCACTGTGCTCTGGGGTGACCCCACCTGCCTGCTGGGTGGTGGGGACCCTCCCAGAGGGGCCTGTCAGTGTCCAGGGGTGACTGCTCTTAGGTAAAATCCTGCTCCACAGCTTCCAGGGTGGGAAATTAGGGAAAGGAGAAGGGCAGAGCAACTTGCCAGGCAACAGCAGCACATTCCTCTAGGTTTTTACAATTCAGCAAGAAAACATTCAACACAGCTTGTCTTATGCTGCACACATATGTTTGCTACCCTCTCAGGAGACTTTTGGGTTTTTCACATCCCTGCTCCCTCTCTCAGTTGTGCATCTGCATCCCAGCAAACCAGCTGGGACAGGGATCGTGCTAACGGTGCAGTGGTGGGGCAGCGTGGCTGGGAGCAGTTTGTGTTGCTTCTTCCTCTGGTCACAGCTCCTCCCAGAGAAGCAAAAACTTCCTCAGGGCTCTGTGAAGTGCAGCCTGCAGGATCAGGGGTCAGCAGCCTGCTCCCAGCTCTCCTCCAGCTGCTGGCAGGAGGGAAGTGGGAGCCCACATTCCCATCCTGAGCCCCTGGAATTGCCCCTGGTTTTCTGTGGCTCCTGCAAACAGGAGAGGTGGCTCTGCTTTACCTTCCCTCACATGTCCCCGTGCAGCTCCTCTGCAGAGTCATGTTTACCAGGCTGTTTGTTCATCACAAATAGGTCAGGACGGCGGGTCTGATGAGGACAGAGCAGCGCAGGGCGCCTGGGAAGGGAGGTCTGAGCTCAGCAGTGCCACTCACTGTGCCAGCTGTGCTCGGAGCTCTGGACTTTGGACGTCTCTCTTCACTCCAGGGAGCAAGTTTTTTTAGTCCACCCTGCTTTGCTGTGGTTTGTGGCTGTTCCTGGGATCAAGGCAGGGCAGGGAGCTGTGGTGCTCTGTGCACTTGGCCCCGGGGGCCAGCTCAGCCTCCCCGAGGCAGGACCTCTTCTTTGGGACGACGGGTCTGACATGGGTTTGGGTAATCCTGCCCAGGGATGGGTTGACTTTGCTTAGAGTTTGCTTTAGAAAGCTGGGCAGGCTTCTCTAGGTTTCAGCAGGAAACTCTTTGTGCTGAGGAGGGAAGGATTGGAAGGCACGGATGTGTTTCCATTTCCTTCAGCGTGCCTTGGGGCCTTATCCCTCACTGGTGCTGTGTGTGGTCACTTTTGGGGACGCTGTTGGATGCAGGAGCTGTTCTTTCAGAAGGCTGTCACTGTCTGCTCTCCTGAGCAGGAGCAGTTAGTTCCTGATGCCTTTGGTGTGTTCCCTGCTGGAGCTGCCAAGGTCTGGCTGCTGCACTGTTGCTGCAGGGAAGCATCAAATCTCTTGTCCACTTGCCAGTCCACTCGCCCAAATTACTCTGGTGTCTCATGGGCAGAAAAGAGCTGGTGATAACTAGGGGTTCTGACAATCTCTGCCTTGTCTCCTGCCCTTTAGGCTCTCTTTGTGCTCTTCATCCTGGCCTACATCCACATCGCCTTCTCCCGCTCTCCCATCAACTGCCTGGAGCACGTGCGGGATAAGTGGCCCCGCGATGGCATCCTGCGGGTGGAAATCCAGCGCAACTCCAGCCGGGCCCCCATCTTCCTGCAGTTCTGCGGGGTCGAGAAGTTCCCGGGAATGGTGGTTGAGTCCACGACTGAGGAGGAGGAGGAGGAAGAGGAAGAAATGACTGTGGATATGTTTGAAAACAGCTCCATCAAGGTAAGGGTGTGCTTCCTGTGTACACTGGAGAGGGGAACCTGTGTGATGGGCTGGGGAGGAGTTTTGGTTGGAAGTGAAGTCCCTGTGTGATCCCTTGATCTGCTGGAAACAAAGCCTGTTCCTTGTCTGCTTCTGAGTCCTCACATTGACCTCTGATGGCTTAACACAGAAAGGAAACCCAGAGAAAATGTCCTTTAGGGATGGGGGGGGGCCTTTGTGTGCATAGAGAGAGCATGGCAGGTGAGAGGTGAAGAGGCTGCTGATGTGGCTTTCCCTACTCTGGTTTTCCAACAGTTTGAGCTGGATATCGAGCCCAAGGTGTTCCTCAAGCCATCCCGGGTGAGCAGCACTGAGCTGCCCCGCAACGACAGCCAGGAGTTCTCGTTTAGTGACACAGCCACTAAAGGTATGCAGCCTCTGCGGGAGACTGTGTCCGAGTTTGAGATGCTAGCCCGAGCAGGTAATCACTCCTTCACTGCTACCTGTGCTCCTCCTTCCTCCCGTCATCATCCTCCTCACACCTCCCATCCTGGCTCCATGGGGCACCTGCACAGTGACCTTAAATGTCTTCCTGATTTGTTTACCTGGGGGTGATTCTGTCAGTACTAACAGCAGACCCATAGCAAGCTCTGTCCTGAGGCTGGGGGGAGGCAGGGGGTTGGCGGGAGGCTGGGTTAGCAAATTTGCCAGGCCAGGAGGCTTCAGATCAACCACAGGTGAATGAAGGCTCATGGCCTGGCAGGTTCCTTTGGTGATCAGTGTCAGGTATCTCAGATGAGCCTGAGCCCCCTGTTCTGATCCCTTCACTGTCCCCTGCAATCCACAGGGATCTCCTGACAGCGACATTCCTTCTAGCATGAGCAGGGTTTGGGCTGTGTTCTGGGTGCTGAGCCAACACCGGCACTTGGAGCAGCCAATTTGCTACATTTAATTAATCCCAAAAGCCACCCAGCGGGTTTTGGTGGATTGCGATACAGCACTGCTGTTCCATTCAGATGTTCCCTGGCCTTATCCCACCCTTTTCCTGCCTGACCTAAGCTGCTCAGGCCTTGTAAACTCCAGAGGGAGATTTAGTAGCTTTGTATTATTTAAAATGGAATTCCAGTGTGGAAAACCTTTTGTTTCTTGTGGTTAAGGTAGGAAGCCTACTAAGGAATATTTATCTTAAAATAGAGATGTGGACTTGGATTCTTTGGGTTTTTTTCCACAAAATTTACAAGAAGCTGGTCTCTTTCACCACACAGTTGTCCCTGTAAAGGCTGGAATTCTTTGCTCTGCAGGCACACTGGGGTTGTGGCTGTGGAGGAGAACGAGACTGGATAGTGTCCTATTCCTTGGTCTTGCAGTTGATTTGCTTGATGCTCATCCAGAGCTCATTAGTCCTGAATTAAAGGTCATTAAGACCAGAGAGCAGTAAATGTTTTTGGTGCAGGACTTTTATTGCTGGTGCCCGGGTTCTGAGAAGAGTCACGTTGTGCTGGGCTGGGGCACTGGTGGGAAGTCCCTTGTTTTGCTGAATGCCTAGTTGGAAAAGATCCAGAAAAGGAGAGGAAGAGAACAGGCTGTTTCCCAGATGAGTGACAAAATTCGCATCTTTAACTCAGTCCCAAATACCTGATTTTATTGTTTTTTCCACGTTTTCTGTCTTCTCAGCACTCCAAATTTTTATGTTTAGTCAGAATATTTTACCATGAAAAAATATTTTATTGTACAAAGGAAGTAATTGTTGATACTTAAACCCTTGATTTCCTTTTGAACTTAAAACTGTTTATAATGGAAACAAAAGACAAGCCCAACAGCCCAGCTTGTGTTTGCTGCCCAACAAGGGAATCAGGGGATCTCTGTCAGTGCTGGATCGGGTGTGTCTCTGTTCAGTTCTTGTGTCCCTTTAACTGTCACTGTGGTGCTGGGTGCTGCCTGACAGCTGCCTCCCCCCTCCTGGAGATACACCCTGGCAGTCTGAAAGAGCAGGGATTAAATTGCTTGGCTCTGGCTTAGCAGGAGGTTTTGTCGTTTCAGAGATGATGTAGCAAAAAAGCATCTCTTTGGAAGCTTTCTTGAAAGAAAAAAAACAAACCAAACTGGGGAGACTTCAGGCACCACCAGTTTTTGGAAAAGCTGTAATTGATACTGCCTTCAGTTCTGACATGTAATTGCAGCAGTGACCTCAGTCCCCTGGGAAGTGCAGAGTTCTTGCCTCTGGAGCGTTTGCTTGGTGTTCAGCAGGTGTGAAGTGGATTTTCCTGCTGGTTCCCAAACAACATGGGAAGTGGAAATTGAACAGAGCAAGAGCAAGTGGCTCTGGGCTTGCCAGGCAAAGATGTGGGCAGGTTCTGGGCAGAGCTTGGAACTGCTGCCCTGAAGCTTTCCCAGAAGTCCCACATTAAGGACTAATGTCAAGGGAATGGGCTGTAATTCCAAAGACTTTGTATTGATTTGTGTTTAATTGGTTGAGGGAAGCCTGGAGCCCACGTTTGCAACCAGTTCTCTTTTCAAGAACATGATGGGAGGGAGGGGAGGGAACCCAGAGGGGCTGTTTCTTCGTGCTGGCTGTTTGCAGATGTGGGTGTTGAGTCTCCCTGTGTCCTTGTGTGTCTCTCCCAGTGTGGCCACAGGAAGAGTACATTGTGGAATACTCCCTGGAGTACGGCTTCCTGCGCCTGTCCCAGAGCACCCGGCAGCGCCTCAGCATCCCCGTCATGGTGGTGACCCTGGGTGAGTGGGAGGCAGCCTGGGCAGGGTGTGGGGGCTCAGGGGTGGGTACCTGCAGTGCAGAGACCTCCACACCACCTCTGGGAACTCTTCCCTGAAGCTGCTGGTGCTCACATCCCACGTGGGAGAGCTGCTGTGTGCAACCTGTCTGCCTTTAGTAGGTCACAGCTTTTCAGGAGGAGCTTTCTGAAATGGTGGAGCCTGGTTCAGTGAGCCCTGGTGTCATGGCCAGCACAGTTTTCCCACATCCAGCAGGGAGGAGCTCTCTCCCTGGCTGAAGGCACTGAATCTCTGGGCTCAGTGTGGAGCACTGGGGTTAGAGCCTGGTGACCAGAGCAGCTGTGCAGATGCTGGGGGTGATGCTCGCAGATCTGTCACACTGTGTGTGCTGCTGTGCCCCTGTGAGCATCAGCAGGTCATTTCCCTGAACAGTGTTCTCTTCTCCTGGCATTTGCTCCATTAAAACCTGTCCAAGTCAGGAGCACAGCCTCAGACCTTCTCTGCCTGTGAACCTCTGTCTCTGTTAGTGCAGCAGTCAGAGAGGAGCTCCTCACTTCCTCTCACTCAAGCTGAAGCAGAGCTGGATGGGGCTTAAGCAGCTTTCCTGTGCAGTAATGGGTAGTCAGGGTGAGCACTGGAGATAGGCCAAGCCTAGAGGGCAAACTCCATTTGTGTCTGTGCCAGCACAGCAGAGTGTGACATCTCTGACAATCCTTAAGGCCCAACTGCCATTTGCTCTTTAGTGTGGCTGGGTCTGTCAGGAGGTGAGATTTTCCCTCCCAGTCCTCCAAAGTTTGATTTTACTGCCCCAGATCCACATGCAGATGCAGCTCTGCTGGCACAAGTGTCCCTCAACTTGTGCCTTTGTGGCTCCAGGTGTGAACAGTGTGAAAGGGTTTTTGTGCTCTCTCTAGATCCTACCAGGGATCAGTGCTTTGGGGACAGATTCAGCCGCCTGCTGCTGGATGAGTTCCTGGGCTACGACGACATCCTGATGTCGAGTGTGAAAGCTTTAGCTGAGAACGAGGAGAACAAAGGTAAGGCCTGGAGGAGTCTCAGCAGCGACTGCTTGGAGCAGTGGGTGTTTGTTCTGTGGATGCCTGACTATCATCTTCTGACTATTGATTAATCTGTAATGCAGGGAGCAGCTCCCTGTGTTATTCTCAAGGACAAAATGAGAGAGGCAGGAGGGGAGAGGTGTCTGGAAACGTGATTTCCTCCTGCCTCACTGCCCTGCATGACAATGAGTGCTGCCTTGAGGATTTGCTCCAAATCCTGTTTCTTTAGCAGGCACTAGAGCTTGGTTCTTGGTCTGTGGCTTAATCATACTGAGCTTGTGTTTGTGCTTTTTCTCCAGGTTTCCTTCGCAACGTGGTGTCTGGGGAGCATTATCGCTTTGTGAGCATGTGGATGGCCAGGACGTCCTACCTGGCAGCCTTTGTCATCATGGTCATCTTTGTAAGTCTGGGCAGTGCCTGCACTCAGCCTGGTGCTGGGCAGTGAGTGGTTGGTGTTACAGCAGAGCACTCATCTGCTTTTAAAGTGTAGTTAGTGGAGGATGAGGCCTCACTCTGGGGCATGTTTTTGTTTGGTTGTTTTGTTGGTTTTTTTTCAACGTTCCTGAAGTCCACCAGTGAAATGAAGAAGAGCTGACCTAAAATACAGTGTTGTTTTTCTTGACAAAAGGGAGCTGCTGTTAATTTCTAAGTGCCCTTAAAACACTCCAGCTGTCAGGACAGAGTGCAGACATTTGTCCTCTGAGACTTAAGAACAGCCCAGACTGATTTGCCAGGAGCGATCAAGATAAACCAAGTGATGACGTGTGAGATGAGGTGTTCTCTCAGATACACATCAGACAAGATCCCAAGCCATAACTACCCCGTGTTTGTTGTCTTGGGTGGCTGTGGGTGACTGTCTCTTTGTGTGTGGCTGTCCCACCCATGGGGCTGGTCTGTGCACAATCACCCTGTGGGCACTGAGGAGGAATTGAGTGCAGGGAGCTGCGGGAGGAGCGGGCTGGAGGACGGGAGAACTCTTGCTCCCAGCTCTGTGGGTTGGTGTGGCCCCAGCGCAAACATTCGGGGTTGGGTCCCTTTACAAACAAATCCCTTACTGTCTGTTCCCCGGCAGCAGCACAGAGATTAATTGCTGTTTGTGAAGCTCTAATTACTCTTTGGGAAATGGCTCTGCACAGCTCCAGCTAATGACCGTGGGATGTGCAAGCCCAGGCTCGCCCGGGCCTCTGCCGCACTGCGACTCCAGTGCCTCCCTGCACCCATGGGGCTCTAATCTGCCCTCCCCTCTCTCTCCTGTTCCAGACTCTCTCTGTCTCGATGCTGCTGCGCTACTCACACCATCAGATCTTTGTTTTCATCGGTAAGGACTGGCTGGGGGGTTTGGATTGTGCTGGGCACTGTGCCTGCTCCAGCACAGGGTGTTGTAGAGTCACAGCAGGTTTGGGTTGGAAGGACCTTGAGGATTGTTAGTTCCAATTTAGAAGGGTCCTTCCTGTAGCTGCACAGGGAATACATTCTCAGCTCTCAGTCACTGCACTTATCAGAGCTGTTCTCTGTCCTGGGAAGTACTGGCTGAGGACAGAGGATGTGGCTGCACTGAGCAGGCAGTGCTGTGGGTGGAGTGTTCTATGGCCCTCCATCCTCTCCATGTCTCAGTGTGTTTTCCCTCTTGTAGTTGACCTGTTACAGATGCTGGAGATGAACATGACCATTGCGTTCCCTGCTGCTCCACTCCTCACTGTCATCCTGGCTCTGGTCGGTAAGGACTTGCCTCACTGCTTGTGTCTGCAGCACATCCCTCTGGGATCTGTGGGAAGTCTGATTCCCTGTTCCAAGCTGGCCACGGCAGGTGGTTACTGTGGCTGCTCATCACAAGGCAGAAGGCTCTGGAATTTGATGGCACAGTGAGCTCCATTGTCCTTCTGGGTCCCCTGGAAAAGCAGCAGTTCGTTGGGAAATCTCAGAATCCAAAGATTTGTCTATCCCTGGAGCTCGTTGCAGATTCACACTCTGTGGCCACGTTGCATTAGAAATTTTAATTTAAAAAGCAGCAAAACCTCCCGAATTCTGTGCTGCAGGATGCAGCTGATCTGTGGGACGTGGCAGGCAGAACATTTGGCTGTAGTTGCTGCCATAAGCAGAGCCCAGTTACCTGGCCTGGGTAGGTGCAGTCACAGCCCTGCTCTGTGGTGACAGAGGCCCCCTTCCCTTGCCCTGCCACGTCCTGATGTCCCCTCTGTCCCCAGGTATGGAGGCCATAATGTCTGAATTCTTCAATGATACCACAACTGCATTCTACATCATCCTCATCGTGTGGCTGGCGGACCAGTACGATGCCATCTGCTGCCACACCAACACCAGCAAGAGGCACTGGCTCAGGTAAGGGCTGGCTGTGGCCACATTCCCTCTGCCTGTCCTCCCCCAACTGCTCTGAATCCCCCAGCACCCCCAGGCACAGTAGCCTCCACTCCTAAGGGTAATTATCTATGTGACTGCTTAGGAGCTGCCCCACATGTCACAGGGTCCACTTTGGGTTTGGGCCTGGATCTTGGAATCACCTTGATCTTCCCCAGCCTCTTGTTTTGTTCTGTTCATAGATAGGCAATCCTAATTATCTGTTAAAGAGTCTGTCATGCTGTGGGAAGTGCCCCAGCTCAGGCTGGTGCTGGGAGGAGAAGGGAGCTCACATTTTTCCTGATTTTTCTTGCCTTCTTGTCCAGATTCTTCTACTTGTATCACTTTGCCTTCTACGCCTACCACTACCGCTTCAACGGGCAGTACAGCAGCCTGGCACTTGTCACCTCCTGGCTCTTCATCCAGGTGAGTCCCTGCAGGGCTGCTGCACCTTGGGGGGGCTTTGTCAAACATCCTCTCAAGCTGGATTGGAGGAGGGATCTTTATTTCTGTAAGATCCTTATTTCTTAAGCCTGGTTTGGAAATGGAGCAGCAGAATGAGGCCGTGGAAGAGGGGATGTTTGGTTTGCTGCCTCCAGTCCAGCCATGGGACTGACATACCTTAATGCCAGATGAGTGTTGGGAAGGATTTCTGTGCTGTCCTTCTGGAATAAATCCTGGAGAAGGGTCTGCCTTGCAGAGGAGCTGTTCAGGTCTGTGCAGTGAGGATGCTGCAGGACCAGCTCTAAGCTGGTGTCTGATACCCTGGATCAAGCATACCTGTTGGGTGTCTTTGGTGTTGTTGACCTGCTGCAGGGTGGGGACGGGGAATAGAGGATGGGCCAGAGGAATGCTGTCATCCTTCTTTTCACAGCCTTTGACAGTGAAGACGGGTTGTACTCTGTTGCCTGTGTTCAGATAGAAACTATAAAGCAGCTTGCAGTAGTCATAGTGGAAGGGATAAATCTTTCCAAACTTGCTGCTGACCCTCTGGGTGTCAGAGCAGCTGGATTCTTCAGGAGAAGTTTGGTTTTCTTGGGATGTGGTGGCCTGTGACCCAGGCCCTGGGTGACACCTTTCCCTTTCCTCCACCAGCACTCCATGATTTACTTCTTCCACCACTACGAGCTGCCAGCCATCCTGCAGCAGATCCGGATCCAGGAGATGCTCCTCCAGAACCAGCAGGTCGGGCAGGGCACCCAGACCACGCTGCAGGACAACCTCAACAACAACACCACGGCTGCCCCAGTGGAGGCCGGGGGCCGCCGAGCCCCTCTGGCCACCGGACCCCCCGGGGAGGGCAGCGCTCCGGCCGCCCTGACCCCCGGTGAGGCCTCCAGCGTCATCGCCGCCGCCGCCTCCGTGGGCAGTGACCTGAACTGGGTGGCTGAGACAGCAGCCATCGTGACAGAGGCCTCGTTTCTGTCTGACCTGAGCACCACCCTCCTGGAGCCCACGGTGGTGCACGAAGCTGTGGCCAACGGGACCCCTCAGGAGGCGGCCACGGCTTCTGGGTTGGTCGCCCGCATCAGGGTCAGCAGCGACCACCCGGAGACAGCCGTGGGCTCCATCACCATCGAGGTCACCTCAACGTCCGTGGTGGCTGCAGCAGATGCTCCCCCTGCTGCTGGGGCTGCACCCCCTGCCCCACTGCAGGAGGGGGTGGTCCCCAGCCCTTCCCTTCCCAAGCAGACTGAGGCTCTCGAGGGCTCAGACAGCCGAGCAAAACCCAGTGGCAAAAACTGCACGGGCAGCAGCAGCAGCATGGCAGAGCCCCTGCCTGCCTCAGGGGCAGACAGTGACCAGGACAGAGGTTTGGAGGACTGGGCAGAGAGCAGCCCCTGCCCAGCACCAGCAGAGAGAACGCCCAGCTCAGAGCCAAGCTCCAGGAACCTGTCCTGAGCCCACGTTGCTGTCCCGGACTGCCGGGAAGGCATTTGGATTTTGTTTGTTACTATTTCTCACTTCACCATCATCCTTAACCCATGGATCCCTCTGAGCAGAGCTGGAGCAGCTGGGACAGAGCAGGGCTGCTGTGACCTCCCTCCCCTAGGAAAGGCACGGGGGGCTGTGGAAAGGATTGGGAGGGTTTGGTCCCCTGGCCCACACAGCTCAGGAGATCCTCTGAGGCCACAGGTGAGCCAGCCACCTGTTCCCACCCTGCCCCGCTCGTGCCCTGGCTTTTTCTTGTCCCCAGTCCATGGCTTTGCCCCTGCAGCTGTTTTTGCAGTCCAGGTGCTTGATCCCAGGTGGGAGCTGACCTGGGACAGGCCACAGGCATGGCAGCTTTGTGGTTAGAGTAGGAGCAGATAGAACAGAGTGTGTCCAGCCCCTGTGGGGGAGCCACAGAGGAGATTCCTGGTCACCTTTCCTGCTCCTGAGGGGAGGAGGAGCTTTTACCTTCCCCGGGCACTAAGTCTGCCCAGTCTAGGGCACAACCAAAGCAGAAAGCTGCAGTTCAGCCCCCTTTTTTCTGTCCTTAAACTTCCCTTGGAGGGTGGGTTGGGAGGTGGGAGGTGCCACCCCAGGAGCCGTGAGTGATGCTTGGAGGGAGCTGTGCTGCATTGGGTGTCTGGAGAGGTGTGGGGCAAGGGCAGCAGCTCTGTCCTGCACAGCTCTGCTCTGGGTGAGGCAGCTGCTTTCCAGTGCCTTGTCCCTCCCGTGGGACACGTCTGTGTTTAGGATCAGCCCCATCCCAGAGGAGAGTGGCTCCTCGTGCCTGGACTGTTGCATGAGCTGGTTTAACTAAGAACCAAAACACTAAAGCCAAGACATTTCAGCTGGTTTTCCCACGTTTCCCTGGCTGTGGAGGTGAGGCTGGCAGAGCCTGACCCCTCTACCAAGAGGTTGAGCTGGGGGGCTGCCTCTGGATCCCCTCAGAGGAGCCAGATCCGTGCCAGGATGTGCTGGAAGGAGAGTTTGTGTAGGGAGGTGGAGCAGAGTGAGGTAGGATGAAGCTCTGGGAGGACCATGGTGGGTCAGGGCAGGGACAGGAGGTGACACATGGGCACTTAGCTCTTGGGGACAGCTGGGTCCCTGCAGAGATGTCCCTGAGTTCAGTGTTTTTCCCCTATGGCTGAGCAGTGTCTGGAGTCCCTCTCCCTCGGAGGGCTCCGTGCGTTTCAGTGTTACGTTGTCAACACGGGGGGGCTCAGAGCCCCCTCTTCACCCCTCTGCCTTTCCCACCTGGGTGCCCCCTTTTTGCCTGGAGCAGCCCTGGTTTTGGGGAGACCCTGCTGTGACCAGCAGGTCAAACCTTGCTGCTGCCAGCCCTCCTGAGAAGGGGCTTTGTGGCCAACTGGCTCCCAGCCTCTGGAGCGCCAGGAGTGACCGTAGGCTTTTCAGAGGAGTGGGTGGGAGGGGAAGGAGGGACACCAAACCAAATGATTTGATGAATGAAGAGTAGAGTTCATTCTATTTAATTAATGTACAAAATGTGTTTGTATATAATAATAAATATTATCTCTTAACAGCTCCTGCAGCGCTGCCCCATGTCCTGCCCATGGCTGGGCTGACGTGTGAGAGTCCTGGGGGCAGGGGGGTGCAGCGAGGTGGATGCTCAGTCCTTGGAGTGCCTCCTCCTGCTGTCCTGGGGTGTCACCATCTGTCGCCTTGCAGTGTGCAGGGGCGGTGCCAGGGCAGAGGGCTGAGCACCAACCCTGTCCCGGCCATGCTCGTGGTGCTGGGCAGCCTCCGTGCCAGGGGAGGGGCTGCAGGGCTCCAGCTCCTTCTACAGCCGCCTGTAGTGGGATGTGGAGCTGTTCCTTATCCTGAGGGGCGGGCAGAGCCCTGAGCCGCAGCCTGTCCCTCTCCCCCTGCAACATTTCCATCCCTCAGCCTCCGCCCGAGGAAGGCTCCGGTTCGGCTTTGCGGTGGCTCTGGGACCAGCCCGGTTTCGCCGCCCTGGAGCTGCCCTTCCAGAAGGAGGTTCCGGTCTCGGCCTGTCCTCCTGCCCCATCCATGTGGGAGCCTCCTCTGCCTCCTCCTCCTCCTAATCACGGCCGTCCTGCGGCGGGGCTGAGCTGGGCCTGCGGAGGAAGGAGGGGAAGGGTTGGTCTCAGCCAGCCCTGGCTGCATTTGGGGAAGAGGAAAAGCAGACTTCGTCATCCTTTGTCATCTTTATTTACGTGGTGTAAAAAAACGGGGCCGCGGGGCTGAGCTTTGTCCAGGCACTGTGGGAACCTCTCACCCCAACTCAATCCCCAAAAAAGAACCTCCCGGCCCTTCAAACCCCCACTGCCAGCCGAAAGGGCAGGGGAAGAGACAAAGGCCCCGGAGCTGGGGCAGCCCCAGGACATCCCCCCTCTCTTTTTCCTTCCACTCCCTCTCTGAGTCGGAGCAGTAGGGCGGGGGTGGCCTGTCCTGCCCCCTCCCGGTTTTGGGGAGTCCCCCCCACCTCACCTCTCCTCCCGGTGCTCCTCGGTGGCCAGCGGGGCGGGCAGTGCCCGGCCGCCCTTGGTGGTGCCCAGCGCCGACACCAGCTCGCTCTTCCTCAGCAGCGCCGCGCGCAGCTGGTCCCGCATCTCCTGGATCTTCTCCTCCAGCTCCCGGAGCTCGCTCTCACCGGCCGCTCTGTCCAGGGCCTGCGGCGGCCGCCCGTTCCCGGGGTGCCGCGGGGACCCCTCAGACTCGGGGGGGATTTTGTCCAGCTGGAAGCGCACCCGCCGAGCCTCCTTCCGCAGGGCGCTCCAGGGCTGCGCTGCCGCCGGTGCCGGCCGCGGCTGTGGCTCGCACCTGTGCGGGGAGGGCTGAGTTCGGATCTGGCTGCTGCGGGGTCCCTGTGCAGCCCCCCAGAACTCTGGCTGTCCACACGGAGGAGGAGGAGAGCGGGGAAGGCTCCCAGTCCCCGCTGTACCTCTGCTCCAACTTCAGCTGCTGGCTCTTCCGCTCCTCCGTGCCCATATTCAGAGCCCGATGGATTTTCTGTGGGGAACATGGCAAGAGTGAGTTGGGGGTGGTGGTCTGGAGGTTAACAGGCCAGGGATTAATTGGAGGGTGATGGTCTGGAGGTGATGGTTCAGGGGTTAAGGGGGATGGTGGTCCAGGAGAAGGGTAGAGGTGATGTAATTTAAGAGGGAGCAGTGATATGGGGTTAGGGGTCTTTGGGGCGCTGTGTGAGCCCCTTCTGGCCTCACCTGGCTCGTGTGCAGCCAGTAGTTGAATTTCTTCTTGCGCCGGATGCGGGGCAGGACGAGGCGGTAGAAGACGTGCTCGCCCAGCGAGGTGAGGAGGGAGCCGCTCAGCCCGATGCACAGCAGCACGAACAGCCCCGAGAAGTGGTAGATGCCCATCTGCAGGGTCTGCGGGCAGCAGGGGGGTGTGGGCTGGGCTGCGGGGGATGTCAGACCCCAGAGCCCCCCCGGCCGAGGGGCCGCCGCACTCACCTCAGTCACGGCGAAGACGCGTTTGCCGCAGGGCACCATCTTGTACCACTTGTCGTGCAGGAGGTCGATGAACCCCGAGGACTTGTAGCGGCTGATGAACTCGGAGACGTTGGAGGTCAGCGGCGAGTTCTGGGGGAGGCCGATGCCGTAGCCTGGCCCCGGTGAGGGGGAAAAGAGGGGCAGTGCTGGGACGGGGGGGGGTACAGCCCCCAGTGCCCACCACGGAGGGGGCACATCCCCATCCTGCGTGGTTGTGGCAGGGCACGACCCCAACCCGATCACACACACACAGCAGATCCCCCCTCCCACCACAGCCCCCCCAAACCTTCAATGGCGAAGGGTTTGCCCACAGTGAGCAGTTTGCAGTCGGAGTCGATGGAGACCTCATAATCCAGCAGTGACTTGTCCATGATGAAGGCGTTGAGCTTGGCAGGCTCTGTCCTGTACCAGCATGGGGGGGATGCTCAGGGAGGTGCTGTTCACCCCTAGCCCGGCGTCTCCCCAGCCTGACACCCCTCCCAGAGGTGGGGGGCTATTGTGCCTGGAGTGGCTCCAGGGCTGGCACAAAAGATGCCCCGGGAGGGGTAAAAGGTGGGAGGGACCCCCTCGTGCTCTCCCTGCCCCTCACTTGAGCATGGTGACGCCGTCGGGGGTGGTGGGGACGTTGTAGCGCCGCATGTACTCGTGCATCTCAGGGAAGCTCTTCTTGATGTACTCCTCAGCACTGCTCTCCCACACTGTGCCGAAGCGGAAGCCCTGTGAGGGGTGATGGAGCTGGAAGGAGGCACCAGAGCATCAGCACCCCTGGCCCCAGGTATGTGTCCCCACTCCCTGGGGATGTGTCCCCAGCCCTGAGTCCCAGGAAGGGTGCCTGGGCAGCCCCAGAGTTGCAGCAGCTCTTGGGGGTTTTTGGGAAAGAGCTTCCCCAAGAGCTACCTCAGTGTGAACTCAGCCCACTTCCCCCTGCCCTGGAGCTGAGGCTGGGATTAAACACCAATTGGACAAACACACAAAGCTTTCTGTGGGTTTCAAAGACCCCCTCACTCTTAGGAGGGGCCAAGATGCAGGACTGGGGCTGGAGAGAAGGTGCAGAAGGAAGGACAGGACCCCCCTCAGCTCCTTCCCTGGCCTTCAGCCCTCTCCCAGCCCATGTGAAGCAGCCGGACCCTCGCCCACCTTTGGGTCATGGATGCCTGAGAGCTCCTCGAAGGTCTTGTCCCCCACCATGACAGCTGCCAGGTTGGCCGTGTAGCTGGAGAGCACCAGGAGGCAGAAGATGGCCCAGAGGTTCATGAGGAAGCGGCCAGTGCAGCACTTGGGCGTCTTGCTGGACACCGTGCGCCCAAAGAGGATGGCGTAGCAGAGGTTGAGGGCTGAGGAGTAGGAGAAGATCTTCATGCGGTTGCGGCCGTGGGGGGTCATTCCATAGGGGCTCTTCCACTCGTAGAGGGTGAGGAAGAGTGCGGTCATGTGCAGCGCCACGAAGATGCCCACCCACATGGTCCAGTGCAAGGGCCACATGAAGGCCCCGATGGGTGACGCCGTGTCCTTGGTCCTCACCAGGATGCCCAGGCTGGTGGAGAAGAAGGGACTGGTGAAGTCGATGACTTTGCTCCGCGCCGAGTTGATGCTGAAGGAGGTGACGGCCATGTGGGCCGTGCCACTGAGCAGGTCCCCCACCAGTCCCGTCCAGCGCCCGTTCTTCCAGGCCCCGTATTTCCCATCGCCCACGATGTAGAGCTCGAAATCGAAGGCCATGTCCTCGGCCAACTTCTCCAGCAGGTCGATGCAGTACCCATAGCAGCATTTCTTGTACGCCCGTGGCACTGAGCCATTGCCAATCTTCTCAAAGAGGGCATCCAGCACAGCCGAGTCGTTCGTGCCAGGGTCCAGGCAGAGCTGCCCGGCGGGGCAGTTCCCTTCCTCATCCACCTCCCTGGTGAAGACGAAGGGGTGCTCCACCAACGTCACCACCCGCAGCCGTGAGCGGGCCCCCTCGGCCGCCTCGCTGGGGCTCCTGTGCTGCCGCTGGCTCTGCCACACGCCCTCCTCCAGCTCCAGCTTGCCGTGGCTCCAGGTGCCCACTGTCATCCAGGTGGGGACCCCCTGCGAGTCCCTACGCAGACTCCAGATGCGGAACTGCTGCTCCGGCCTCACCAATGCTGTGTTCTCCACACGCACCAGCCCCGTCTGGCCGTGGAAGGACGTGTTGGCCAGGAACCTGCCAAGGAAAGGGTTTCACTGCTCCAGTGTTCCAGGTCAGCGGGGACCAAGGGATGAGGCTGGGAGTGGGGACCGAGATGTGCCTGACCCGGGCAGGGACAAGGTCAAGGAGGAGCAGCAGGATCCAGCCCTGCTGTGCTGCCCTGCAGCTCGCTGTGCTGCCAGGGCCAAGTGTTATTAATATTTATAGAGTGACCATGCTCGGGCAGTGTTAAGAAGATCTGAAGTGACATGTCACCCCTGTGCTGTGCTAACAGTGTCCTGGGGGCTGAGCCCCATGGTGGTGGCTGCACACGCAGGGGACAGCACTGCACTGAGCCTGGGGTCCCCTGGCTCTGCCCTTACCCCATCCTGAGTCTGGGGCAAAACCCTCCCATACACCCAAATACCACAGAGCCAGGATGGGGGGAAAGAGGGGCCCCCAGCAGCCCCTTACCGGGCAAGGAAGAGCCCCGGGGACTCGCTGCCTGCCCGGTGCCTCTCATTGCAGTTGCCCGTGGTCTGCAGCTGTGCGGGGTCGGGGCGGCTGCGGGCAGCGTGGGCAATGGCCTGGGCTACTAGTCCCACCATGTCCTGCACAAAGAGCTCCAGCGGTGGCCGGCTGACCTCGCCAAAGGCCAGCAGCCCTGGGGGCAGGCCCTCGGTCTGCAGCTCACTGGCGCTGAGAGGGAAGCCCAGCATCCAGTGGAATTCCTGCGGTGGCAGCCCCAACTCCTTGGCCACCTGGAAGATGAGTCGGGCACGGTGCAGGTCACAGCCCAGCAGCAGCACTGGGCTGGAGAGGGTCCTGACACGGTCCCCGTGCTGCTGCAGGTAGCGGGTGGCCCTGGGCTCATCCAGGTAGCCCAGGTCCAGGACAGTGCGGAGGAAGAGATGGGAACGTTGGGCCCAGAGGTCGAGGAAGCCGTCGACATCCCAGGGGTGGCAGAGCACCAGACTGGTCTCCTGCCAGTCGTTGGCCTGCAGGATGCTCACCAGCACATCCACCAGCGTCTCCAGTGAGCTCTGCCGGTCCATGTGGAAGTGGAAGGAGCTCTGCCAACACACAAGGGTCCTCGCTGTGCCCCCACCCGTGGGAAGAGCCCAGAGGCAGCACCAGACATGGGCCCACCTGCCCTGAGGTCATCCCACACTCCCTGCCCATCCCTTGCCCAGTTCCTGTCGGGGATTCACTGCCAGGACGCATTCCAGAGCCCTTCTGGAGACAGAATGGAGTGGGGACTGGGGCTGAGGGCTGCAGAGCTTCCAGAGGAACCAGGGAACTTACCTTGGAGTGAAAGCTGGAATTGGGTCTGGGATAGAGCCGGGCAAGGGGCCAGGAGAGAGCTGAGATGGGAGCTGGGATAGAGCCAGGAAAGGGCTGGAATGAGGGCCAAGAGGGGGCTGGAATAGAGCTGCGATGGGAGACAGAGAGCCAGGATGGGGCCGAGGATGAGGCTAGGGTAGAGGCAGGATGGAGGTGGGAATGAGGATGGGATGGGGCCGGGGTGGGAGAGAAGACAGAGAGAGAACAGAGCCGAGATGGAGCCCGGAGGTAGCCAGGATGCAGCAAGGATGAGTGGTTGGGATTCGGAATTGGAGCTGGATTCGGAACCGGGATCGGGACCGGGATCGGAGGCAGGTCCGAGCCGGGAGGAGGACCCGCGGAACAGAGCCGGTATGGAGTCGAGACGGGTATCGGGATAGAGCTGGTATGGATCCGGGACGGGGATCAGGACAGGAGCACGGACGGAACCGGGACGGGAGCAAGGATGGAGCCGGCGAGGAGGGACGGGAGCGGGAGCAGAAGCTGCGTCCCCGTGCGCTGCGGGTCTCACCTGCACTCGGAAAGGCAGCGGCCAGCGGGTGTCCAGGATGCTGACGAAGGGGACCTGGAGGGCGGCGGCGAGGAAGTCGAGCTGGAGCAGCTCCCGGCGAGAGCGGGGCAGCGCCAGGACGGCGGCCACGCCGCGCCCCGCCAGCGCCCCGCAAAGCCACCGCGCCAGCGAGCCGGGGTCCCGCGCAGCCGGGCCGCCCCCCACCACCTCCAGGCTGAGGTTGTGGGGCAGCGTCACCTCCCCGGGGCCGGTACCGGCGGCTCG
>JAWWMU010000107.1:2140174-2152172 GCA_035048155.1 Cinnycerthia olivascens
CCGGGGGTGGCTCCGGCTACGGGCAGGGACCGCCGGCCGGGTCCCGCCGGGGGGCCCCCCTCCCCGGGTAGCGCTGAGGCCCCGCAGCCCCCGGTGCGCGGTGGGTCACGCCGGACCCGGCCCACGCAGCGCCGGACCCGCCCGCAGCCGCCCCGTCCACGCCCACGCACAGCGCGGGTCCCCCCCTCCCGGCACCCCGCAGCAAAGGGGGCCCCCACCCGCGCGGTGCTGCCGTCCGAGGGCTGCGACCGTGGAGTCCCCCGGCACAGAGACGCCCGCTCATCCCAGGGTCGTCCCGGCTACCTCTGGACCGCTGGGATCCTCCTCCTCTTCCTCCTCCTCATCCTCCTCCTTCGGCCCCCGACGAAAATCCCCTCGGGTCGGTCCCCGAGCCGGACTCGGAGCCGTGAACGGCCGCCTCCATCCCGGTAAAGGCCCCCACCCCGATCCCTTTATCCCCCCACAATCTGAGCCGCAGCTTCAATATCGGGGGGTCCCGAGCCCGGGCGGTTCCAGGGCTGAGCGATTCCTCCTGCTGCATAGGGAAAGGGTGAAAGGCAGCAGCGGGGCAGCTTCCTTTGCTGAGGGAGGGGACGTGGGGTCGCCCTCCTCATCCTCACCAGGGAAACTGAGGCTCAACCCAGCCCAAGGGTCCCTGTCACCGGCACACAAACACCAGCAGCCGGGGCCGGAGCCACGCTAAATTAATAAGGAAAAATGAAGGATGGAGCCAAAATCCATCTGGCAAAAAGTATCGATTCATGTAATATCAATAAATGTAATGAGTCACGGCTAATGAATTCCCCTGCGGAGCTGGACCTGCAGGGAGGGCAGTGCAAATCCTGCCAGAGCACGGAGGGTCATGGGGTGCTGGTCTCCCCCTAGCAGGACCCTGACCACAGGGCCCCTGGCAGCTCCTTCTGACAGGGATAAACACAGGACAGCCCCCACTGTCCACACAGGAGGGCAGCAGGATCTTGGAATGAAAAATCCCCCCAAACACCAGGCACAGCAGAGGGAGGGCTCTCTGGGAAGCCCCATCCTCCCTTCTCCTCTAAGTGCAGCACCCCAACAGGAACCTCACTGGGGAAACTGGGAGGGAGTGCTGGGGTCTGGGCTTGGCTGGGGGCTGCATTCCTGGGGGTCTCAGGGGGTTCCTTGCAGCAGGGATGTGCTTCCACCTCCTGCCCCATGGCAGCCCCTGGCTCTGGGTGACAGTCCCTGCTGCAAATGTTGATCCAAAGCATTGGGAGGAAGAGGAGGAGCAGGAGAGGAAGAGAAAGGAACAGACTCCAGTGATTAAGCTAAAAGCATCTTGTCAGGAACTGGCGGGAGCTGGGGATGCTCGGATGCTCTGGTTTTAAAATGCACTTTAAATCATCTGCACTTGGTGTATTGAACAGGGGCAGGTGACACAGAGGGATGGCCAGGGGAAACCTCAACACTCCACAGGGAGAGGGAGGGACCCTCGGGGTGAAGGCAACTGGGCAGTTTGGGGATAAGGAAGCACTTTCCTACTCCCAGTGGGCAGCCCCAGGGATGCACTGGTAGGTGGTCAAGGTCTGTGGCCATGCAAGGGTTGTTAAAGAAACCAATGCGGGCACCTTTCACTATAAAAAACAAATCTTTTATGTAAAAAATAAACCTAAACAAAACCCACAACCCCCGCTGCCATGCTGTGACAATACAAAAGGCCGAGTCCCCAAACACCGTGAAAACAGAGTCGTTGGATCCAAATATATATAAATTGTTTGACTGAAGAGATTGGAAATAGCACCTTGCTGGCCCCCCCGCCCCTCCCCAGAGTGACCCTGCGCCCCAAAACCAACACCTGTGCTCCAAGCCCTGCCCTGCCCTGACAGAGCAGGAGCCCCATCCTCAGCCCTGGGAGCCAGGGACCCCCCACCTGTTGCAGCAGCCCCCTCACTGCACCCCCGGAGCAGGAGCCACTCAGCCCCTGCCGTCCAGAGCGCGGGGTCCAGTGGCACTGAGCAGCAATCCCCAGGACAGAGTGAGCAATCCTCAGGACAGGGGGGGGTCTCCAAAATCCAATCTCAAACTGGTATTGAGAGAAAACCACTTTTCTGTCTGCACCGCAGGGTCACGTAACGCAAAGAAACAAAAAAGGGGCCGGGGAAGAGACGGGGAATGAGCAGGAGCTGCATCCTGAGCCCTCCCAGGAGCCGGCGACGCTCCTCCTGCAGTGGCCGCCCGAGTGCCCCCCGGCCCCAAATCGGGATGAACACGGTCCCTGTGCTGTCCCCTCGCGGTCCCCGCGCCGGTCTCAGTCCCGGTCACGGAGCAGGCGGCGGCGGCGTGTGCCGGGTCAGGGGAAGGTGAGCCGGGTGCTCGCAGCCGGCTGGGCGGTGCCCGAGGGCGGGCAGCCTCTTCCCCAGGGGCCGGACAGAGAGAGGCGGAGGGGTGCGAGGGCGGGGGGAGCCTCTTCACTTGGCTGGTTTGGTGATGATGCGAGTGGAGAAGTCAAAGAGGTCCTTGTTGATTTTCCGGAGGTTGCTCACCTCCTCCTCCAACTCGCTCACCTGGATCGTCAGGTGCTCCTGGTCTCCCACCAGGTTCTGTGACACGAAAACGCAACAGAAAAGTGTCAGGGCCTCAGCTCTGACAGGCACAGGCTGCTGCTCCTTCCCCAGCAGTAAACCCCAAACCCTTCGGTCCTCTCCCTCCTTCTCAAAGTGCAGCCCGTCCTGCCCATGTCACCAGCAGATTCCAGGGCTCTTTTCCCCTGTTTCCAGCTTGCTCAGAACTCTGACTCTCATGAGTTAGATCAGTTGACAAGGATCCCCCCTCAAGGGGTCTGTACCCAATTCCCAGCCTGGGAGCAGCTCTCACCTTTTCCCTCGTCGAGTACATCTGTGAGTACATCCTCTCTGCCTTCTCCAGGTAGCTCTGCCCCGGCTCCTGCAGGGACCAGAATGGAGAGGTTGGCAGAGCAGACACAGATCCTCTCCCCATGCCTCTGGACTGGGTTCCCTGTGAGAGGGACCCTGGGTGATCTTGCTGTCCCCTCTGCCAGGCAAACAGCCCCATGGCCTGCTGCCACCAAGCCAACAGGGAGCTTTTCCATCAGCTGTGGCAGGACTGTCACTGTCACTCGACCAGAGGCAGATGCTGGCAGAGGGGAGCAGCTCTGGGACCACAGAGAGGCTGGGATAGGTGGGACACTGACGGTGTGTGACCCTCCCTGCCTGGGGACAGCCATGCTGGAACCAAGGAAATGGTGGGACAGCAGAGCCAGCCCATGCTGCAGCACAGGGCTGGGAGGACAAATGACTGCAGCAGCCAGGATGGGGAGGAAGCAGGAACGGGTTTCACCAGCTGGAGGAGAAGCTTTGCTCCAGCACAACCCCTCCTGGATGCCTGTCCCCCCTCCCCAGCTGCCCACTCGCCCCCAGTACCTGCTGGTGCAGCCCCAGGCGCAGCGTCACCCCCTCAGTGCCCGGCTCGTCGCTGCTCTCCGTGCCCTGCAGGTGTCTGCTGAACTTGGGCAGGGGCACGCTGGGCTTCCCGTCGGGGTTGAACATGTTGGCAGGGGCCAGCACGATGAAGGCGTTTGTCACTGGACCTGTGTTGGGACAGAGGGGACAGCTCAGGCTGAAGCCCAGTGGGTCTGAGAGGCAGGGACCTCGGGCAGCCCTGAGAACAGCGAGTATGGCCCTGACACAGGCAGGGGTCAGCATTCTCCACCCTCTCCAGCAGCTCTCCGTGCCGGAGGCTGCAGCTCTCAGGTCCAGTTGGCAGCTCCGGGGGAGCAGAGCCTCCTCCCAGCCTGAGCCGCCATCCATCAGCAGCTCAGTGCTGCCACGATCCATCACCCGCTCTCAATGGCAGAGCTGATGAGCGCGTTAATTACTGCATTCACCCACGGCTGCTGCCGCCCCCTCGCAGCTCCTGCTCCTCTGAGCTCCCACCGCTGTCCCCACGCCCTGTCAGGCACACCCAGCCCCCTCCAGTGGGGAAAGCAGCTCGGCCACCGCTACCACAGCCCGACCATCCATTTCCCCCGGCAAAAGGCAAAGGTGAAGATGGTTCACATGCACCTGAGAGGGGGCTGCCAGTGCCGTGGAGAAGGATGTGGGGTGAGGGAGGGGACATGGCAGAGCCTAGGGAGGCTCGGAGCTGCTGGAGGATTTTGGTCTCTGCAGAGCAGACAGACACAAGCAGCTCTGACAGGGATGAGGGCTCTGTCACCACCATCTACCCCTCCAGAGCCTGCTCCTAAATCTGCTTCTCCCAGGATCCAAGGTTGTGTCCCACCAGGCTCTGCTGAGTGCCTGGCCCCAAAGCTGTTCCTGGCCAACTCTGATGGCTTCACTCCCTCCTTAAGGCCAGTTTGTGCTCCTGAGGCAAGTGCCCACCAGTGAGATTCCCATTGCACTGGCAGCTCATGGAGCATTTGGAGAGGAAAGCTGGAGAGGAAAAACTCTCAGGAATGAACCCAAAGTACCCCAAACCTTGTCACCACCTGGACACAGCCCCCACAGCCACTCTGGGGCCCCAGTGCAGATGCAAGTCCTGTACCAGAGCACCTTGCCCCACAGCTTGGGGCAGCCTGGGTATGGGGCTAGGCTTAGCTGGGGGGAAATAAATAACCCAGCTTCCAAGACAGAGCTGCCAGCAGCACACATCAGCCAGAGTGTCCCAGGATGGCCTTGCAGGAATGAGCCCTCGGGGATGGTCTGTGCCACGCTGTGTTTGCAGACAAGGATGGAGCTTGTGTCACAGGATAGGAACTGAGGCCTGGAGGGATCTGGGGCCGACACTGGCTCCCAGCCTCATCCCACAGGTCTTCTGCTTCCCCACAGTGTGGTGCCAGCCCCACAGAGTGACCGGGAGCAGCCCTGCCTCGCCAGCACTGCCACAGCTCATGACCCCAGAGCAGCAGCCTGACTTCTCAAAGCCCACCCACTCTGCCCCCACCAAGGACAAGGCACCCTTGGTGACACAGCCTCCCATGCCCAGCCTGCCTGGTCCTGAGCCACACTCCAGCTCCTTGGATTTATTTGCAGCAGGGTTGAGGGGAGGGCAGTGGGTCCTGTGTGCCCCCAGCCCCTCCTGTGCCTGGCAAGTGGAGGGACTGCACTGTCCTGCCCTGAGGACACTGGGCCAGAGGCTGCTGTCACATCACCATGTCAGAGCCCCGTCACCTCTGCCCTGAGGAGGAAGCAGGACACACTGGAGGGGCAGCAGGGACAGACCTTGCTAGGGGGCTCACATCACTGCTCGGAGAGGCCAAGGGGGGACAGGGATCCACGGAGAGGGGTCTGGGTTGGGGCAGCAGATTCCCCCCCACTGGAAAGCTGCAGGGCCCTGTGGGGACTCCAGACTCAGGGAACAGCTTGTGGGGGGGGCTGGACTCCCAGCCCATTCCTGAGCACACACAGCACAGCACAGCACAGTCATACCAGTGCCAAGGCTGCGAGGGAAACCAAATCCCTGCCCACGGGTCCCTGCAGAGCACCCACAGCTCAGGGTCAGCCTGGTCCTGATCCTCCTGGGAAGAGCCTGGTCTGTCCATTCTTCCCTGCAGCCTCAGGAGGACTCGAATGCCCGGCTCACAGCCAAAGCCTGGCCCCCCCTCCTCGGATGACTCACAGCTCCATTTGGTGTTTTCACCCTCTAGTGCCAGTGGCGCCAGGCTGGATGGGCACTGCAGTGGGTCCCAATTAGTGATGGTTCTTGGCAGCCAAAGGAAGAGGGAAAAGGGTCTGCAGGCAGCCTGGCTTCCAGAGACTGCCCTGAGGCAGCAGCTAAACCACAGAGGAACAGGGTCTGGCTTTCCCCACCATCACCTAAGGGAGGGGTATGGGCCATGCCCAAGGCAGCCCCACTGGTCACTGCAGCACCAGGGGCCAGAAACCACCATAGCTGGGGAAGGAACACAGATAGCAACAGGAGGGGTAACTCCCCCATTGCTCTGAGGTAGCTGAGGCACCCAACTGCTGCCCCTGCAATTTACTGGAGCCATCAGATTGAAATCCCAGACAGCTGCTCATATGGGATTCACTTCAGGTCCCATGAGCTCACGGGCACTCACTGCCAGGGCCACAGAGCTGTCTCCCCTCCAGACACAGCTGAGGTGTATGTGGGGTGACTGCTCCCTAGGGAAAACAAGGAGGAGGATCCCGTGTGGCCTCAGCGACAGGGTGAAATCCATGACTCACTCCCGACAGTGTACAGGGGGTTGTTAACACACGGGGCAAGGTCAGGGCACCGCTCCAGACAGCCACGGCTCCCTCCAACGCCTCTGCCCTTCCCAGGGTGTGAAGCAAGGGACAGAAACACACCTGGAGTGCCCAGGGCAGCACAGGTGAGACAGCAGCAGCCTCTGGCAGTGAGGATCCTGGAGATAAGGACATTCCTACCTTTGTGATTCATGGTCTTCAGGCACTGCTTGCTCTGGATGTCCCACAGCCGGACAGTTTCGTCGTGAGAGCCCGAGAGCAGGAGGCTGCCGTCTGTGGAGACTGACAGACACGTCACCTGGTTCCTGGAACGGGGAAAAGGATCCTTAAACTCAGGATGACCCCAGGACTGCCAGAAGCTGGCGAGGTGGGCAGATGGTGGCTGGCAGGTATGTCTGGTTCCTCACCTGTGCCCTTTAAAGATTTTCCCGTTCTCCCGCTCTGTCTGGAAGGTCCGGTCTCTCTGAACCGGCTGCAGAAATGAAGGAAGCAAGGAAGAAAGGAAGGGAAAGGGGTTAACACTCAGGAAGGCTGAATCCAGCAGGTTCATCAGCATGTCTGGAGGGGGCAGAGGAGACACAGGGGAACCAGGTCCTCTCCTGCCCTGGCAGGTCACACCAGTCCCAGTGGGGAGGTGACAGTGGCTCGGGGTGACAGGGCACATCTGCAGCCCCACACACTCACCCAGGCGCAAAGGTCGACCTGGAAGATGGACCCATCCATGCCCCCGCAGAACATGTGGTACTCAGAGAGGTCCAGAGTCACAGCCATGATCCCCACATCGAAGAGCACGGAAAGCAGGAGCTCCCCAGATGAGATTTCCCAGAGCTGGAGTGAGAGGGGACAGGAGAATCAGGGGTGAGAATGTTAATGGCAGGGTTGGAGGAACATTGACATCCTGGCATTTCACCTGGGCATCCCCTCCTGGCTGTGGCTGGGAAACTGAGTCCAAGGCAGAATCCAGGATCAGCCTCTCTCTGTGAGCAGGACAGAAGCTTCCCAGGCAGCTTCAAAGCAGCTCTGAACCCTCTCTGGGGCCATCCTGCCCCCAGGGCATTCCCTGCCCCACAGGCTCCAGCCTGCTCTGCTCCTTGTGGACATCAGCAATGGGAAACAGAGGAGCTGACCCCGACATTCCCAGGACAACAGGGACTGCAGCAGTCCAGCCTGGGGGCAGGTGCAGAGGAACTGCTGTTGTTAAAGAGGCAGAGCCCAGGTCTGGCAGCTCTGAGTCATTGCAGAGACAGCCAAGAAATTAAGCCACTGCAACCCGGCAAAGCTCGGGGACAGCTTGGGGACGGGGACAGCTTCCTGCTACCTGGCAGGAGCCTGGCTTAGACCCCGCAGGGTCTGGCACCTCCAAAATGAGCCTCACCTTGGCTGTCTGGTCGAGGGAGGCGGTGGCAGCCCGTGCCAGGGGCCCTCCAAAGCCACAGCACATGTCGGTGATGGGGAGGCTGTGCCGGGACCAGACGTGCCGGGGGTCAGGGATCTGGGAGGGCTCTGCCTGCAACACGCTGTGGGGAGAGCAGAGACAGGTGGGTCAGCCAGGACAGAGCCCCATGGGGAGCTGGGCCAGGCTCTGCTCCCACTAGGAATGCCTCTCCTGGCTGGAGGGACCGAGTGGGACATGGCAGCTGCTGGCAGCCATGGCACACGGATAACGAGGCTGAGGGGCTGAGATCCTGACCCCAAAGGGACACAGACCCTCAGTAAAGGGCACAGTCCCCTCTGTGTCACCCAGGGAGAGAAGTCAGAACCATATGTCTGTTCCCAAGAAGCCCAGCTGAGACCCCAAGGAAAAGCTCCTTGCCCACAAGGAGGGCACAGACACAGCTGTGGGCTTAGAGGGTTCTCCTGCTCCAAAATCCCTGTGCCCCCCAGCCCCCCTTACTTGTAGAGGTTCCACA
Organism: Cinnycerthia olivascens; assembly: GCA_035048155.1. Classification (NCBI taxonomy): domain Eukaryota; kingdom Metazoa; phylum Chordata; class Aves; order Passeriformes; family Certhiidae; genus Cinnycerthia; species Cinnycerthia olivascens. The sequence continues at coordinate 2,148,288 of JAWWMU010000107.1, forward strand.
CCAGGGCCAGGCAGTCCTTGGCCCCTGAGAGGAAGTGGCTGCTGTCATCAGTGAAGCAGAGGCACGTGAGGTCCTGGTAGTGTCGGTTCAGGATGGCGAGGAGGTTCCCGTTGGACACCTGGAGTGAGGGGAAGGGCAAGAGGGTGTCAAAGATGTCTGGGGATAATGTGGTGTCCTGCCCTTGGTGCAGTGAGGGGAGAAGGGTGGGTTCTGTTGCCCACATGAGCCTGTTGGCACCTCGGGACAGTGACTGACACCACTGAGGAACAGCTGGAACAACAGCCTGCACTCAGGACCACAGGGAAATTCAGCAGTGGAAGAGGCCCTGGCACATTAACTGGAACCCAGTGATGCCAGAGCTGTTCCTCTGGTCAAGTCATAAGCGTGCAATAAAGATTTCTTGTTCACTCTTGATATTCATATTATTTTGGTGGCTTCTTCCCTCCTCCCACAGGTCCTCAGGAGGTGGCAGTGGGGTTATGAGAGTTGCAGGACACCCCAAGGGTGGTTCGTGGTCCTGGGCCAGCAGAGGCTTTAGAGTGGACAAGGAATTCCCCAAACCTGGAGCATTTCTTATTAAAAGGCAACACTGCAGATGAGGAGGGAACCAAGAAGAGAAAAAGTTTCAAATAAAATAAAAGTCTACTTCTTCCCATGGTCTGGACTACACCAAAAAATCAAACCAAACCTCAATTCAAGGGGTTTCACAGCTCAAAACCAGGGCTCTAGGGGCTGGTTCCAGCTCCACAATGGTTTCCATGGAGCCTCTCCAGTGTGCCAGAGGGACAGTGCCATACTCTGGAACACATCTGTGGGTGACAGGAGCTGGAGCAGGGCCCAGCTTGGAGCATCACAGGCAGCAGCTCCCACTGCAGGCTCAGCCTCAGGGATTTTATTCCAGCACTGCTACAAGAACATTGGTACAAACAAACCCTGTTGGGTTCAGGTAGAGCCACCCACACTATGAGGCTCAAACCTCCCCTGGCACAGGGAGCTCTCCAGGTGAGGCATCCTGGGGTTTAATCCCGGGCTCAGGACCAGCTACTGCTTATATTTGCACAGTGGTGTGCTGGGAACGGAGCGTAATCCCAAATAATCCAGCAGTAATTAACCAGCAGGACAATGAGCAGAGCACAGCAGGGGCTGCTGGCACTCTGGGCACACACAAATACACAGCTGGAACATGGGAGAAGTGCTGGAGGAAAACCAGGTCCTGTGCTGCTCCTGGGTGACCCCTGAGGCATTGGAGATGCTCGGAAAGAGGAGAAGGAGGCAGAGTGAAGCCTCTCCCAGAATTCCTCCCACTCCTACTTCCACAAGCTGCCCCTGTGCCAGCTGTGGCACTCCAGGCTCAGGATTTACAGACGTGTGAGGGACAGGGACACCTCCTGGCTGTCTGGGGGGTGAGTCTGAGTGGCCCTGAGCACCCCAGCACCTCCATACCTCCCACAGGTAGATGCTCTCAGCAACCCCCGCCAGGACGTAGAGCCCGTTGGGAGAGGCTGTCAGGCAGGTCACAGGCCCGGGACAGATGATCTTCTGCTGCAGCTGGTCCTGGGACAGAGAGAGCACAGCCAGGCCTCAGAGAAGGGAAGGGGCTGCAAGCAGGACCCCCGACATGGGGGCTCAGGGGGATCTTTGTGGGCGTCTCTGTGAGGAGAGGGATGGAGGCACGTGCCCATGGTGATGGGGGCTGGAAAGGAGGGAGGGGGTCCTGAGGGTCTAACCGGGGACAGGGGGGGAATCTCTGTGGAGAGAGGGGCTCTGGGGGTCTCTGCAGAAAATTGGGCCATGAAGGGATGTGTGAGCACAGAGGGGAGTCTCCATGGAGAGAGGAGCCATGAGGAGTCTCCATGAAGAGAGGAGCCATGGGGGTCTCTGCAGAGAACTGGGCCATGAAGGGGTGCCTGAGCACAGAGGGGGGTCTCCATGGAGAGAGGAGCCATGAGGGGGGTCTTCGGGGAGAGAGGGGCCATAGGAGGGTCTCCATGAAGAGAAGGGTCATGGGGGGATCTCCGTGGAGAGAGGGGCCATGGGGGGGTCTGACCATGGATTTGAGGGGCCTCTGTGGACGGAGGGCTTCCTCATCACAGGCCCGCGGGGTCCGCAGGGAGGGTGGTCCCGTCACACCCCCCACGGGGCCCGGAGTCCCCCCGCGAGGCCCGGGGGCGTCCCTCGAGCCGAGGCCGCCCGGGCCCGCCCGCCGCGCCGGTACCTTCCTCTGGAGCTCCCAGACGTTGATGTAGCTCTTGCCGAGCTGGGCCCCTAGCAGGTGCTCGCCGCCCAACAGCGCCAGCCCGCGCGGGCCGCTGTTACCGCCGCGGTAGCCGGGAAGGGCCGAGCCCGAGTGCAGCTCCCAGACCGAGCAGTTGCAGAGCGGCCCCGCCGCGTCCGACACCAGCGCCACCTCCATGGGCGCCGCCATCTTCGCGGTCCGCCAGGGCCACAGAGAGCGTGGCCGCGGCCCAGAGCGCCGCCTCCCCCCGCCGGCGCCGACCAATCAGCAGCGGCTCCGCCGCGGCCGCGCGGGGCGGGACTGCGCACGCGGCAGGAAGCTCAGCAGGGCCCGCCCCGGCCGGCGCTGGATGGGTGACCCGGAACCCCGCGTGTGAGCACTGGGACACCCCACAGCCGCGTGGGCACCCTGTGGGTGTCCTCGTAACCCCATGGACACCCCACAGCCTTATGGGCATCCTGTGGGTGTCCTCGTAACCCTATGGATACCCCACGGCCTTGCGGGCACCCTGTGGGTGTCCCCGTAACCCTATGGATACCCCACGGCCTTGCGGGCACCCTGTGGGTGTCCCCGTAACCCTATGGATCCCCCACGGCCTTGCGGGCACCCTGTGGGTGTCCCCGTAACCCTATGGATACCCCACGGCCTTGCGGGCACCCTGTGGGTGCCCCCGTAACCCCATGGACACCCCACGGCCTTGCGGGCACCCTGTGGGTGTCACTGTAGCCCTATGGACCCCCACAACCCCCCAGCCCCACAAGGACACCCCACAGCCGTATGGGCACCCTGCGGGTACTCCTGTAACCCTATGGATACCCCACAGCCGTGTGGGCACCCTGCAGGTACCCCCGTAACCCCATGGACACCCCACAGCCTTGTGGGCACCCTGCGGGTACCCCCGTAACCCTATGGACCCCTAGAGCTCCATAGGGATACTCCACAGCCTTGTAATCCTATGGACCCCCTTGTCCCCATAACCCTATGGACACCCCTGCAGCCCCATAGGGACCCCGTGGACACCCCACAGCCTTGTGGGCACCCTGCGGGTGTCACCATAACCCTATGGACCCCCACAGCCCTATAGGGGCCCCATGGACACCCCATAGCCTTGTGGGTACCCCCATAACCCTATGGACCCCCAGAGCCCTATGGGGATCCCACGGACACCCCATAATCCTACAGGCACCCCATAGCCTCGTGGGAAACCCATGAGCACCCCACAGCTGTGAGGGTACCCTTGGACACCCCCTAGCCCTCTGGGGACCCCACACACATCCCATAATTCTATCATCACCCCATAAATCCATTGACACCCCACAGTCCCACAGGGATACCCCAAATCCATTAGGAAATCCTATGGACGCCCTACAGCCCTGTGGGCACCCCTGGGCCCCTCCAGGGCCAAAAACCCCAAACACCACCACTTTTTTTTTTTTTTTTTTAATATTTCTTCACTTTACAGGGTTACAATTGTCTTAAATATTCTGACGTTTAAATACAATCTGTATAATAATGTTATTATAAAATGTAAACTTTCAGTGTTTTTTAAGTTTATTTTCTCTTTTTTTTTTTTTAATTTTTTAAATTTTTTTTTTAAGAACAATCAAAAAAGTCTCAATCCCTGAATGTTTTGCAAAACTGAAATCTTT
>JAWWMU010000107.1:2162347-2172724 GCA_035048155.1 Cinnycerthia olivascens
GGCCGGGCTCCCGGGACGGCTGTGCCGCCGCCGCTCGTTCCCGTCCCGCAGAGGAGGAAGCGATTCCTGCTGCCGTGGCATTCCCGGCGGCAGCTCGCTGCAGGCGGCAGCGTGCCAGGCTCTGGCTGGAATCAAAACTGGTTCAGTGTCTGAATGTGGGATGCGTGGCACAGGCTGGTGAGGGGTCACGGAGGGAGAATTGGGGTGCTGGGGGTGTTCCCTCGGCTGGGCCAAGCCGCTGGCTGGATGGGAGCCAGCCTGGCAGCGGCGGCTCTCCCGGCCCTTGCCGTGTGCGTGCTGGTGCATGCCCTTGACACATGCTTGCTATCACACCGGACCTTGTACAAATATTAATCCAGTGGAGTCAGACACTGTTGAGAAAGCTCGTCCGAGGAAGGACACCAGGCTAGCTCCTGCCACCCGGCAAACCCAGGGAGGGCGGCTGAGAATGAGCTATGCAGCACTGAGCTGGGGAAACGTGGCCAGAGCAGCCAACTCAAACTTCTGGGGCACCTGGTGAGCCCCCAACTTGGGCTGTCCCTCCTGTGTGACTCCCAAGCCTCCCAGGGTTAAGCTCTGGAGGGCTGGAGGGCCAAGACCCCCATTCAGGACCTGACCCGGGTGCGCTGGCAGCAGCGAGGTCTGGAAGCCAAGACGGGGGTTTAAATTCCACCATATGTAAATGATCGTCTTAGAAGGGGATCGCGGTAAGCCCCGGCAGATGAGTCACCGGGGCTTCCACCGCCCGCTGGGATTTGGCTAATTGCAAATCTGTTCCTGAAATGCGAGGTCCTGCACCTCTGCCCTGCGTTGGCACCGCGTTGGGGGTCCCCCGGGGGTCCCAGGGGTCCCCTAGGCAGGGCCAGGGTGCACGGGAATGCTTGGGAACCTCACCATGGAGCCGCTGGAGGAGCTGGAAGGGGTCCAGCAGCCGCAGATGGGGCTGACAGGAACCAGCTGTGGGCTGTCAGCCCCAGGAACCATCACCGCTGAGCAGCTCTAGCACCGCTGAAACCTCACGGTTTCCTCGCACAGAGAGGAGGGAGTGATGGTGGGCACTGTGATGGCAGCAGAGTGACAGACCCCGTCCCACTGGGGCACCTGAGCAGGTGGCAGTGTGGGACAGCATGTCCTAGGTGCTGAAAATCTCCAAAATCAGGCACTGGTGCCCAAGCTGGACACTCCACAGTAGATGTGGGCAGGTGGGGAAACGGAGGCAGAAGGTGAAGCCCTTTGCTGAAGGGGTTCACGGCTGGTACCTGCCTGGGTGCTCCCACTGCCACCTGTAGCACAGTGAGACACCTGAGCCAGCTGCTCTGGGGGGACAGGGAAGCTTTTTCCCAAAAGACTGTTGCCACACAAGTGACACGGCCACACCCTCCCCGTGGGACACATGGGGAGCAGGGCACTCTCCTCAGGGGTGAGCCCCGGCCTCCAGCAGCCCCAGCGCAGGGTGGGTTACCCTGAGCTCCAGCCAGAGTGGGAACCCAGGTACAGGCAGATTAAGTGACCGATGGGAAAGGTCAGGGAGTGGGTCAGGAGCTGCACCCTGAGCCCCCAGTCTGGCAGCCCCAGGGGCTCAGAGCAGGGGGGGTCCCCTGGCCCCAAACCACCCCCCACCCTGGCCCCCGATTGCAGCACGTCCGGCTGGGCCCTGGGACCAGCTGCCATTTCTCCTGCGGTTTGGGCCAGAAATAGGGTGATGGAGCAACGCTGCCCTTGCCCAACGCTGCAGTGGGGGCAGGGGGCTCTGCTGACAAAGGCCCCGCTCCCTGCGCCGCTCTTTTCTTTTTTTTTTTTTTCCCTTTTAAATAAACCCTGTTAGTTCAGCTGTGCCGAGAGGGGAGGCGGCCGCCACCTCCGCAGCCCTTGAGTCAGCCCGGGGGGCTGGGGCGTGGAGGGAACAGGGCTCTGGGGAGGCCAGGGGTGGAGGGAAATGAGGCTCTGGGGGGGGGGTCGAGGTATGTGGAAAATGGGGTTTTGGGGGGACACAAGCAGGAGATGCCCACGCTGTGGGGAGCCAGCCCAGTTCCCGAGACAAGGGTTGTCAGGGGCACGACCCAGCTGAGTGAAGGCACTGGCTGGGCACATGGAGCAGAAAGGATGTGTCTCCTCTCTCTCAACCTTGTTAATCATCCTGGGTCTTGTTTGGAGAAATGGCTTCACGGGTGCCCGGATGCCGGGACCAGCACCTGTGAGCACCCAGGCGTCTGGCTGGGGGAGGCACTCGGCGGCTAAGCCGCTCTCGCTGAGAAGTCCCTGACCTCTGGCCAGGGATCTGCTGGGATTACAGCCCCGGGAATGCTCCCTGAGCACTATGAGCCAATTACTGTGCTGGATCCCTGGCTGGGAGCACCCCTTGGCAGGCCGGGCAGTGGTGCAGGGTGAGAGGGGTTGAGTGTGGGGTGGGGGGGGGAGGACACAATCCTTTTCCACGGAGGGGTCCACTGGTGACTCCCCCACTACCCCCCAAAGTCCTGTCCTGCTCAGGTCCCCTCTTGCCTGTGTTATCTGCTGTTGGCCTGGCCAGGCACTGCAATCACCTCCCCGGCACAGCAGCGCCCAACCAGGGGCCCCAGGGCACTCCCCCTTATCTGGAAGCCAAACTGCTTCTGGGTGGGGGGACAGTGGCCCCCAGGCGTGTGATGACACTCGGGTCCCCCTTCCCTGCGAAGGGGCCCCCTCGCCCTCCCCGGGGGCGGCTCATCCGCTCGGCTGGCTAATGCAATAAAGCTCTAATCAATATTTTAAAGAAAGTAAATGGACCCTCCCGCCCTCGTTAAGAGGCCACGGGGCCCCTGCTCAGGCCCCACGCCCCCAGCTGGCTTTGGGGCTTTGAAAAGGAGAATAATCCACGGGAGAAAGGGGTTCAGAGGGGATCCTCCACGCCTTAACCAGCTCCTGGGGATTCAGAGGAGATACGGGCTCTCTGCTCCTCCAGATCCTCCTGGAAAATCCCAGCTCCACCAGCCATGTGCACGGGGCTGGTCTGGGCGGAGGGGGGTCTGGTTTCACCCACCCCCGCAGCCCTGCCGAGGTCGCCGAGTTGCTTTCGGTTTATTTTTCCCCCACCACTGCACTTTGAAACGCCGTATCTCGGGGTGCGCTGCACCGCGCGAGATAAGGGCTGAGGTTTTTGCGCCGGCAATGGCTCAGTTGTCCCCAGCACAAGAAACTTCTTGTCCCACTAAAGCACCGGCACCCCCCCGAAACCCCCCAGCTGGCACAGCCTCCCACTGGCACCGTGGTGACTTTTAAAACCTTCCCAAAGTGAAAAAAGGGGGGGGGGGGGTTAAACCTGAGGCAGCCACTGCAGGACACCCCAAAAGGGAGCACAATAGAGGGAGAGTGGTGGCTGCTGCAGACAGATGAACACAGGGAGATGGATTTCTCGAGCTCCTGCGATATGGGAAGGGCTACCAGCGTGCAGGGTACCCGTGCCTGCGGGAGCACCAGCAGCACAGGAAACTCCAAAAGAGATAGAGGCTGGAAACTCCAGCTCCAGGGGCTCCCACTCCCGGTATTAGTGGGGAGCAGTAATAGCAGTAATGAAACAGAAAGATCAGAGGAAGGATCTTGGGGGCCAGCACCAGCAGAGCCCCCACAGTGCTGGGGTACAGAACTCAGAGCGGTTTTACCCCCAGCAGCCCCTTGCTGGCAGGAGCTGGCTGAATTTTCAGCCATTTCCCACGGGGAGCTTCTTCCCAGCCAGAAAATGCCCCCTTTCCCCCCCACCCCGAGGAGCCACAGTGCCCTCAGCAACCGCTGCCCTCGAGTTCCCCGTTGTGCTGGGGGCTCCTTTGTTCTGCTGCCCGCGCCGGCAGCGCCCGGGTCAGGCCGAGCTGACCTCTGCCTGTGCAGTAGCCGTCCCTGGGGACGGGGAGGTGCCACGCGCCGGCTCCCTAACCTCCCTCACCTCCATAACTCTTCCTCACGCCCTCCCCTTCCTCCTCCCTCCCTTGAACTGGGCCCCCTCCTCCTCCCTCCGGCCCCCCACGGCTCAGCCGAGCACCAGTTCACAGGAATCTTTCCCAGATGGGTCAATAAAACCTGGCAGAGGAGGATGGGGGCAGTCCGTGGCTGCCAGGGTTTGGGTGTGGAGACAGGCACGGGGGCTTGGATGGCGGCACTGTCCGGTGTTCTCAAGCAAAAAGACCCACGGGCCAAAGATGCTGGCAGCACCAGCACAACCAGAGCTGAATCCAAACTGCATCTGAACTCCCAGAAGGGACAGCTGGACAGCCAGGGAAGCATCAGGGCTGGTGGGAGAGCACGGGTGCTGCCAGTGCTTAGGAGCTCCTTGGCAAAAATAAAAAGGAACCCCAAAAGAGCCAATCTGTCACAGAGTAGGGCAGGCAGAACACCGGCATAGCCACGCACAGCACCACATCCCCTGCAGGGACCCTGCTGCACTCCGGCATCCCGGAGCTGCCGGGGCTCCCCCTAAGGCGCCTCCGCCCCAGCGACGAGCGGGCGTGGGGTACGGCATCCCCTGCCCCGTGCTGCCCTCGCTGTTTACATTCCTGCTGCTCCTTCCCAGGCCGCGCCAGCTGGGCTGGGATGGAGCCCTGCGGCACGCGCTGGAGGCCAGCCAGGAGGAGCTCCCGGCCAGCACCGGCTGCGCCAGCAACCCCCTGGCCCCGGTCCAGGGGCCTCGATCCAAGCGCGGTCGCGCGGGCTGACGTGCCGGGGAAAGCCTCTCCGGGCCCAGCGCATCGCCCGCCCACGGAGGCTTTCCAACCCCCTCTGGCTGCTTCCACGATTCACCACAGAGCCAGGCTCTTCCCAGTGACCCCAGGAAGCGACATGGAGGGAGAGGGGGTGCTCAGGGAGAGGGGGGCACAGCCTGGGGGGCATGCAAAGCGCTGGGAATGGGGCTGGTGTTCCCAAGTGCTGTGGCTGTGACAAGGGACCTGGCAGAGGCTACGGCCTGGACCGTGGCACCGACAGGCTGACAAACAGGAAGATCAGAGCTGCGGTATTGAAAAGCCTTTTCACAACTATGAGTTCACGGCCCTGGCCCCTCGCTCCCCGGCGGCAGGAAGCACAAGAGAGAGAAACCGCAAGAAGAGAAGGTGGCTTGAATGCAGCGGCACGAGGGATGCGCAGGGCAGGAGCTCCTGACCAGCTGTGATGCCCTTCATCACCACAGCTGGACAGGAGCATCCCTCCATCCCCACAGCTGGGCAGCGCCAGGATGGCCACATGCTCTGTGCTTGCTGGTGCTCCCTCTGCCAGCCCTGTCCTGAGCCTGCCCACATTCAGATATACTGGCAGATCCCAGCAGCCCCTTCCCCCATTTCTGAAGCGATGCGACAGCCTCCTGAAAGTGAAGGGGCAGAGGTGGTCGCATCCCTCCTGAAAGGCCACCATGCCGTGGCTGCTCCATCTGGGTCCCATCTGCTGCTGCTGGTCCTGCCCCTTCCCCCAGCCCCAAACTCCGATGTATTTAAACACACATCAAAGGTGCCGGGCAGCCCCCGGGGAGCCCCGGTTGCAGCGCGTTTTCTTCTGTCAGCGAGAGCGGGGTGCAGCCAGCTCTGGTGCCGGGAGAGTGGGAACATGCTGGCCTTGTTGCCTGGGGAAGGCAATGAAGTGGGCAGCCAGGTGCTTTCTCCCTGTTTTCACCCTTTCATGGCGTTTTGGCAGTGGTAGGGGGTGCAGCTCTGCCCCCCACCAAGCATTCATGGGACCAGAGCTGTCTTGCCAGACATCATCTCTGTAGTGACGGTGATGGGAGACAGACAGGTCCCCGTGGAAAATGGCTTGGGGAGAGTAGAGGAAAACCAAGAGACCCGTCAGATTTGCCATTTTGGGGTAATTTTTTCATCATTTTCAGCAAGAATCCTCCCAGATTCCTGCAGCAAACCCAGTTGCACTGTCTGCCTGTGCCAGAACAACCCGGACACAGGATCCACTCAGTCACCGAATCAGGGAGAGGGCGGGGACTGAGCCCAGCACTAAAACGCCAGAGAAATCCCACGCATTCCTAATGACAACAGCAGCTGGATCAGAGGAGAACACTGCTGGAGGCGGCACTGCTGGAGGCATCTCCCCACACTCTGAGGACACACGGGTGCACAGGAGCAGGGAGAGGGATGGCACGGCAGGGACACGCGTGTCTCGGCGGGCACATACCTGCTTGAACTGCTCCTCGTAGGTCCAGTCGCCGTGGTCAGGTGCTGGTGGCGGGGGCTGAGCGTGGCCCAGGCCGGCGGGCAGCCGCTCCTGTCCCCCTGGCAGCCGTGGTGGCTCCCCCCGGTAGTGCTGGGGTGCTGGGGGCTTGCGGAGCAGCAGGGATCCCGCACCCGCCCGCACCGCCTCTGCTGAGCTGAGCCCTTCCTCTCCCATGTCTTCTTCTTCCTCATAGTCTTCTTCTTCCTCCTCTTCTTCTTCTTCCTCTTCCTCCTCACCCAGGTCCTCTTCAAGGTCATCTTCATCCCATTTGCCCTTTCTGGAACCGGGGGCAGACAAGAGGTTTGGTCCCATGCTGGTTCCCAAGTCCCATCCCTCTCTCCTGCCTGCCTCACAGGCCCTCCCCAGCTGAGGGGCTGGGACCACCCACCCAGCACGCAGTGGAGCCCCGGTACAGCCCATTGGCAGGGGCAGCTCTGCGGGGCCATGGCTGGCCCCCAGCATCCCAGCAGCAACTCTGTCACAGAGCTCTGCCAGATGGTTCCTGGCCCAGCCCTGCCCTGAGAGAACACATGCTGGAGGCAGCTGAGGGTCCTGCATAATTTAACGCCAGCCCGGGGTCCTCTGTCACAGCCCTACATGGCTGCTGGGCAGAGATGGGATGTCGTGCCAACCCAGCATGAGGAATCACAGCCACTGAACCCCCTCCAGTTCTGAAATATCCTGACAGCTCTAATCCACAACCTGCCCCAAGCCACGGGATCCTCCCAGGCTCCCCAGCACGCTGTGCCCCTTCCCAAACCCATGAGAACCACCCGAGTGCACTCACAGATCCTCCTCCTCCTCGGAGCCCATCTCCTGCTGGTACCCGCCACCATCTTCCTCCTCCTCGCCGTGCTCCTCCTCTTCCTCCTCCTCGGAGGCCTGGCTCTCGTCCGACAGCCCCGGGCTGGGCGAGTGGCTGAGGCCGGCGGCGGCCGCCCGCATGGCAGCCAGGGCGGCCATCTGTGCCCGCTGCATGTGCGCGCTCTCAGGCTCCGCTCCCTCCTCCGAGGCCGCTGGGGCTGGATCCTGCCCGCGGCCCCGGGTGCTGGAAGGGGGCTGCCCTGGGGGCTGCGAGGGCTGCGCCGGGGGGGACGTGGAGCGCGGTGGCTGCTGCTGCTGCTGCTGCTCCTGCTGCCGTGCTTCCAGCGCCTGCTGCAGCCGTGCGCGCTGCTGCCGCTGCAGGTTCTCCATCACCGCCTGCAGCTTCATGGCTCGGCCGGCGGGTGGGGGGTCCCCGGGGGGGCGGGGGGCGATGCACCCAGGGGGCAGTGCCCGGGGGGCAGCGCCCGGCAGGCTGCCGCGCTCCAGCGGGGCTGGGGGCCAAAGCTGGGCAGTGCCGGGGGGGGCAGCCCTGGTGGGGGCTGCCAGGGGGTGAGGGCAGTGCCGTTGGGGTGTCAGGGCAGGAACTGATAGCGGGTCAGGAAAGAAGGATGTGCCCCTTGACCCCTCTGAGGCTTGGCCCGATGTCTCCTCGGCTTGAGGGCTACGGCGTATTGCAGGCTCAGTGCTGCCCGTTGGGATTGGGATGCTGCTGTTGTCGGGAAGAGTGTCCCAGGCAGGCTCCAAAATTCTCAGGCTCAGCAGGCAGCAGCTGCAGCTCGGCACATCACCTCTTCCCTTGCAGACCTGGCACTTTCTGGGGGCAGCAGCCTCAGAGTCCCCTGCTCACAGTCGGTATCCCTAATCCTCAGCCGGGTCAATGTCCGGCAGGTGTCGGTGCAAACCTGTGGCAGAAGTAGAGCAGAGGGTCAGTGGAGCTGTGGGCAGGAGCTGGCGAGCAGGAAGGAGTTAAAGACAGTGCAAGAGCCTCATTAATCTCGAGCTAATGAGATAGGGCGGCCAGGCCTGCTGCTGGAGGGGGAAGGGGCCTGCAGGACCCGATAGCCCTGCCCGGCCCTGCAGGCAGTGGATACCGGTGGACCCGCACCCAAAGATAACAAGCCCTGGCAAGAGACATCTACCGGGTCTCCCACAGGGGACAAGGCACATCCCCACCAGGGACATACTGCATGGGGAGCACTGGGCTCATCATGATGGTACCGGGGTGTGGGCAGCACTGGGGTCTGCACTGCACAGTGGAGGGGCCCCAAAGCACCCCAGGGCAGATCCCAGGGGACGGACAGGCAGAGCCTTGAAACCCTGGCAAACAGGCTCTGCCAACCGCCCCCACAGCCCCCTTGCTCCCCTTCCCTGGGGGCTGGGGGCCATCCGAGGTAACATGAGGCTGCGAGCAGCTCGTTTCTGCTCTGCCCCAGTGGAAAACACCAAGGGGATCAGTATCACAGCTGGGCCCAGCGGAACCCCCATGCCCCAGCATCCTGGTCTGGACCCCTTCTAGCACTGAGCTCCCAAGCCCCGCTGTGGCCACCAGCCCCCACGGCTTGCCAGTTCCCTGCACTGAGGGCAGGGAGGGAGCTCACCGCAGCACCGCGGTCGTGCTGTGAACCGGCAAACCCCGTTTCAGCTGCCCGGGGGCCCGTGCAGCGCACACACGCCAGGACCCTCACGGGGACTGACCATGGGGCCGGACCCAGGGGCTGCGGGGCCAGGACAGCCGGCAGCGCGCAGGGGCCGGCAGCTACGCCACGATCCCGCGCATTCTGGAAAGAGGAACCTGCTGCCAGTGTGGGCCGGGGCCACGGACGATCGGGCGGGAGCCGCTTCCCCCACGCATCGCCGCGGCAGCGGCTGCATCCGCTCCCGGCCCGGCCGGGCTCGGCTCACGCTATGGACGGACACGTCGCCACCGCCACGGCAGCCACCGCCTCCACAAGTGGGCCAGCACTGCTCGTGCCTCAGTTTCCTCTCCCCTACGCCGATCATCGCCGTCTCGTCCCCACGGAGGAGAGGTCGCGGCAGGGACGCTCCCCGCCCCGGAGCAGCCGCTCACCGCGCTCCTGCTCCGCACCGCACCTGAACCGCGTCCCCTGCGCCGTCCACCGGCGAACCGGAGCCAGACCGACCCGGGCACGTGGCTCCTCGCCGCGGCTGAGGCTCTGCCCGGCCACGACTCCCCGAGTGACTCGGTGCCGGCACCAGCTGTGGAGCTGCCTCCTGGAGCACCGCGGGCCGTGGCCGCGCCGGAGCCGCGCTGCCAGTTCTCCACAAGGAAGCCGGAGTGCTGAGGCCACAGCCAGGGCCCCGTGGCACCCCGGCCCGGCGGCCACGGTGACCTTGAGCCGTGCCCCTTTGTCCCTCCGGCTGCTCGGGGCCACGGGGCCCGGTGCGTCCCCGCCGTGGGGAGGTGACGGGGGTCCCGCGAGGGATTCGGGGCGGCGTCACCCGCGTCCCCGGGGCAGGTGCTCGGGAGCGACGGCGGCTAAAAATAGGCAGCGGGGGTGTGACGGACGGGCCTTTGTGCCACCGACACCGGGGTTGGGCTGGCCGCGGCCGGACACCCCGAGGCGGGCTCCCGGCACTGCCGGGAAGGGCTCCGGGGGTGTCGTGGAGGCTTAGTGAGGAAGAGGAGAAGGACAGGGAGGCCGGGCCCGGTGGGTGCCGTCCCCGGGGACGGACGGGGCTGGGGACGCCGCGGGAGGGATCCCCAGGCGGACGAGAGTTCCGTCCCCGAAACTGAGTCCGGCCCCGCTGCCGGCGGCACGTGGCACCGGCGGCCCTCAGAAGGACCGGGCACAGACGCGGCGAGGCCCAAATGGGCCCTGGTCCCGCGAACGGGGGGAAACGGCCGCCCCCGACATGGAGAGGAGAGGCCGGGTCGGCCCGGCCTTGCCCCTCCGCGGTCGGGACCCCGAGAGACCGCGGGTCTGGGGGAGGCAGAGGGCGGAGCCATGGGGTTCTGCCCGGCCCGGACAGCAGCGCCCGGACAGAACGGAGAGTCAAGGCCGGGAACGGCCACGGGGGAGGAACCCCAGCCCCGCGTGGGGGAGGCGGCCGGTTACCGGCCGCGGGGGGAGGGGGCGCCGCGCTCCCGCCCGGTACCGGCAGCGGAGGGCCCAGCCCACCTCGGAGAGGCGGCTGGTCCTGGGCTCCGGTTCCCGGCCCCGGTCCCGCCCAGCCCCCGACTCCCAGTGCTGGCCACGGCCGCAGCGGGGGTCCCGTTCTCGCTGCCCATCCTATCCGCGGGACCGGTGCGGCGGCGCGTCCCCCTTACCCGGTGCAGGCCGTGCGCCGCGAAGCCGCATAGCAGCCGCGGCCGCCCGGGGTCGGGCTCGGCGGGGCCGGTGCGCGCGGGGCCCG
>JAWWMU010000107.1:2180067-2192757 GCA_035048155.1 Cinnycerthia olivascens
GTGTGTGTGTGTGTGTGTGTGTGTGTGTGTGTGCTGGAGGGGTGCAGCCCCCGTCGGGGCTCTCTCTGCTTGTCCACCGCTGCCGTGGGGGGGCAGATGGGGCATTTTGGGGATCCCTCCGTGTGCCCCCGTGTGCCTGGCATGTGCCAAGGGTTGCTCGCAGGGTGTCTTTGCTGGTTGCTCTGTCCCATGACGACACCGACTGCCATTATCCGTGGGGACCCCCCAGACCCCGGGGATCCCCTCGCACCCCCTTTGCCGGTGTGACTCGGTATGGGCGCGTTCAGGAACAATAAAGACGGTGCTCCCCAGCTCCGGCTCTGGCTCTCCGTGGGGACGGTGGGGGAGGCTGGGGAGAGGGGGGAGGTTCGCGGGGCAGCCGGTTCGGCACCGGGCTGCAAAAGGTGGATGCGGGGAGGTGCGAAAAATATGGAACGCTTCACGAATTTGCGTGTCATCCTTGCGCAGGGGCCATGCTAATCTTCTCTGTATCGTTCCAATTTTAGTATATGTGCTGCCGAAGCGAGCACGAATTGCTCCGCACCCGCAGCGATATTTAAAGCCTTGGAAAGAAAATATATTAACCACAGGGTGACTAGAGCATAGCCTGATATTGAAGATGTAATGAGCCCCCCGAGATTTTCGAAATCTTTCGCCCTTAATTTTTCTCGGATTTTCCCCAAAATGTTCGAAATCCGCCGGTTTTATTTGCGATCTCTGCCCGGTGGGTTCTGGGTAGTTCGTTATGCTAATTAGAGCCTCCCCGAGGGTGTCCGCGGCGGTGCCTGAGCGCGCGGCGCAGGCGCGGTGCGGGCAGCCCGCGGTGGCGCCGGGGTCCTGTGGAGCGGCGGGAGGCGCCGGGTGCCGGTGAGTGCGGCCGGGCTGGGCCGGGACCGCCGGGCCTCTCCTGTGACAGCCCGGGAACCTCCTGTGACCTCCCCGCCAGCCCCGGGAACCTCCGGGACCTCTCCGTGTCCTCCCCGGGACCCTCCCACCCGCGCTCCCCGCCCGCCGTGGGGTCGGTACCCGCGGACCGCTCACTCCGCCTCACCCCGGTTCTGCCGGGTCTCTCCCGGAGCGAGGCTGTCCCCATCCGTGTGCCGGGGGCTGTGCCATCCCCATGGCCCCTGAGGCTGGGGTCCGTGCGAGCCGTTCCCGGTGTGACCGGCCGTGTGTCGCCCGCAGGCAGGACCGAGGCTGTCCCGGGGTCGGGCCGGGGCCGGGCCGGCGGGATGGACCTGGCGTACGTGTGCGAGTGGGAGAAGAAGCCCAAGAGCAACCACTGCCCCTCCATCCCCCTCGTGTGCGCCTGGTCCTGCCGCAACCTCATCGCCTTCACCACCGACCTCCGCAATGAGGAGGAGAAAGGTACCGCGTGTCCCTGGGGAAATCCCTCCTGGAAGCTCCTGGTGCTCTTGGGAAGGTCCAGGATCCGCTGGGCCGGTGCTCTTCCCTGCCCCTGACAGCTCCCGGCTGCTGCTCCTCCTTTTCCTTCCATCCCCCAGCCTCTGGCAGTGTCTAACACGCGTTTGTTCCCTGGGAGTGGGTTTGGTTCCCCTAAACCAGGATAAGCCCCACGTCGCTGTCTGGCCCCTCACTGAGTTCCCAGCACCGCTGCTGTGCTGCCCCAAACAATTTCTATAAAACATTTTATGTTTTCCCTGCATCAGCTGAGGCTCTGAGGCTCAGAAACAGTGACAAGGGACAAGGAATCACACTTCTCTGTTCATGCAGATCTCACCCACATGGTCCATATCATTGACACCGAGCACCCCTGGGACGTCTACTCCGTGAACTCGGGCCACACCGAAGTCATCACGTGTTTGGAGTGGGATCAGTCAGGTGGGCTGGGCTCCCTCTTCGCTGTCACTGTGCCCCACCCGTGCTCTGCATGTCCCACAGTGACGGGCTGCCATTCCTTGTGGGGTTTTGGCTGTTCCCCTTGTCCTCATGCAGTGTCATTGTCACAGGCTCCAGGCTGCTCTCGGCTGATGCTGATGGCCACATCAAGTGCTGGAGCATGACAGATCACCTGGCCAACAGCTGGGAGAACACGGTGGGCAGCGTGGTGGAGGGGGACCCGGTGGTGGCCCTGTCCTGGCTGCACAATGGTGTCAAACTGGCGCTGCACGTGGAGAAGGTTTGTCTCAGCTTCGTGAGGGATCTGGGCTGGAGCTCTGGCTCAGGTCCTGGCAAAGAACTCAGGATCCTGCCTGTGTTCCGTGCTCTTGTGGCCTTGGGGAGTTTTTTCAAAGAGAAGTCAGAGTCCTTGTTCCTGCTGAATTCTGAGGGGGGTTGGAGCCTTGTTTCTCTTGGTGTTTTAGATGTGTCTCCCTTAGTATGGTACCTGAGTTCTAGGCAGGAACCTGGAGATAAAGCAGTTCTTCCCTTACCAGTGGTAATTCAGAGGAAATGCATTCAGGGTGCCAAGGTTTGATCTGGGGATTTGGACAGAGGTGAGCTCCTTGTTTGGAACCGTGTGTGATTCTGCAGACTCTGAAAGCCCCAAGCTGCCAGGCACAAGTTCCCTGCTTGTGTTTTTTTCTAACTCCTGGGATATCCCACAGAAATCCTACCCCTCTCCCACGAGAAAACCTCCACAGGCACAAATTTTGGGTGCAAGCACCAAACTTTTGTTGCTTTTTGTTACAGTCCGGAGCCTCCAACTTCGGCGAGAAGTTTTCCCGGGTGAAATTCTCTCCGTCGCTGACTCTTTTTGGTGGGAAGCCCATGGAGGGCTGGATTGCTGTGACCATCAGTGGCCTGGTCACCGTGTCCCTCCTCAAGCCCAACGGGCAGGTGCTGACGGCCACCGAGAGCCTGTGCCGCCTCCGCTGCCGCGTGGCCTTGGCCGACGTCGCCTTCACGGGCGGGGGCAACATCGTGGTGGCCACTTCCGACGGCAGCAGCACGTCCCCCGTGCAGTTCTACAAGGTCTGTGTCAGCGTGGTGAACGAGAAGTGCAAGATCGACACCGAGATCCTGCCGTCCCTCTTCATGCGCTGCACCACGGACCCCGCGCGCAAGGACAAGTACCCCGCCATCACCCACCTGAAATTCCTGGCTCGGGATATGTCAGAGCAGGTGGGCAGCTGCTCTTTCCCCCACCTGTGCTTCCTCAGAGGGTGTGGAGGTGGCCAGCATGTCCTGCAATAACCTTGGAGATCCTAATTGCCCTTCTGGAATTAGGGACCTCGCCGTCACCTCCCATTGATTTGATCCTTTGCTTTTTGCTGGTGGAGCATGAGCTGAGTGGGAGCAGGACCCTGGAAATGGAGGGTGGGAACGACCAGGGCAGTGTCCTCCCTGTTGTGATGCTTGTGGTGGGGGGCTCTGTTCCGCAGGTGCTGCTTTGTGCTTCCAACCAAAACAACAGCATCGTGGAGTGCTGGTCCCTTAGGAAGGAGGGCCTGCCTGTCAACAACATCTTCCAGCAAATCTCTCCCGTGGGTAAGTGTCTGCACTGGGGACTCTCAAGAACAGGAGCTTGGTCTGAGGGAAAAAGCAGCACAGTTTTTCACATCCATTATCCTATGTACAGAATTATTCAGAACCTCACGTTTATTTTCAGGTGTTCTCAGTCCATTCTCAGTCTGTTTGCATCATAGGCAGCAACTTGCTGTTTCCAGGAAGGGGTTTGGTTGTTGCTTCCACTTCATAAAAGACACTTTCTGTGTTTTGCTGCACAGTCACCCTTCCTGGTGCCAGTGGAGCAAAGCCTCCCAAAGGACCAGGATTGAGCAGCAGAGCTGGATTAGTGCCCTGCCCTGGCTGCCTGGGCTGCACCTGATCTTAGATAGAGCAGAATTAATCAGGGCAGTTTGCCTGATGAAATATAAAGGATTATTGTATATATGGATCTTAATTGCCCGCAGCAGAGCTTCCCATCGAGAGAGGTTTAGCAAAACATGTTGTGTGTATAATTCAGGAAAAAAACAGGGAAATATGAGGGAAACATACTGGAAATACATGGGAGATATACCAGTGCCTGATCTGTGATCCTGCTTGGGGGAGCGTGGGCAGAAATGTAAGCTGGGTTTTCTGATCTCTCTGGGACAAAATTCTCACTCATTTCCTTATTTTCCCAAGTGGGAGACAAGCAGCCCATGATCCTGAAGTGGAGGATCCTGTCTGCCACCAACGACCTGGACCGGGTGTCGGCCGTGGCGCTGCCAAAGCTGCCAATCTCCCTGACCAACACCGACCTGAAGGTGGCAAACGACACCAAGTTCTTCCCTGGACTGGGTAAGGGGTTCCTGTTGTCTTCGTCCTAAACACATGGTTTTTGCCCAGAATTTTACCACCTGAGCTGTAGCTGAAGTGAAGCACGTGGAATGCTGAAGGAAAGCTTTCATAGAGGATGTCTTCCCAGCCATCCCGTTGTGTTTCCCATTGTGGGAAGAGTGTCGCTGTGGGACATACAAGGACACACATAGACACTTTCTCTTGAGAGGGCTAAAAACTATTTATTAAAACATCTGACTCTATAGTATTTCCACACAGACCAGGGATTGGAGAAGAAGGCTGACACCTCTCCCATCCCGTTGGTCAAGACAACTTGTCCATCAGTTGTTTTCCACACCAAGAGAAAGTTTGTAAACAACCCCGTCTTATCAAAACAGACTTCTGATAACAACACCCATGTGTGTGAGAAAAAACTAAGAACTATGAAAACATCAAGTTAGAAAGTACCTCAGAAAACTTGAAAAATCTGGGCGACATCAAGAGGCTGTGAAACACCAGTGGCCGGGCTGCGAGCCCCCTTTGGCTTCTCCATGGGCTTCAGTGCAGGCCACTGCTTTGGGCGAGGAGCTGCTTGCTCAGCCTCTCTTGTCTCCTGTCCCCAGGCCTTGCCTTGGCTTTCCACGATGGCAGTGTCCACATCGTGCACCGGCTGTCCCTGCAGATGATGGCCGTGTTCTACGGCTCCTCCTCGCAGCGCCCCGTGGACGAGCCGGCCCTCAAGCGCCCGCGCACCGCGGGGCCCCTCGTGCACTTCAAGGCCATGCAGCTCTCCTGGACATCGCTGGCCCTGGCTGGCGTGGACAGTCATGGGAAGGTTGGTGCTTGTCTTAGTTTGAAGACATGTATGCTTGCTAGGAAAAACAGGAGTTTTTTTTTCTTGAAATGGAGAAAGTAAACTTCCTCTCTAGAAATTGCTATAATTTTGGAATTAAAGGGGCTCCCAGGCAAAGAATTTGGTATAAGAATAACAGTTCTTTCTATAGTATTAGCACCAAACGGAGTTAGGAAACAGTCACGGTTTTCTCCGATGCTGGCACCTTTCTAGGGGGGAGGGATGAGCAGGAGTCCCGAGGGATGAGATGAATCTAAAGCTTGGCAGCAGTAATTGAAGCTGTAAGAAACGTCCCGGCAGGCAGGAGAAACGGCGTGGAGAAAACTCAGAGCAAAACCGAAGCAGCCGTGGGTGCAGAATGACTGGGGGCGGCAGCTCCCGGCAGGGCAGGGAGGGAGACCAGGGTCTGAATTCCTGGGGGACCCGTGAAAGTCACTCCGAGCTCAGCTCCAGGTGAGGCATGGTGAACTCTCCCCGGAGTCAAAGACTGAACTCCTCATTTCTTTCTGAGCCCGCAAGAAAGAGGTGTAGTTGGTGCCACTCTCTCCTTGACAGTTGCCTCTTCTGTCTCTTCCAAGTACCTTTAAGTGCCCATGAGCACCCAGCAATCCGATTCCTAGGAACTCTTAGGGAAAAAATTCTACAAGAAAGCAACCCAACCCCCAACACTGCTCTCTTATGGTGGGGTTATTTCTCACCCAGGCTCTCTGAGGGGTGATGGGTGATGCTCAGAAAACACTGGGAATTCCAGCTGGGAGATCCATATTGGAAAGGGATGTATCCAATTAGTGCAGAAACTGTCACTAGGTCAGGATTGAGCTTCACAGGTCCCCATGTTGTGTTGTAGCTTTGTGGGATGATTTCAAGGCCAATTTCCCTTTGATTCCTCCCTTCAAGCTGAGCATGCTCCGCATCTCCCCCTCCATGGGCCACGTGCTGGACATGAACATGTCCCTGCGTCACTTGCTGTTCCTGTTGGAGTACTGCATGGTGACTGGCTACGACTGGTGGGACATCCTGCTCCACGTCCAGCCCAGCATGGTGCAGAACCTGGTGGAGAAGCTGCACGAGGAGTACATGCGTCAGAACGCGGCCCTGCAGCAGGTGGGTGGGTGGGTGGGAGCTCTGGGCTCACTCCCAGGGTGGGCATGGAGGGGCTCAGGGATTTGGAGTGGGGAGCAGCTGGTGCCAGTCCTCAGGGCATTGGTGGCTCTGCCTGGCTGTGCTCTCTGAGTGCCCTGCTCGGGCAATGATGGAGCTGGGAAGAGCTTCCATGTCAGCAGTGTTCGCTTTCACTGATATCAGCAGGGTTTCTACCTTTTGGAAGCTTGGGGTGAGATGGTGAAATCTATTTTTGGCAGATTCTGGGAACAGCAGCACGTGCCCAGCACAGCACTCACGTGTGCAGCATTCACTCATGTGGCAGAAAGGGAGAGCAGAGAATAAAGCAGCAGCAGCAGCTTTAATGAGTTTATGCTAATTCCTGCCTTTCCTTGTGCCTTTTTCTGCGTTTCCCCGTGGCTCAGGTGCTCTCCACACGCATTGTTGCCATGAAGGCATCACTGTGCAAGCTCTCCTCCAGCACCATTGCCCGAGTGTGTGACTACCACGCCAAGCTCTTCCTCATTGCCATCAGCTGCACCCTGAAGTCGCTGCTGCGTCCACACTTCCTCAACACCCCTGACAAGAGCCCTGGGGACCGGCTCACCGAAATCTGCTCCAAGATCACGGATGTAGGTACTGACTGCTCACAGCATCCTGCATTCCCAGGGTTTGGGATTGGGCTGTTCCCTGTGGTGTCACAGTCTCATAGTAACTCCTGGGTTTGAGGAGGAGGGCAAGGGTGGCCTCCACAGGGAGGATGTGAGGTTTGGATCCGTCTTCCTGAGCCGGGCAATGTCTTGCTTCTCCTGCAGACATTGACAAGGTGATGATTAACCTGAAGACTGAAGAGTTTGTCCTGGAGATGACGACGTTGCAGTCCCTGCAGCAGCTCATCCAGTGGGTGGGGGATTTTGTGCTCTACCTGCTGGCCAGCCTTCCCAACCAGGTGAGACCTGGAGTGCTGGGAACACGCCAAGAGGACACAAACACCCGTGGGTAGTGCTGGGGTGCTTTAACCAGGGCACACAGGGCAACATCCCTGTCAGCACAGGCACTGGGGAGGAGTAGGGAACAGCAGAATTAGAGAATGGCCCTTGCCATGCCCATCTGGGTCTGGTGACCAGCACGGTACCTGGGTCTGGTGACCAGCACGGTACCTGGGGGATTTGGGGACACTCCTCTTGCAGCTCTGCAGAGGTGTCACCTTCAGGTGACCCTCCACCATCCCCAGCAGCGAGTTCCATAGGGTGTGTGCTGCTGCAGCAGGAGCTGTCTGCATGCAGTGTGGTGGCTGGGGCTGGTGTGACACCCACCTGGGCTGGTGTGAGCCCCACCCGGGCTGGTGTGAGCCCCACCTGGGCTGGTGTGAGCCCCACCCGGGCTGGTGTGAGCCCCACCCGGGCTGGTGTGAGCCCCACCTGGGCTGGTGTGAGCCCCACCCAGGCTGGTGTGAGCCCCACTCGGGCTGGTGTGACCCACACCCACACCACTGTCCCCCGCAGGGCTCCCCGGTGCGCCCTGGTCACAGCTTCCTGCGGGATGGCGCGTCCCTCGGCATGTTCCGGGAGCTCATGGTGGTGATCCGCATCTGGGGGCTGCTGAAGCCCAGCTGCCTCCCCGTGTACACGGCAACCTCGGACACCCAGGACAGCATGTCCCTGCTCTTCCGGCTCCTGACCAAGCTCTGGCTGTGCTGTGAGTGTGGCCGTTTCCCCGAGCAGTAATTCCTGCAGCAATGGGGTGGGACGTGACTCCGAGGGGGGTCTGGCACGTTGAGAAAGGGCAAGTGCAGCTGCCAAGGTTATTGTTTTCCAGGCTGAGCTGGCAGCAGAGGAGGAGGCTGCACGCAGCTCTCTGGAGCTCTGAGGGAGAAATGTAAAGGTCACAGGGTTCTTTCCTTATTTCCCACGCAGGTCGTGAGGAAAATCACATCACGGAGCCCGACGATGCCCTGATCGATGAGTGCTGCCTCCTGCCCAGCCAGCTGCTCATTCCCAACATTGACTGGCTGCCCATCAACGACGGCATCATCAGCAAGCTGCAGAACAAGCAGCTGGTCCGGCTGCAGTTTGGGAAGGCTCCTGGGCTCGTTGGCCACACTGTCTCTTCCCAGTTCGATGCCTTTGTCAGGTACAAACCCCTGGAATGAGTCAGTGCCATGGTGAGAAGTCTTGGCAGCTCTGAGATTTGGCTTGTCCCCGTGCTGCCGTGACCCAGGAGCACTTTGTCCTCTCTGCTCGAATCCATTTCTCAGCTTGTGTTGGGCTGGGAACTTTAAGTACTGAAAAGTGGTAGCAAATGGGGGAAAACCCCCATTAATTAATGTTGTTAACTGTGTCATTGTGACAATGAATCTCATGGCACTGGGTGTGCAAGTGGGCAGAGTTTTGGCCAGTGAGATGCAGCTCCCTGTCCTGGGAGCAGCTCATGGAAAGTGCCAATCTAGCAAAGTCCTGTTCTCCCTCCCCAGGGCCCCTGGACAGCCCAAAATTGACCACCTGAGGCGGCTGCACCTGGGTGCCTACCCAACAGAGGAATGCAAGTCCTGTACCAGGTAAGTGACACTTGCAGCGGAGCTTGGGCAGGACTTGGACAGCCCTGTGTTCTTCAGGAGCTGTCTGAGGCCAGCTGGGGCTGTGGATAAGGTGTCCCCAACCTGGGATGCCCACGTCATTGTCAGAGAGTGGCATTGTTGCAGCCTGGCTCTTGGGTTAAAAATCAAACAGGTCAGATAAAGCTCTTAAAGTAATCTGGGCCTGGAGGAGACCCTACAGCAACTGCTTTATGTGATGCTCAGTTCTGTCGGTCTGGTCATTAAAGGACCTGTGTGATCATAGCAGGGCTGGAGGGAGGAATCACCTCACTGCCCCCCGCTCTCATTTTGGGATCATCGTTCCACCAGGCTTGCATTTCGTGCTGCCCTACTCATCCACCCTCATGGGAGAGCCTGGATTTCAGGATCATGGCTCAGGGAACAAACATCCATCTAAGTCATGTGATTGAATTAGCTTTAATTACTGATTTTAATAGAAAGCCTCTGTAGCAGATCATTTTTGTGAGATGACTGTCAGTGGTTTCGTGTATAAACAGCAGCTGGGGCTGTTCCTTGCCAGCTCCAGCTCCAGCAGAGCCCTCAGTGGGATTGTTGCTCGCTGGTTTCAGCTGGTTTCGGTGCTCACAAGTGTCACCTGCAGATGACAGGGGCTGGTTTCCCCCACGGGTGCCCAGATCCCTGTGTGATCCATGCAGCAGTGCTGGCTCTGCACTGCCCCCCAGGCTGGCTGCACCCTCCATGTCCCCCCAGGTGTGGCTGTGTCACCATGCTGAAGTCGCCCAACAAGGTGACAGCAGTGAAGCAGTGGGAGCAGCGCTGGATCAAGAACTGCCTGTGTGGGGGGCTCTGGAGGAAGATGCCCCTCAGCTACTCCTGAGCCCTTCCTGGGGTGCAGTGGGGGCCAAGAGCTGCACCAGGCTCCCTTCACGGAGGTTTTGGGACAAGGGAAAGGCAGCTCCTCTCCCTCACGCTGGAAAAGCTGCTGCTGCTCATCCTTGGTTGAGCTGTGGTGGAAAACAGAGCTGAGGGGGGCTCTGGCTCTTTTACCAGGGAAGAGCTGGGAAGGAATGCCAGAGGTTTCCCCATCATTTGGGGCCTGAGTTGGGAGAGCCTGGGTGTGTTTTGGGGCTGTGCCAGCAGAGCAGCAATGTCCTGGCAGCTGCCCTGGCCTGGGCAGAGAGTGGTGATGGGGCAGCTGGTAAGGAACAAAGTCCCAGCTGAGGGGAGCACAGCTGGTACCTCACATCTATCCTGTGCCTCCCTCCAGCTGCTTGGAAAGTGCCACGTGGGCTGGGCACTCCTGATCCCTCAGCAGACCTGTCCCTGCGACAGGAGTTGGCTCCTGTGTGCCCATCGGTGTTGGATGGGAGCGGGGATGTGAGTGCTGCTGCCTGGAGTGAACCCTCCCTTTGCCTCTTGTTGCTGTAAATAAAAATTCTGATTTTGTACAGAACCATGTGGTTTGTTTCTGTGGTGTGACGTGGCCGCCCAGCGTGGGGCTGGGGCAGCAGAGCCACGGGAGGGCTGCCAGAGCATCTGTCAGGAAAGGAACCAGCATCGTTGGAAAAGGGGGAAGGGGAAATGGGTGTTTTCAAGGTTTGCCTTATGGACACTCGAGGAAAAAAACATCAGATCCTTGGGGTTGTGTAATCCTCCAGCTTCAGCAAGGCTGGACACTTGAGCGTGCCAGAGGAGGAGCTTTCTGGTGCAGCCAAAAATCCTTTCAGACTTTTGCCCTCCCTTGCCCTCAGCTGCCGCTGCCCGGGCAGGAAATCACAACCTCCTGGAGCCGGCGTGGCTGTGCCTGTGCAGCCCCAGCCCTTCAGGGGTGATCTGGGCCCGCTCTTCTCCCACGGGTCCGTCAGCCCTTAGGGAGAAAAGCCTGGAGCCTTCTGCTGCTGCATCCCAGCCAGCAATTCCAGGTCCCCACAGACCGTTTAAGAGAGGGAGTGAGCCAGTCTTAGTACATTCCTTTCCCTCTGGAACCATGATTTCATTATTCTTGAGAACTGGAGCTGGTGACAGAGTTCACCCCTCGACTCCAGCGAATGTTTCACTGCACAGAGCTGTAAGAGCTGTACAGACCTCTCCCCCTCTCTGCTCTGCTGGTAATTAGGGACAATCAAATGGCTAATTAGGAAACTGCACCTTATTAAGGCTCTTTTCCCCTGTAAGTAAAACTCAAACCAGGCCCTCTGTGAGCTCCTTATAGAACACGTTTGGGGTTATTTAATGTTTGATTGGAAACAGGAAACAGCAGCACAGCACGGGGATGGAGACACATTCGTGTCCCCCTCAGACCCTGGTGACCACGGAGCCCCTGGGATGGGACTGAAAGGGTCTGGCAGTGCCCTGGGCCCTGCTGCTGCCCTGCTCCCATTTCTTGTGCCTTGGCCCTGCTCCCTCCAAACATAGGGCAGGGGGAGAGCCAGGGGCTGGGGGTCACCAGGGTTTTGGTGGGAAGATGGGGGCTCCTCCCTGCCCTGCCCCTTGGCTCCTGGGACAAGACAGTCCCAGTGAGAATCCTGCTGGGTTCCAGCACGGATCCCACCGTGGGAGCCGGAGCTGCCACTGCCATATCAGTGACATGCAGATTCTGCTTTCCCAAATACTCACACAATTACCCTGCGGGAGGTCCCAGATCTTGATCAGATGTGTCTTGATCAAACCGCAGGATGTGTCCCCTGCTCCCACCCAAGGCCATGCCGTCCCCAAGGGCACAACTTCAGCATCTCCCACCCCATGTCCAGCTCCCCCCTGGGCAGAGGCTCCTGTGCAGACCTCCCCCAGCTCCCTCCTTCACCCCACTCCTCCAGCCCAGCAGCTCTGCAGAAATCATCATCACTTTATTGCAGCGGTCGCGGGCAGCGTTCTGAGCACCTTCAGCAAAGCCTGTTGAGGGCTGTGACCCCCCAATTCTCCCCAACCAGGGCCCTGTGCTTTGTGTGTTGGGGAGCCAGGGACCCCCTTCCTTAGTTCCTCGCCGATCCCCTGGCCCAGCCTTCCTCCTGGCTCGTGGGGACGCTTTGGCAGTGGGGTGGGCAGCAGTGGGAGCCCGTGGCACGCAGTGGGGCGGCACTGTGGGTGCTCTGGCCATGCTGGCAGCAGCAAGCCGTGGCACGGAGCAGGTCCCTGCGGTGCCCTCAGCGAGTGTCCCCCTCTCCCTCCGCGGAGGCCATGATGCCGTCGATCCAGGCGGCGTACGGGGCGATGCGGGTGTAGATGGCCGGCTTCTTGTAGTTGCCACAGACGCGGGAGCCGGCCGTGACCACCCCCTCGGCCACCCCGCCACAGACCAGGGGGCCACCAGAGTCTCCCTGCAGGACCAGACCTCATTAGTACGGCCAAGGGTTCGCCAGGACACGCCAGCCCGTCTCCCACCCCTCATTCCTGCCTCCAGGAATGAGCGAGCTGCTCTGCAGCAGCCAGCACAGGACGCGCACTCCGGGGTTGTCCCCTCCTGCCCCAAAACGCCTCCCCTCTCCCAGGCTCTGGGCATTGTGTCCTCTTGTCCCCTCCCAGCCCTGCGGGGGTGCGGCCGTGGGTGGGTGGTGGGTGTGTGGTACCTTGCAGGTGTCCTTCCTGCGGGAATCGGTGCACATCATGTTTTTGGTGATGGTGCCGTCGTGGCGGGTGCGGTGGTTGCAGACGTCGCGGCTGATCACCGGCCGCTCCACCTGCTGCAGCTTGTCCGGCCGGGTGCCGCTGTGGTCCGTGGTGCCCCACCCGGCCACCTCGCACACCGTGTCGGCCGCCACGTCCCTGTCCTCCCGCTGGAAGGGCAGCACCCGCACGTCCGAGTTCAGCTCCGCTTTCTCCTCCAGCTGCCACAAAGCCAGGGGGGACCCAGGTCACAGGGGCAGCTGGGACCCAGCAGGGCACAGTGAGCCCAGCCCTGATACCGAGACCACCCCAGCCTCAGCCACACTCAGGGCTTTGCTTCCTGATTGGAGCC
>JAWWMU010000107.1:2201709-2230329 GCA_035048155.1 Cinnycerthia olivascens
TCCGCCTCGGGCAGCCCCTGCTTCGCTTGGGGACCCGCGGGGTCGGGAGGGAGCATCCTCATCCTCATCCTCATCCTTCCCCCGGCCCCGCACAGGGCTGCCAGCCCCCACCTCAGCTCCAGCCTGGACTCTGCCTCGGCACCGCACGCGCCCGGTGTCCCAGCCTTTTCCGCTGGGGACATCCTCTGCCAGGAGTCCCCGGCACGTCCCCGTGTCCCCCCGGGGTAGGGCCCGGCTCTGTGACACACAAAGGGCTCAGCCCCGCTCCCGGCCCCGATTTGGGGTTCCCGCTGGCAGCTGATTCCCTTTCCGCACCCAGCGGCGCTCGGAGGGCCGGGTTTTAGGGTGCTCACTCCACAGGCAGCATCTGCCCCCGGCTCTGCAGGAGCCTTTTGGTGCGGAGCCCGAGCGCTCCCGCTGCCACAGCCCCCACCTTCCCCGGGCCAGCGTTTTCCCGTTCAGGGCGGCTTCAGGGCAGCTTTCTCCGCGGCCCGGGGTGCGGGAGGATGCAGAGGCAGACCCCGACAAGGCTCTGCTGTGTCTGGGCACGGCCCCTGTCCCAGTGCCGGGCTGGGGGTTTCTGCAGAGCAGAGCCGGGGCAGGACGTGACCCCTCCGGAGGCTCTGCTGTTCCCCTGGGGACCCCGTCCATCGCTGCCACCCCGGATCTTTCACCCGCGCCAGCAGCCGATCAGTGTCCGAGGGGCCAGCGAAGGACACAGGGATGCCCGCGGTGGTTGCAAAGCCTGGGCTGGGCCCCAGAGAATTCAGGGAACCAACCCCGGAGCGATGACCCTGCTCACTCCTGCGGGGCAGCAACGCATCGCCCTCGGCGCAGCTTGCACAGGCAGAGAGGCAGCTGTTATAAATCCCATTAGCCTTTCAAGGAACAACAGTGGTCCCTTTCAGGAGCCTCCGGCTCCGGCAGGACCCCCTCGGTAACCCTGGAGCCAGAGGGCTCTGCAGACGCCTGTGGAATACGCTGGAGCCTAATGCCAGTTCAGCCCAGAGGGACGGGGCCAGCAGAGCCACAACAGCAGCTCCAGGTGGGGACTGTGTCTCCTCCCAGGACACGGTGACTTTTGGACAGGAGTTTGAGCAGAGCTGAACGTACAGGTAAGAACCAGCTCCCTAAGGAAGCACTATGCTCCTGAGGGAGGTCATGGAGAGACAGGAATTGCACCTCCTCCCACAGGATGGAGAATGCCACATCCAGCCCCACAGCTACAGCACAGGACTAGAGAGAGGAGGGTTTGACTCAAAGGGGGTTATTTTTCATGGATATTAGCCAGAACATATGGAAAGTTTAGGAACATGAAGTAACAAAGTGCTGGAGTGTGACACAGGCAGGGAGGGCATCAGTGAGGGCCTGACAGCCTCAGTCAGGCCTTGGGGCTCCAGCCTGGCACCAAGGAGCCAGACCCCATCCCATGGCTCCACGGAGACAGGGACACGCACTGCCAGCTCAGAGTGTGTGAAAAGTCAAAGTTAAATAAAATGAGGCAGCTGGAATTACATGAGAAGGAAAAATCAGAAGCAAAACAGGCACAATAAAGAGGAGGAAGATCAGGAGTGAAGGATACAGAAGAATTTATTGAAAGCACAAGTACAGACTGGGCACCAACTGCTTCTACAATCTCAACAGGAAATAATGGAGCTACAGAAAGGTACAAAGGTTGTTATAAAATAGTTTTAATTTCATTTCTTTTTGCATTACAAACATTCTTTGAAAGAGGCAATGGAATTCTGATGGTGTGTACACTTCCCCTCCCCACCCACCTTCCACAATACTGAACCTGGAATTGCTGTTATCAAAATATACAATACATCTGGTCACCATAAAAAACTGGGTTTTGCTGCCCCTCATGTCTTACAACAGGTATAAAAAAATTATAAATATGTACACCCTTAGTTACTCACATTCTTTACATGCAAACACAGGATCCGAAGGGAGCACCTGCTGTGCTGGGGGCCTGGTTACCCCAAATCCATCTGCGATTTGCACGGGACACCCCGAGTGTCCCAGCCAGGGCCTGGCCCCAGGAGCCTCCCCAGCGCTGGGAAGGGTGATGGGGGGCCCTGACCAGTTACCCCAGTGCTGCTGTGCTGGGCAGGCGGGGTCCCCTGTGGGAGGAGTGGGTGTTTCACTAAGGAGGGGATGAGCCAACAGCCACAGAGACCCTCCAGCTCTGCACTCCTGCAGGATGCTCAGGGAGCTTTGCAAGGGCTGGCTCCAGCACAGCTCACCCAGATTTAGAGGTACCCAAAAGCAGCTGGGGTGATGTTGTCACCAGGGGTCTTGCCCTCCTCAGAGGTACCCAGCACACCACAGCCTCAGCCGGACCCTCACTCGGACCTCACATGCTTCTCCAGCATAATTCATACCCTTGAGAGTCCAGGGAGGAACTACAGAGAGTTAAGACTTTTCCAAACACTCAGTGCTAGGCAAGTCAAGAGCTCCCACACCAAGCAAGGAAATCAGAACTTGCAACACTAAGACAATTAAAAAACAAACTTTGGTCCACAATTTGCAGAAAAACCCTGAAAAAAAGTACAAGATTCTTGTTATTTTGCATCCGAACAGGTTGCAGGTTAGAGGGAAATGTAAGGCAACATTGGATCACACGGAATAGAAGGCAGAATGGCCCGGGAAAGAGTTGTAAGCCAGAAAAAAAAAAAAAATTAAAATGGTTGTATCATTGGGAAAAACTGATCTGCTGCATTCTACTTTTAATAAATTCCCTTCCTAGAACAACATCTGGGCTTATAGGTTCAAAAGGTAAAGAAATCTTTAGCCTGGGTCCTTTTCCTTCCATTCTCGAGCTGTTTGTGCTCATTCTCTCACACCCTTGGCTCTGCTCATCCTCAGCCACGACCTCAGCCTGGAAACTACTCCTGCCCTACAGCTTCAATTACAAAACAAAGAAAATAAAGTACAGTATACACGGGTAATACCACAAAGGAGTAAATTTAGATTACGTTTATACCATCTTATCATTCTATAAAAGGTACTTAAAACTATTTCTTTTGCATATAAAGAGATTAGAATATTTGGTCAACTGGAAATATTGCTAGGCACAGAGGACAGCAACGGCATCAAAGTATAATACAAGGATTCAAACAAAAGCTCAAATGCTGAAGACATGCTCTAAGAACGATGGCGGAGCTACAGCAGCCTCGTTAATCTCCAATTAGGGGCACAAAGGTACCTCTTGCAGGCACCTTTCTAATTGTGGGGTATCCAAGGATTCTCCAAATCCTAGCCAAGCATTTAGGTATATACACACACAATTTCAACGAACTGATTCATCTTCACAAGTGTCCCACAGTGGCTCTTCTGTCCCTCGCCAATGCTCTGTGAGGGCAGAGCCTGCGGGCTCGCTCCTGACACTGGAATGTGATTTGGCCTTGGGAATGCTCCCCCACCCACACCTTTGCTCAGCCACAAAGGCTCTCAGGTAACTCCCACCTGAGTTTTTTTGCAGGTGGCAATGACCCACGAGCAGACTGGGAAGTGGCACAGGGCACACGTGGAGATCGAGACACACGTGGGGCAGTGGGGAACGACTGCCCCGAGTCACAGCCCAAAATTTCCTTTATCCACTTTGCCAGCTCCCCCAGCTGATCGTCAGCCAGAGCCGCTCCCCCCCCCTTCAGCTCTGCCCATCCCCTCCCTGCAGCTCGGATGTTTTTCCCCAAAGAAGTAGAAGGTTTAAGGCACAGGACAGCAGGTGCACAGGTAAGGTGGGATCAACGCAACCGAGTGCTGTGCTGGGCGGGTCGGGAGCTCCTGGTCACCACAATCCTGACTCCAAGGCGCTACAGTGAATTCACACAGTGGTTTCAGGTCTTTCAAGGCATGGATGGGTAAGGAAATTAAAAAAGGCATCAACGTGAAACCTGATAAAACTTGTTGGGATCTGCTTTTTGGGGGAGGAGGAGCAGGAGGGGAGGGGAATTTCCCAGAGCAGGTTCCATTGTGTAAACTTGAACTTGTGATTTTTATTGGAACAGTCAAGATTGTTACCCATCACCGCAAGGTTAGCAAGAGGAATTAATTTTCTTTTTTTTTTTTTTAAAAACCGGTAAACTGATTTCTCTTTAAAAAAATAAAATCTCTGGTCTTTTAAGGTCACTTCAGCTGCATTTTTAAAGTGGCTTTTTTTTTTTTTTTTTTCTGGAATGATGGAAGTTGAAACCCTGGTGTCCAGCCTTTTAAGGTCAAGGCTGAACCCCAGAGGTTTTAAGTCAAGTCCATTTTTACTCAGGCCTTCCCAAGCTCTAAATGGTGGACTTGGAGAAGGACACACGCAGGTGATGGTTCTCCCCCAGGTCATGATTGTGGAGGTCAATGAGGGACTGAATGGCTTCTTCCACAGAGCCCATCTGGATCAGAGCCATTTTACGGTCCTTCCTGACAAGACACAAGTTTCAGGCATGTTCAGTTCCATTGCAGATGCTTCCCCAACTTGATCTAAGTTCTCCCATCCAGGAGAGAATTAAACCCCCAGGTATCTGCAGCACACTCACTCTTTAGAGGAGTATCTCTGTGGCAAGCACATGTAGCCCTGCTGCTCACTGGATGCTCTACCCAAGGTTACTCAGGAATTCTTTATTCCAGAGTCAAACACTGTCAGTAAGGATTCTGCTCACCTTTGAGCCTTTGATTGGAACCAATTAATTCTACCCTTCCCATATGAAAGGCCCAGAGAAAGGAGAGGACATAACACAAAAACTTACTGGAAGAATTTGAATCCTTTGACCATCCCACCATTGCTTGAAAATAACAACTTAAGGTCTTCTTCAGTTACTGAAGGTCTGAAACAAAAAATTTTCCCTGTCAAACAGACGTTGACAGACCAAGGTAATCTCAAAAAACTAACTATCAGCAGAGACTTTTCTAAATTCTCCACCAGCAACCTCTTGGCATGGGCAAGACAATGGAACAGGGAGCTGGGTGAGCTCTCCTGACAGCAACACAGAGCTGCCCTCACACCAAGGCTGCAAACACTTCAAAATTCAGCCACACGGGAACTCTCCCTGCGGATACTTACGGAATATTGGACAGATGAAGAGTGGCAGAAGGAGGAAAGATGTTTTGGAAATTTTTGGAGCCTGGTTTCTTGAAACGATGTAGAGGAGAAGTCCCATAGTCCTTGGTGAGGCCGTGGTCCTCCTGATTCTCACGGGGCAGCTGCACTGTCTGGTGCTTGGACAGTGTGATACGGATCGGCTTCCCGTGGAGCTTCTGCCCATTCAAGTGGCTCATGGCTGCAAGGGGAGGACACACCTGACTGCAGGGTACTTCAGTTTTGTCCAGACATGAATTCAAGGTCAGAATTTCACTGCCCTCACAGACACCACACGCTGCATGGTCCCCCTGCCTCACTGTGTTCTTTGCTTCCTTCCCTCTTGCACCCACGAGCCATCCCAGCCCCAGAGCTGCCCCACAGCCACATCCCACAGTGCATGGAAATATTTGGGTCTTCTGTTAGAAGAGAAGAAAGTGCCAATAATAAAGTTTTAACAACCCGTTTTGTCCCTAACTGCCCAGTCTGACCCTGCCAAGCTTACCAAGCTGGGCCTGATTCCCATCGGCCATCTGAACCAGGGCATTATCTTTCTTATTAAATAAAATCTTCACCCTCTGCACATCACCATAGACTCCTTCAAAGAGGGAGGAAACAACAACAGTCTTAGGTAGGGAAACAAAAAGTCGAATTCAACTTAACATCAGCTAATCAATCCAACAGCAAAAACATCCATTCCCAACCAGAACTGATCTCATTGCAACCATGGCTACATATTCTGCTCTAATTAAGGGAATTCTTATATAGCAGAATAATAATGGAACAATACATTAAAGAAAAGACATTGGGTTTCAGCAAAAAGCCAAAATCTTACTGCCAGAAGACTGGACAATTTTGCATGCTCTCACAATTTAAAACTCTTATCAAAGACATGCAAAGCAATAACCCATGCAGAACTGAATCAAAACCAAAGGCAAACTAAATTAAACAGCAAACTAAGTAAACAATGTAAAATCAAAATTACGCATTCAAAAAAAGAAAAAAAAAAAAAGGCAAACTGCAAACTGTACATTTCTGAAGTATCAAAAAGTAATCTCAAATAAATGAAAAACAAGGTAATAAAAAGTGTGAATAATAACATACCGAAAAGAATAAAGAGGCATTGGGGTGTAACTCTCTTTAGAGAACAGCAGAGCAAGGCAGCGGAGGGACAGGGAAGAGGTAAGGAATCGAAGGGGAGAGCGAGGTTGCACAAATCGTCCACAACGAGGAAGGGCAGAGTCCCCGCAGGAAATGGCGAAATTGGTTGATGGATGATGAAGTTTTCAAGATGGTTAATATTGAAGGGCAGGTTGGTTTCCGAAGAGCAGGGTTTGTTTTATATTTTTTTTTTTTTTTGGAAGGGGAATGTTTTTATTTTTTTTTGTTTCAAGCAACAACAGGAAGCAGAAGTACCGTGCAGTCAGTTGGCAAAGAAATTCCGGATCGGGGGAAGAAAAAAAATTCAGGGATGGGGAGAAAAGAAAAAAGTAGCAAAAAACACAGGTCAGTAAATACATAAGGAATATGTAGTGTTCCATCAGTCAGATTTATAGAATTCTACATACAATAACTTGCTTACAGAAACAGTTAATAGGTTTTACCTAGTGGAACACAATGATAAAGAAAAGGCATTTTTACTTCAGATATACAAAGGAGTCAAGAGACAGTATCCTCCAGAGTGACTTCCACAGGCTGCAATAACCAATTCAACAGCATTCACTAAAAATATTTTCTCTGTTTAATTAACAATTAATGACTTCATGGACCAAGTCACAAACAGCTTCATTTGCTGCTTTGGGGTCAGGATATGCAGGAAGCAATCCACGCCATAATACTTGGCTGGAAAGAAACCAGGAACGTCCACCTTGGATACCAACCACTACTTTGAACAAACAGATCACGTGGATGAGCAGCTGTACTGCCACAAATCCCACTCCAAGGTCTGCTGGAAGCACTCAGAGAAAGGAGCTGGTACCTTGTTTGTAGAGGACTGCTCCCTTCCCACTCTGTGGCCTGACCTCACTGTGTAGAAGCCCAAAGCACTGGGTCACCACAAGCTGAGGTGTGTGGACTGTTCCTTCCCACTCTTGTGGAAGAAAAATTGGAGCCATTTCAGCTCCCATGATTTCCCACTCAGGAAAACCCCATGGTAGAGCAGTCATTCCAGGCAATACTGTCTCTTTACTAACTGGTTGTGGCACAGGTAAGTTTCTACAACACTGATTATACAGGCAGTGGAAAAAGTTTCATGTCTGTTAGTTCACAGCTTCAGTCCAAGTCCCAAAGTCTCTCTAGCCCAAAGACAAGCTGGATGGAGAGTGAAGAGCTCCTCAAAAAAAACCACAGGGCATGAAATAACTGCCTGCTCCTGCCTAAACAGAGCTGTGAGAAATCTGAGAGGTGCAGCACAGCCCTTTGTCCTGCCACTGCCATCCAGGCACCTGACAGCTTCCTGGGAGCACACACTTGGAAGCATCACACTGGTCAGGATTAATGAGGCCAGAAATTATCAGGACTTATGGTGGAACAAGCCAGAGATGAGAGTCCCTGGGATGGCAGAGCAGTTTCCAGGCAGCACAAGCAGCAAATCCCAAAACTGTTCCACAGCCCCTGCTGTTATTTCATGCCCTGGAGAGAACAGCAATGACAGGTAAGAGCAGTCTGAAACATGATCCAATTGGTTCATCTCATTAAGAGTTAAACATTTTGATCATTCATCACATCCAGGCTTCCCCTTTGATCCAAAGAGGTTTTGTGGTGACTCTGCCATCACTGGTAAGTTTTACAGCTTTGCAAGTGCTATTAAACGTGTGTGCACAGTCCCACCAGTCACAGCTCCTCAGCAGAGCCTCGTCACTCTGCTGAACACCAGAGGTTCTACACTTTCAATCCAACCAGATCCAGGGGCTGACTGAAGAAAATCCAAGCCCCCTGTATCCAATTCCCTTATGGTGCTGTCTTTCATTAAAACAAGGTTTTTGTTCAAATATTACTTGCTTTATTTTTAGAGAAACCCAAATACTTCAACTCACTCAGTTAAGTAGAATTGAAAATGTAAACTGTGAGCTGTTAAGGGGTTTAGCTAAGGAAAAACTTCCAGGAATCCTGGAAGGGGGAAATGTGCAAGCACATGGCAGAGGAAATACTGCACAGGTACAAGGTAAAGCTAGCAGGGATCCAGACACTACACAGAAAGAGCAAAGGTCAGCATGAAGCCTCTCTGTAGTTCTGAATTAATGTATTAAAAACTACAACATGCCGAGGAGAAGGAATGGACATGGCTATTCTGTGACCCACATGACACTATTCCATGGGAATGGTGGGGAGACTCCACACAGAAGAGGGAGGAAGGGACAGGCATTGTAGTCTCTGGGGGACAAGAGCAGGCAGGCAGCATCCTTGGCTTTGAACCAAGGAAGAGCAATTTCAATCTGAGATGGACTTTCCCATTTCCCTTCAGCAACTAGAGTACTGCTCTGCCCTGCACCTGGGGCTGTCCGAGCACGGCAGCAGCTGCTCTAGCCTCCTTTGGATACAGCAGAATTTCACTTTCAATGAATTTTAGCCCAATCTGTGTTCAGAAAGTGAAAGTAGAGATAACAGGAAGGAGGAAAAAAAAAAAAAAGTAAAGTTAGGACTGCACTAACCTCTGGGATCAGATTGCTAACCAGCAGCACGGAGTGCCCTGTCCCAGACAGGCCGGGAATGGCAATCCGTCCTGCTGCAGCCGCCGCAGCTGCTGCTGGAATAGCCAAAGGAGCTAGTGCTCCAGGAACACTTGGAACTGTCAGGCCTGGAAATTAAAGAATATCAACCAGTAAAGAATTAACAGCACGTACTCTAGTGTATTTGCTGCACCAGAAGGGAGAACGGCACACCCTCTGAACAATGCATCATTCCCAACAGTGCCCGTGTAATCCTAAGGACAACAGGAGCCTCCGCTTCTGGTGCTGCAGGAAATGTTCTGGTTTCTGACAGGATTTGCTCTTGCAGTGCCTGGTGCTGAGCAGGTGCCTCAGCACTCTCGTGCGTGCTTCACAAGCAGCGGATGAGCACAAAGCCTCAGCTCTGCTGTGCAGGGCAGGTGTCACACACAGGACGTGGGGAGGGTCCGTCCACACAGGGCATGCACAATGTGCTGTCACCACGCATGCAACCACCAGGTATCCTGTGCCACCATCACCCAGTTCCCCTGAGTGGGAACCACTGCAGCTGGATTTACAGGCATGCCTAGACAGCTCCCGGTACCAGCTGGCACCTCCTGTACCAGCCCGTCAAGGGCAAGAGCTTTAGAGCTCAAGAAACAACTGCTCGTGGTCAATTCCATGGATTACTCCCCAAAACAGCCCTGCTTGTTTCCTCAGCAGGGTTGGATGTTACCAAAACAGCAACGGCCCACTCTGTGTTTGTCAAAAGCAAGGAAATTCCATCGTGTTTCCCAGAAAATCAACATGGTTTGGAACGCTGAAAACCCCAGCAAGGCTTGTTTAGACTTGCACTCCTGCAAAAGCATGTTCAGCACCTCCAGTTTTCAGATTCTTGGCTGCTTCTGGAAGCAGCAATTATCACAGCATGAGCTGTGAACTTCAAAGTGCAACCGTCCCAGCACGAGGAATCATTGTCATGATTAAATACCAACTTTCTCAAAATATTTAAGAAAAAAATTGATGGATTCCTTGCTTCTGACCACATTTACAGTTGTCAAATAGAGGTCCCAACCTCTGTGATGACATGAGGAAATTCAAAGCACAAGAACTTAAACCTCCTCACCACCTGTCCATATTATTTCAAAGTCTGCCTTTACAGTTTCTCCCATCCTGCTTTATGTATTTTCTTCCCATCACCAGGACATTGTCCAGAGGTGCTATGGCTGCACACAGCATTCCTAGCTGAGGTGATGTACTGGATCACCAGTCCCTTCCATGTCCAAATGCCAGCATTTAGAATTTGCATGGCTAACTCAAAGAAAAACATCACCACTTTGCTTTGTAACATGAAGATGCTTTAGCAACAGAAAACCTACATAAAATTTTAATTTATGAAATACAGTACCTGTAGCCTGAGGAATGGCAAAAGTAGGAGGAAAGCCAGCTCCAGCATATGGAGGAGAGATTATTCCTGGGGCACCTGGGAAAGACACACACATCATAAGATTTCCAACAGACAGAAAACTAAACTTCACAAAACTATGTAATAATCTGAGTTGGAAGAGACTAATGAGGATTATCAAGTCCAGCTCCTGGCCCTGCACAGGACAGACCCAACAATTCCACCAGGTGCCTTGCAGTGCTATCCAATTGCTTTTCCAACTCTGTCAAGCTTGGTGTTGTGAGTACTGCCCTGGGAAGCCTGCTCAGTGTCCATCCACCCTCTGGGTGAAGAACTTTTTCCTAATATCTAACCTAAACCCCCTAAATTTAGCCAAAATGTCTTGATTTGTCCTTCAATAGAAGCACTTAGTTGAAAGCTAAACCCTAAGACAAAAGCAGCAATTAAAAAATGCCTCTCACGGAACAATAGACTTCCAGAGATCACCAAAACAATTCCTGGGCAAACACCAGGTGGCACCACAGGGACTGACACGGGATTTGGCACGAATCTGATCCTCAAGGATCCCCATATGTTTGGCTTTAGTTACACTCTATTCCAAAATTTACACAAATACACCAGGATGACATCTCCCCATCCCTTCTCCTGACACACTGTCCTGAACGACTGTGCTTGAGATTGCCCAAAAAAATCAATGAGAGTATAAGCAAAAGTCGTATCTAATATTAAACTACAAAGCACAACAATTGGCAAGATTTGTTGGCAAGATTCACTCTGCTTATAAAGGATAACTAAGGCACAACAAGGAAAAAGCAAGTAACAACAAAACCAAACAAAACCCAGGCAATCAAAACAGAAATGAACTGAAGTTCACCTAGGTATGTGTGCATGTAAAAACAGTGTAAACAAGGATGAAAAGGAAAACTTGACTTATACCTGAATTTAGAGCTTAATCCTAACAATCTAACAGAGAAATAACACTTAACAGTATTTAGCCTAAATTATAAACTTGACTTAACTTCAGATTTGCTATAGCATATAAGCAAAGGGTGTGCACACAGACAGAAACAGTCAGCGCAAGATAAGGCACCTTTGGAAAAACGTCCCTCAGAAAGAGCTGAGCCCAGGTGGTGTTTGCAAGGACAAGGCCTAACAAGCACTTCTTAGAGCACAGTGCAGAAGGAAAAGAAGCAGGGGGGTGCAGGTGGGGTGGGGTGTCACCATAACACACACACACACACCAGTTGGCTTTGTCCTGTTCCCACTTCCTGAACGCTCACCAAAAGCAGCTGCCATGGTCTGGTCCAGAGTGGGCTGGTTGTCCCCAGAGGGCAGATCTGGGCGGGTGAAGTCTCTGCTCTTTTCATTATTGTACTTTACATTGAGACTTGTGAGCTTGGAGAAGTCGATGCGCAGCGTGCAGCAGGCGTTG
This sequence comes from Cinnycerthia olivascens, assembly GCA_035048155.1. Classification (NCBI taxonomy): domain Eukaryota; kingdom Metazoa; phylum Chordata; class Aves; order Passeriformes; family Certhiidae; genus Cinnycerthia; species Cinnycerthia olivascens. The sequence goes on from JAWWMU010000107.1 coordinate 2,213,262, forward strand.
TAGATGTTCTGTCCATCCAGAGACTGTGAGGAAACAAAACCAGTCCTCACCCAAATGCATTCAGACCTAGCTCACAGTAATTGTTCTCTGGAGAGCAAGGGTGTCAGGCCATCCCATGGCTCCACCTGAGAACGGGTATCTCATGTGGACACAGCTCTGCTTTGTTCAGCCCCTCTGGCGGCCTCCAAGTCACATATGGGAGAAATTCCCTCCCACTCATGCCCTGTCCTTGGGGTGATGCTGGTGTCAGCCCACCCCAATGCCCACCCTGAGCTTGGATTAAACAAGGCAAACCCAAGTGAGAGTAATCCAGGTATGCATACTCACCAGTTTGGCATGCTGAGCATTCATGGGGTCAGCATATTGCAACAGGGCCTGAAACTGGTGGTTCTTTGTGAATGTGATGATTTTCAAGACTGTACCAAATTTGGAAAAGATCTGCAAGATAATATTTGTGTATCTTGTTATCAACATTTCCAGTAAGACAATTTCATATTGATCTCTTATTACAAGCAGACACAAAAGTCATCCCTTCAGCCTGTCAGCTTTCAGCTGCAGCACTGAAGGTTTTAAATCACACTGTGGGCTTTGCTTGACTGGCATCATGGCATCAGCCTAGAACACACCAGAGTGACTGAACTGCTTGCTCCCCAGGCACAGTTTGTTTATTCTGGGTTATTAAACAGGAGTATTCACAAACACCTTAATGAACTCAACCTCTTCCAGGAATTTCAGGAATTCTTAAACGCAGTCAAGCTTGCATTTTCAACATGAAGATAACATTAAACAATCACAGCAGACAGAGGGAGCTTTCCAAAATGGCCACTGCCTAAATAGCTCCTGGACATTCTATGTTTCCCAGGCCCCAGCACAAGGATGAGGACAGTAGCTACTTTTTAGTTTGCTAAAACCTAAAGATAACCTGAAGAACTGTAATCGATCCAATAATGTGCACCAGGACTCAAATCTTTAGAAATTAAAATCATGCAAGATTTGGGGGACCAAAACCAGCAGTATCTCCTGCTGTACGGTCTCTGTACAAACACAAACCACAGACTTTGCAACTACAGCAACACACCAGCTGCTGCTGTCCCTTCCTCCAGGACAAACTCCAGGCAGTTGTGGCGACGTGTTTTACCTGGTGCAGAACATCTAGAGTGACAGGGTAGAAGAGATTCTCCACAATGATCCTCAGGACAGGGCTCTGGCCAGCCATCGCCATCCCCGCATCGACGGCCGCAGCCGTGGCGGCCAGCGCCACAGCCCCGGCCTGCACCTGGGTCACGGCTTGCAGAGCTGCTTGGGCACGCTGCAGGACCAAAAAAAAAAAGCTGTTAGACCCATACTTCTGCTTCCAAAAAACAGCTCTCCTTGAGCTCCCTCTTTGCAAGCAGCCTGCTGGATTCAGCAGTGAGAACAGCCATGTGCTGCTCCAAGGGTTGGGGGATGTTTAAGACAGGGACAATGAAGACCATCCCAACCAGTAATGGCAAGGCAAAAATGCAAACTAAATCAACAATGCAGTACTTATGCTATGGCAAAACCTTGCTCGGCATAAACTGATGCAGAAAAATTATCTCATTGTTTAGAAAAAGGGAAAAAAAGGGCTCTTCTGAATCCATCTCCACAATCCTAGACAAGCTGACAAGACAAAGACTGATGCACATTTGCCACAGGGATCCAGAAGTGAGAAGTGCCTGGGGGTTCTGCAGGGCCCCCTAACACACAGAACACTCGTGGCTCCAGCTATGAGAGACACCCAACAGCAGCATTCCATCTGCACAGCAGTGGGTGCTCTGATCCTGATCGGAGTCAGCTCAAAAAGTGAGAGCAGACAAAGACTGGCAGCCACCCCTGACAAAGGGCCACAACACCTGAACTTTATTCCAGTGTTGCCAAAAAGGGTTGAACTGAAACTAGGAACTTTTTCCTCTATGCAGAGTGTGTGGTGCAGACACCCTTGAGGGCTCAGAGCCTTGAGACCTGCTGGGTTCAGGTGCTGCCATGTCAAAGCTGCACCTACCAGCACCAGCTTGTGCTCTACCACAGGCGAGTTCTGCCCCATCAGGGCTGCACTTGATAGAAATCCTTTAAGCATTAGAAACAAACACCCTAAAGCACCAGATGTTACACAAGTCCATGGATCCCAAGCCAGCAGCAGAGATCTGGCTGTGTGTGTCCCCCCCTCCCTGGGATGACAATGCAGAGAACAAACTGACTGCTTGGTTTGGAGAGTTGTCTGTCTTCAGCTCCTTGTGGTTGGAGAACTGGATGTAGATGGGCTGGCTCCGGAGCACTGGAGTGACTGTGGTGTAGTAGTTCACCATGGTGTTGGCTGTCTCCTCTGTGTTCATCTCTATGAAAGCCTGGGAAGTGAAACCCAACAGGGACACGTCACATCAGGACAGCACCAGGTCACCCCAAACCTCCAGCAGAGCCTAACGGGACTTGGTTTTCACAACTGCATTTGCACCTGTGCTTTTGTACACAGAGCTGTTTAAAACCCAACTGTAAGTAGAACAAATCAGGGACCTTCCCTCTTCAGACTGATTTAATGCAATGTTCCTGTCTCAGCCTAAGATCTCCATGTTTTATGTACTTAGATGTGTCTGCAAGAACACAAATAGAGAGGAACAATCCAGACTATTCACTTCTCTCCAGGGCAGGAAGCCCCCTCAGTGCTCCACACCCTTCGGGGCTTCTCTCCCTCAGAAGAGAAACATAAGGGATTGTAGCCAGTCACTACAATAAGCACTTGCATATAATCACACCATGCAATATATCAGAGGCACCTTTTCATAATTAAGATTAAAGACATTATTTTAAGCAATGATTAAAGTTGGCTTGCTTTTTTACTCCTTAATTTGCAAGACAATTTTAGTTACCAAATTAGCGCACACCTCCTGTATTACCCAAGAGTATTTCAGTCATACCCAGCTCATTTACTAGCTCTGTAAAGGTGTCCTCAATATGCCACGTTACACGGTGGTAACTCAGCTGTCAGGAAAGGCTGAGTGAAAAAGGCCAACTCATGGCACTGCTGTTCAAATAATCCCTGGCCTGCAATTTCCAAACCAGGCCTAACGCTAATTATAAGTGACAACCTGTAATTATGGACTGAGCTCCTTCTGCAGCCTGAATATGGTATTTTCTACAGCTCATGGGATAATCACAGAAAAGTAAAATAAGAGTGTGCAAAAGTTATTGACTCGTAACACACGGCAGTCGTTTAAACAACTTGGAGCTGGTTTCCTGATGACAAACTTATCGAGCCTTTGACACAAGCCATGCTGCTTTCAGTTGTGGAGACAATACCTGGTTTTTTCCTTTCAACATCAGAAGATTGGTGACCTTGCCAAAGGGTAAGCCCAAAGAAATGACCTCTGCCTCCGTTACGTCACTGGGGAGCTTGCGGACGTGGATTACTCGGGATGGGATCCCGGCACTTCTGTTATCACCTTTGAACTTTTTGCTGTCGTTTCCATTAGCTGTAAGAATCAAGAGTTAATGCTGTTGAGAAGGGCCTGGAAGAATAAAAACACATTTCCCACTGCTGACACACAGACACTGCTCCTCAGCCAGTTACTGCACTATTACGGAGAAATTCCATGGCCTAAGTTAACTTGAGACTGAAGACACATGGTTTTACTCTTTTTTTCCCCAAAATTAAACGATGGGAGTGGTGACACAGCCAAATGCCACTGCAATGGAATCAATTCTCCAGTAGCCATTTCCTAACTTGTGTAAAGCACACACCTAGTCCCCCATATTTTTAGTGCAGGTCTAAGCCATTAACCCCAGATTGGCACTTTATTCCTTTAGACATGGCCTAGTGTTGTTGGCAGACGTTATTATTATTATTATTCAGCACCATCCCACAAAATGGGAGATTTTTCCCTAAAAGTGAAGAGATTTTAAAATTATGACTAAGAAGGAAAATCCAGGCCTCCTCACAGTACTTATGAATTGCTGTACTTGTTTCCATGCAATATTACCTGCAGAAGGAGAGTTGCTGCTCATGATAAAGGGTCCGTTAGTAGTAACACAAGGAGAGAAAAGCTCCTCAGCTGCCCGCTGGAAGAAAACAGACGACAGGTAAATGGACAGCATTTCACTCAATTCTATCCAGGCACTCCTAAAGCAGAACAACTGAGAAAGCTGGAGAGGAGTTGAACACAAGTGTAAGTGAAAACATACTGAGAGTGGGCAGTGAAGCTCACCTCCATGAATTAAATATCGGTCAGATCCTGTTTGGTAATGGAGCAGCACTATCCAGTATCTCTTTTCAGCTCAGCATTAGGGATCTCAGGGCTGGAGCGTTGCTGAGTTGTGTGAAGCCACTACACACAGTGCTGTGCACCAACAGGCACCTTCTGCTGCCATACGTGGCAAAACAGGTTTCTGACTACTCCCATCCCACAGGATTTTTACTCTGAAGCTGCCAAAACGGTTCAAGAATGACTTGGCAGCTATGAATCAAAGTTGTGCATTTTGTGCCCCGTTCCTGGAAGTGTTCATGCCCAGGCTGGACAGGGCTTGGAGCACCCTGATCTGGTAGAAGGTATTTTCTGACACAGCATTCCCTGTAAAGTCATCTAAATCACTTCAATTGACCAGGACTGGTGTAACCCAAGCAATAGGTACAAAAAACACTACTAAGACAAAAGCAAACATGCCTATGAATGACTTCTTAGCACAATCTGTACTTGCACCTTACAATCAGCACGGCTAAATTTCAACTAAATTACATGGAAGACTTCAAATTCCATTGTAAACTGTGAGCAAGCATGATACCACATATCTAACACACAAGACACTTTCTCATCATTTTTTTACACTACTCTTCCCCAGAGGTGCCACAATAAAAGGCTTTCATCAATAGAAAAAAGCTCAGAGCTCATCCCTGCCTTGGCAGCTCCCACCCACCTCAATGGAAACGTACCCCTCTCCACACCATGGCACCAGAAACCCTTATCTTCCACACGCCCTGTATCTTGTGGCACCTGCAGAAACAGGAGCCGTGCAACAACAAAAGCTCTGTGCACTCCCCCAGCAGACAGGCTGGGAAAGTAGGTCACCAAGAGCCCCAGAACACCCAGCTACAGACACACAGTTTGGGTTTTTTTTTCTTTCCCCCTCAGATCTTGAATTTCTCGTTTGACTACTCACTGCCAGCTCTTCAAAGAGGCTTCAAGGACTTTGATGTCCCGAAGATGAGAATTAGGCCAGGTTCCAAACCGGGGTTCATGAGCTGCTGCTGGTCACCTGCAAGCGCTGACCAGCACCCACCAAGGCTCCGGCCTCGGCCTCCTCCTCCTCCTCACATGGTGCAGTCATTAGGAATGGGCCTTTTAACAGCTGTTCTAATTAGCACTTCGATTCCTGAGTGCAGCAAGAGGCAAGCTGGGCTGGGAGGCTATTAGACTGTGATCCCATCCTTTGATGACTCAAATTAAGGCATAATTCCAAGGCTAGAAAAAAAATCCCCTGTTTTGCTGTTAGAAAACTCTTGTGCCTGCACTGCTGCTGCCACTCCAGGTACAGCTTTCTGTGCCACGGCCTGGGATACACCTGGCAGCTACTGACAAGAACCACTCACCAAAGCACAGCCCTACTCACATAATTAGGTGTTTCTGGCTTCATGAAAGCCTTTGCATCAAGCCTTAACGGGACTTGAATGTTTTAAAACATCATCTTAGATATTAACTTGTAAAATTCTGCACATCCTGAACTCCCTCCAGCTCTTCCAGTACAAATTGGTGTGTCTGTGCAAACACAGTGGGCAGCTCCTGCAATCCATCATGGAAACGCTGGGAGAATGAGCCACGTATTTGGCTCTCATGGAGGCAACACTAGGAAACTATAAACTGGAAAAACAAGCATTTATACCATTATGGAAAGAATTTAGTTGTCCTAATGGCTTGTTTAAAATAAACATTTTCTTGCATATTTGAGAACTTCCTTGCAGGCAGGGATGACAAGGATGTCAGTGTCTCTTTAAGGAGAGCAATTTCCAATCCACTCCCCTCTTATCTTGGAGACGGCCTGTGCTGCCCACTGTGACCAGAGCTGGGAGGCAGAGGGGGAATGATTGTTCAACATCAAAAGCAGCAGCAGTCAATTTGTAAGCTTCCCAGCTGGAAGTACATGCAAACGAGGAGGGAAGACTGCCACGGTTGGAAAAGGGCAGTTATTCCAAAGTCTTTTCTGTACACAAGGAAGTTTACAGGCAGTACATGCAGTACTGTGCAGTCACACCAAAGTCATTCCCCACATTGCCCAGGGCAGAAGTGGCTGCTGAAGTGAGAGGAGCAGCCCCAGTGCCCCAGGGAGCCTCAGTGGTCACCCCGTGCTGCCATGCCCACGCTGCACAGGCCAGTCCCCAGCACGAGGAGGCTGCATGAACCATGACTTCTCATCAGAGGGTGTTCTTCCTCTGCTCCTGCTGGAGCTGATATCGGATAACCACAGGAAATAGTTGCTTTTTTGGAATGACCAAACTCAGGCAAACTGAAACCCAGTTCTCCATGACCATGCCCACAGTAACGAGCACTCAGCAGCTGCCATCAGCTCTCTGCCCTTACACTGCAGGGATCACCAGTCTCTTTCCAGACTCTTCTGTCTTTTCTTTCTGTACATGTTAGAAACACGAAAGAGTTTATTTTAAAACCATGGTATAAATTCAAATGTTTCATACCAAGCACCCAATTCAGTAGAGGCAGAAGAATCAAAGCGAGCCTGGTTGGTTGAACAGGTTTAGAAGAGTTTCTCACCAACAACACACCCACTGGGTATTTTGAATTATACTGGCAAAGACAGTAGAAAGTTTTATATAATTTAACATCTGAAGTTTTATAAAATTTAAATGTAGGTTTAAAACGGAACAAATCCAGCCAAGGGCAGTGGGAGTGCTCAGTGCTCACCCATATCTACCCACAGCACTGCTTCTCTCCCTGCTGCACTCTGAATCTTTGGGGAAGTGCCCAGCTGCACTTCAAGACACAATTCTCCAACCCCCAGCTCCCATCCCTGCTCACAGAGGCATTAATTACACTGACATTTCTGTTCAGCCATTCTTTCACAGCTGGTATTTTTATGACAAGATTAACAGAAGCCACAGTGCACTCACAGCACATCAAATTCCTCATTTGAACTAACAAATCTCCTCTTCCTGTTGACTGAAAACAACCACCACTCCTGGAGTTACACAGCCAGATCCTACCTAGAGTAGGGTAGGGCTGTTTCCACCACCCAAATCCCCAGTCAGCAGCACACTGGCACCAGGGAAACCCTGCTGGGATGCGTTTCCATGCCAGCAGCTTCCTCTGGCCTGATGCTCCTGGCTACAGAAGGCCCCTTGCCCAAGCTGCACTAATTTAATCACACACCGTGCTCCAGGCAGCCCTGCTGCCAACAACTCCCTCGTTCTCTTTTCAGAATCAGGGAGAGGGAGGCTGCTGCAAGGTACAGTTTAACATTTCATACCTCCCCCAGCTGTATTTTTGACCACAGCCCAAACTCTATGCCTTGCCTTAAGTTTCAACAAGTAAAGCCTAAGAATTTTTAGTCTGTCCAGGCTTTCACAGCTCAAAAAGCAACAGCTCATACGCATACACTACATACTGCCTCACTGCCAGCAGGATTTTACCTGGCTTACAATACTTTGGAATGAGGCCAGAGATTGTCTCAGCTTCTATCAGCACACCTAGAAGTGCTACAGAAATTCCCAGCTGCCCTATATAATCCTTTATCTACTTAAGATCCAGCACTTATTTTAAATGGATTACAGTAAGTCAACTGCATCCTGCTTGTGCAAAAGGCTAGAAACAAACACAAACTAAACCACCATAAAAATATTCATTTCAAGCCAAACATATGATATTAATCAACTTTCAGGCAGAAAGCAAAATTTAAGCAAAGGCAAAAAGAGCACATGGGAAGGAAGGGTACAATGACCAAAAAGGCCAGAAGTTACAGGCTGGTCAAGCTCAAGATCCACAAAAAGCTGTTTCTCTCCATGGCTCACTGAGGAAACCCTACAGAACAGCAGGATTGTCTCTGGACAATCAGAGCACCTTACACTGCTCTGACAGACTTGGGATAGCAGGACTTTGAGAGGGAAAAGGTGGATTTTGGAGGCAAGCAGGCCATCAGCTAACAGGCACTTACAGAAAGCAAAGCAGGGAACAGCAGCACCTAGAAACCCCCTCTGAAAAGAAATCAAAGGAAATCTGTCCTGCAAGAAGCCAGAGCACATGGGCATTGTTGTTCTTCACTTTCCCTACATTTGGAAAAATACTGTAGAGCAAATAAAAGGCCACTATAGTATTTTCAAAAAAATTACTCAGACCACTGAGCTCACAAAAATCCTCTGCTCTGATCAAAGAGGCAAGAAAATGCCTCTGAGCACAGGAGGAGCAAGCGGCTCATCAGGGGCTGTGAGGTCAGTCCCAGAGGGATGCAGGAATGCTCTGATCCTTCAGTTCACAGCTCAAATCTCTATGAAGAAACTATTAAGAGAAATCCAGTCTGATGACATCATCATCACACTCATGTTACATTCCAACATTTTTTGCTGAGAGATTCGAGATTCAAGAATGGAACTAAATTTAAACTACTAGGAAGGATGCCAGTTTTCCTTGCTTTCCACCAAAGACTCATGTCCAGCACAGCTCAATTATGTTTCCCCTCTATTCCCCTCTTCTGCCTCCAGCACTCTTTAGTCACTTGAAGTAGTGTGAAAAACATTCCAATTTGGGTCACAAACAAACCATGAGTCAACTTTTTTTTGTGAAACACACACACACCTGCATCCCCAACAGTTTCCAGGAAGCTGGGAAGTTAAGGCCAACACAAAGCAACTGCAAGATTCCACAGTGTGATGCTGCCCCCACTTCAGTGTCACTCACGTGCTGGACACACAATTTATCATTTGATCAGAACCAAAGCAGTTGGGATCAATTTAGTTCATCAGTTTGCTCATGGCTGATGTACCAATTCAAACACTAGAACACATATACCATTAATCAAATTAAGTCCAACCCAGCAGTCAGCATATTCCATGGACAGAGTGGATCTGTGGCAGAGGCATCAGCCCATCTGGCAGGCACAGGGGACACTTATTTTCAACCCAGGCTCTGCTCAGCCAACACCAGTCACCTGCCACTTCAGGCTTTCAAAACTGTTACAGTCTCCCTCTTGCCTGGACAAGGTTGAGGCTGATATCCCTACAGAGCAGCCAATGGCAAGTTCCCCACTGGGATCCCCAATGGCACACTGGGCACACAGGCACTCCCGGTCCCTTTGAAGCTGGGTGAGACACTCAGAGCACAGCAGTTTCCTCCCATAGTACTGCTGCAAGTGCCAGCACCCTTTCTAGAGGCTGCAGGCAAGCCCTGGAGTTCCCAAAAGCCACCAGACCCTCTAGTGCTGTGCCTGCTCACCCCATGTGCTTTGGCAATGAGCTGTATAGAGCTCGAGCACACACCAGCCTCACAGCAAAGCTGGCTCCTCAACCCACTCATCCATCAGCCCCTCCTGACTTTCTTTCTCAGTCCTTGCTACTATGGAGACACCCTGTGAAACAAACCTGCCCTTTGAGCAAATAAAAGGTGTGGCCAGTTTAAATAGCCCAAAATTCCTCAACTCCAAGTGCTGCAGCAATGCAGTCATGCTGGCTCGGTAGGGCAGCACACGCCCAGGCTTTTACACCGCTCCCAAGCTGAAACTTAACTAAGCTGAAACTTAACTACTCGTCAACCTTGAGTTTTCAAGTCATTGCCATGGAGCAGAAAGGCCTTGGCAAAGCTCAACAGAAAACCTACCAGGGAGAAATAGCACTGGATGAGTCACTCCAGGAACACAGAACTCATGGAAGGACATTTCTGTCCCACCAGTGGGACACAAGGGTTTAGCAGGAACTCTCCAGGCAGCACAACTGCACCTGAAGCGTGGCTGTGCAGAGGCAGCACCACAAATGGGAGGGCTCAAACACTGGCCCAGGTGAGCACAGCATTCAATTCTCACAGGAAGCTTGAAAGAGTTGTACCAGAGCCATGGGGGATGTGTAACTAAATAACATTTCCTCTTCCTGCTGGTGTGAGAGGACAACAAATGTGGCACCAGCACACCTGTGTTGTCCAGTCTGACAGTACCTGAAGCAGATGTCAGAGACCAGAGTCCATCCCTACAACTGCAGTACAGTGAGTTCACATGTATTAAATATTCTCCTTTTTTTTTTAATCATCACATATTGAAGTCAAAGCAGGCCTGAGTTTTAAATCCAGTATTTTCTAAAATCATTTTATTAACAGATATATGACTTGAAGACCCAGGTGCATAAAGAAGCATGCAGCATTCTCAGGTGAGATGGAGCTGTTTGGCACACCCAGGTGACCTGATGCCACCCAACAGCCACTGCCACCCCTGTCCCCTGCCACCAACATGTGGTTCCCATGTGTGCTCATGCCTGATGGGGAGGCCACAAGAGCCAGCTTGTTGCAGCCTCTAACTAAAGCCATAGGAGGGGACTGGAATTTCCTCACAACATTCTTGGCCCACTGCCTGAAGCCATAATTACTGTTCCCATGGCAAAGATCCTGGCTTCACCACAAATCACTTCTATGCAGTCAGCCTGTATCACACTCCAGCAAAGCCTGTTTTAAAAATTAACTTCTCAAATGCCACACAACTGCACTTTTGGTTTCTGGAAGGGAAATCTTTCAAGCAGAGCTTGACTTAGCCAAGAAACTATGGGATTATTCAGCACCTAAACTATTCTGAGACTTTTCCAATCACTGAAATTTCACTTAAAGAACAGCGACGTGTCACAGTTCATCCCCTCTCTAGTCCTGCTCAGAGTGTGAAGGAACAGTGATATAGAGGGAAATTAAATAAAGGGCAAGGAGACACAACAGTGAGATCTTGATCAGACTACTTGCAAGAGGCAACTGCAGGGTCAAAGAGCACCTCAGAGCTCAAACACTGTGCCTCCATCTTAGGGCCACACTTTCTTCCTTTTCAGACAGCAGTGAAATTACAGGAGAAATAAGTCTTAGATCATGTGTTTCTGCTCTGCAGGACATTCCAGAAGGCTGTGCAACAGGAACCCCCCCACATTAGAATGGCAATGAGCTTCCTAAACAAATTCACTCACTTTAAACTGAGGAGCCTGGAATGGCTACTACAATTACACCTGATTAAAAGCAAGACCATTGGGCAGTACAGTACTCAGAAGAGTAAGCCACTAGAACACCTGGGGGCTTCTTAAGTTAAAGAAACTAAATTTAATTAAGACCTCAGAAGAATTAGTAAGTGGGTGTAAATACTCTTGCTATGTAAAATAAGGATGTGAGGAAAAAAAAAAAAGCCAGTAGCCTGCCTTTTAAAGCAGTAATGTGGAGTAAACTGAAAAAAAATTACTTTCATAAAGTCCTCAACTTCCAAGTTGAGCTCAGCACTCACAGCACAAAGACACCCAGAGGCCACTGGGAGTTTGCTGTGACACATTGCTCAGCAGTGGTTTGAGTCACAGACACTTTTCCTACTTGCCTGAGCCAGCTTTGGGACATTCCAGTCACAGTATCAGATCATGGACAAGGTTACTGGAGGTTCAGTAGAATGTCACTGAGCATGGCAAGAGCTGGCAGATTTTGGGGACTGTCATCTTCCAACATCCTAACAAATTCCTACCTTCTGTGCACATACACATCAGAAATGGGTAAACTTACAGCTCAGATTAAAAACAGTTTTCCAGCTCAGATCTCCATGTGTGATTTGGTAGTTCAGCCAGGAAGCTCTCATGAGCACAAGTGACAGAATGGACACCTCAGTCTGTGCTGGATCCCAGGAGCAGGGGAAGCTATCTGACGTGGCTGACCCAGGCAGAGGAGCACAGGAGAAGCTTCACTTTGCTCTCAGATATGCACAGACTCCTTTTTTTACCTAGAGAAACCCACCCAAGCATTAACAAAGGGAATTCTATTACAAGAGCTACACCTGCATATTCAATAATGTACAGGTAACGTGGCTACAGCAAAAATCAGTTGAAAGCTTGCCTTTACTAAGATGATTCAGCTTTCCTGCTTGCTTCTGCCACTCTTTAAATTTACATTCAACTTTCTTTAAACCTGCCTTATCTGACTTGACAAGAAGACTTGTGTTTCATGCACAATTTAGTCCCACCACTCCCTACCTGCTGTCCTACTGAACAGCCATGGGTACAATGCTGTCCCACACCAGAGGTGAAGGCACTCAGAGGGGATTGCTCCCATCTCATCTGACTGGAACCAGGGTCTGGAACTCCCCTAGATGGGAGCAACGAGGCAGGTAATCCCACACCCCAAAACTCCAAGCTTCACTGCGATCTACAACTATAGTTTCAGAAGCTTCCTGGTTAAGTTTAGTTATGTAAAACCACTTTTAAAAGTTACAAATTACACATTGTTAAAAACCAGGGGACCTTAACCAATATTAACCAGTTTCCCAGCAGATGTTGTATCAAACTGCTCTATGGATGCCCTGGTCCACCTTTCATAATGACTATGAACTATTAACCAACCTTATTGTCCAGGCTCAAGCCTCTCCTCCTCGCATCCGATGGCAAACTGAGCTCCTTGCAGCAGGCAGCACTACTGCTCAAACCAGACACTATCATTAATTCAAATTTGAGATTCCCGCAGGAGGAAAAGCAGGAGTGACCTTTCCCCCCCCAGCTGTTAGAGTCCCTTTCAGACCCCTAAAGCACTGCCAGGCTGTCTGTATTTAACACACCTCACTCTGTAGTTCCAACACAAAGCCCTGCTGGCCAAGAGCACTTTCTGTGTGATGCTCCTACCCCATTTGTAGGGCTGCTGGTGCTCCCAGTGCACCAGCTCTGCTCCACATCAATCCCATCCCATGGCATCACATTCCTGGCCCTTCCGAGCGGCCACTGGCAGCTCTTGGTCACTCTGCCCCTCCGTGTGCCACTCGGCCACATCGCCAATAGCCAACACACACACAAGGCTGAGCTCAGTGCAGTCCTGACCCCAGAGTTACAACACTGACCAAATCCAACTGTAACCCTTCAGCCTGCTCTGTCCTGCACGTTCCAGCTCGGCGTTTCACGGCGCTGATCCCGTGAACCCGATGCCTGTTGCCACCCACGGCTGATAAGGAGCCTCCCGTCAGCACTTTGAGTTTAGGGCTAAGGCTGCACTTTCCCAATCTGAGACTAAAAGGGCAAAGGTCATATTTACTGTACTCACAGGAGATAAAAATCAGCTGCTAAACCCTCCCTTTTGTGGCAGAAGGATTTTTGACATATAACTGAGCAGGAATTCACACAAATAAAGGAAATAGAGTTCTCCAAAGGAAAAGGACCAGTTTCTTCACGGAGAAGCATTGTCTAGCACACAAGTAACAAGCATGGCTTGACATTTTAGCAGGGGAAAAGGCTGCAATAAATGAAATAAAGTTGGTCATCAATGCCTAAATGACAAGAGCCAAATGCTGAGCCATATTATAAGTTTTCAATGCACATGAAACTGAATTACCTTCTGGTCAAAACCAATTTACATGGTACCAGAAATAACCCTTTACAGCTGAAGATCTACATTTGGTGAGGCTAAAACTAGGTCAGATGCTGAGCAGTGTAAAAAGAGAGAAAAAGTGAGAAGTGCCTACCTTTGTACCAACTGTTATATCTTGGACAATGCTGTAGAAAAAAGAAAGAAAAGGATTAAAAAAGTTAGATAGGTTTGCCACAAAAATCCAGCATAGTTTACAGTAGTAAGAAAAAAGCAAGTCAAAGTGCACAGTTGTCTTTGCAGGTGAGCCAAGGACAGTTTATACAAAGAAAAATTATTAGATGGTGATGGTGGAGACCCAAGACCCAGCAGTGCCAGAAAACTGCAGCTCTCCCACTCCCTACGGCAGCACCTGCTCCTCCTGCAAGGGCACGGGGTGGGGGTGAACCCCCCGAGCCCAGCGATGTGACCTCGACTGACCACACCGAGAGGAAAAGCATCACGAGTCAGCTCCGTCACCAACATCCCCTGCTGAGGTTCCTGTCCCCAACACCCACGGGGCGCCTCCCCTGCCAGGCTCTAGCACGGCTGAGGAGACCAACACCAGAGCTCTGGTGGTCCCAGGGACAGAGCCCAGCTGTGTCCCAGCAGGGCAGCAGCCCTCAGGCCACACCAGCACTGCTAGAGCAAGGCCAGACCAGCACAGTGCCCACAGGTTCAAGGCAATCCCAGCCCTACATAGAATTCCTCTACCAATTCTACAAAAAAACAGTTATTAACTTAAGACACTTAAACCTCCTAAAATGAAGGCTTTCTGATTAAGTAAGATGAAAAATAGCACCAGTAGTACTTGAAGTGAACCACACCAGTTCCCACCATCACTGAGCTCTCTATACCACAACAACACACCTTACAGCAATGTCCACAAGAACAATGCAGTCAGAATGGCTTGCCTACAGCCTGGCATGTCGGACCCAGGTGATCCTCCAGAGCCTTAGAGCACCTCCATGTTACTGTTTCATGGGAGTGCTCCAGACAGCCTGAGAATTCAGCTATACCCTTGCACTGGTGATTGTATTTTTATTTTTCTTTAATAAATTCCAACCACTTGTAAAGCAGCAACACAAAAGGGAGAGCAGAAACGACCCCTTTGGACTGTCATGGACACAGCCTTGCCTGGTTCAATTTCTCTCAAAGAGCTGCCCGTAATTCCAGAGCACAGGATGCAGCAGTGGCCAGCTGACTGACCTGCAGCAGCTCCACAGAGCAGTGGGACACCCAGCAAACAGGGCAGTCCTTCTTGAACCAGCAATAAGAAACCTGAAGTGCTCAAGAACAACTCTACATGGTGATTTAACGTGAAAAAACTTCCATTTACTAGTTCTTGCTTGCCTCCCCACCTGCAACAACTCATAACTTGCACAAAAGCCCTGTCCCATCTCGTTAGGCCGCTCGAATGTTCCCAGTTCCACAAATGAACCGCAGCCCCAGCACGAGCCAGCTCAGCTCCTCACACTTCCTCTTCTCCCCAACCTGCCGTGTCATCACAACCCAGCGCTCTGCAGCTGGAGCCACAGCCCGGTGCAACGGCTGCTGCGGGAAGCCACGCGATAGTTCCGGATTTTCCAGGGAAATCCTGGGAGAAGGCCGTGTCCGACACTGCTCCGTGGGCCTGGTGCTGGTCACTCGCCGGGCAGATGGGCCAGCTGCTCCTGAGGGTCAGCTCTAATAAACTAATGAAATCCATCTGCATGGAGCAGTTCAAGGAACCAGCATCCCTAAACACAGCGCACATTCCACAGCTAACACATAAACACTAATCGAGGCATTTCCAGAACCTTAAAAAAAAAAACAACCTACTGCCAACAAAGCACAATAAGAACAGGGAATGCCCCACATTTCCCAAACTCTCAAACTTACCCCAGAGCAGTTTCTCCCACTTCCTGTTCCTTCTGTGGGCCTCTCACACAGGAAATGTTTTACATAAAATGCCTTAGCAGGGGATGGCATTTAGAAGTAACCAACAGGAAGAGTAATTTTATTTGCC
This sequence comes from Cinnycerthia olivascens, assembly GCA_035048155.1. Taxonomy (NCBI): domain Eukaryota; kingdom Metazoa; phylum Chordata; class Aves; order Passeriformes; family Certhiidae; genus Cinnycerthia; species Cinnycerthia olivascens. The sequence goes on from JAWWMU010000107.1 coordinate 2,228,817, forward strand.
AAGAACTATCGATTCCTTGGACATTGTTGTAGCCCACTTGATAACACATTTCACAAGAAACAAACTTCAAAAGTATTTCAGAATTTTTATTCAAGAAACATGCAACGTATTTCCAGTTCACAGACCTCCTCAAGGAAATTATCCCAAGCTTCCTTCTCCTGTCCTGCACAACAGCCTTCAGGAGGGGATTAAAACTTTTCCCAGTTCCAAAAGAAGAGGCAACAAAGCCCTTCATAAAAATTATTTTTCCCTTGGAAAAATGGGATCATTCCTATGCAATAAGAGGAAAAATTAAGCAGCACCAGTAAAACCTCCAGGTCATTTTCCAAAGCAGGATTGCCCATACAGACTCCTCACATGTTTTAACAGAGCAACTTATTCAAAGGGGATCATTCAGGCACAGCTCAAGATTACTTTAGGGAGAAGGAGATGGGAGCAGCCTTGAGCCAGGGGCCACTCGCTGCCGACTCAGCAAGAACCTAAAACCATTTTCCAAAGCAGATTTTAAAGTTTTGGTAGGAGACATTTTCACGAGGCAAACGGATCCTGCACCGGGATCTTTAAGAGATGAGGGATAAACGAGTCTCATGTGTTACCCTACAACTTCTACATTCAAAAAGCAACTACTTTAACACGCACAGAACCGTCTGCCTGTCCTGGAACTACTGCTGATAACAAATCGATTTTTGTCACTAGAATGTGTGATCTCATGTGTTGAGAATTTGTTGGGTTCGTTTATTTTTTTAATAATGCCATTAAATACGATGAGCTACTGGTTAAAAGCAGCACAGCGATCCTGGACTGCAAAAATTGTAAGATACAGGATTTTTATGAGGTTTAAGATGCAAACAACACTGAGACGCCACCTTTTCAGCGTGTAAAAAAGCCCAGACATGTGACTACGCCCAGATCAGTGTTCTGAGGCAGAAAGCGAGAAGCTCTAATTTGGGCTTCCCGTACTTACGGCTCTGGGAAAACAAACTGCTTACTCGGAGGCCTTTAGAACTATTTTAACTACTGCGCGCTAGAAGAAACAAAAAACCACATCACTAAAAAAAACCACCCCAGACAGGAGAAAAGCAGCACGGAGAGCTCGTTTTCGAGAGAGATCCCCTGATAAAACACTCGCTTTAGAGCGAACTCCGCCGCAGAGAGGCCCCGCCGGGCGGTGGTTAAAGAGGAATCGACGCTGCCCAAGATAAAAGTTGCGCTCTGAAAACTGCCCGAGTCCCAGCGTGCGCAGGGAAGTTTTCTTTCCCGGAGTTGCGCGGGACAACGGGAGCGGGGCCAGGCCCGCGGCCGTACCTGCGGCGCTCAGGTGAGGCAGCGATGGAGCCCTGCCCGCCCTCCTCCCGCCTGCGAAACTTGGGCGAGCGCAAACCGGTCACAAAAGGAACCCAGCGAGAGCCCCCCGCCGCCCCCGCCCGCGGAAGCGCCAGACAATGGGAGGGAGCGTGGCCGTGAATCACCGCCCGCCGCCCCGCCAGGTGCGCCCGCACCGCCCCCGCGGGGC
>JAWWMU010000107.1:2230348-2245780 GCA_035048155.1 Cinnycerthia olivascens
CCCCCCGCCCGCCCCCGCGGCGCTCCCGCACCGCCATCCCCCGCCTAGTCCCGACGGGTCCCCGTGAGCCCCTCAGGGCGGCAGCACCGGAGCTCCCCTCGGCCGGGACCCCCAGAGCCCCTCCGGGCGGGACCCCCGAGCTCTCCGCGGCCGGGACCCGCGGTGCGGTGCGAGCGCACGCGGCGCCAGCTCACACGAGGCGGCGCACCGGGCCGGTCCCCGCTTCCCCCGTTCCCCCGCCGCCCGTGGGGAGGAGCCCGGGGAATGGGGGGCGGCGGCCCCCACACGAGACACCCCCCCCCCCCCCGCCCGCTCCGGCCGCACCCGTGGGCCTCCCACAGGTATCGTCCCAGCCCTCGGCGCGGATCCTGGACCTGGGCGCCCCCGCACCACGGAAGGGGCCCGGCAGCACCGCTCGCGGCCCCGACGCGGCGCCGGGCGGGACTCACCCGTCCATTGCACACGGAGACGACCCGTCGGGAGCGGAGTGGAGGCGCCGCAATAGCGGGACGAGCGAGACCGCTCCGTGTTATAGACTCACAAAATGGCGCCGCCGCCCGGCCCGCCTCGCCCGCGCCGGCGCTCCATTGGCCGGCGGAGCTGTCACCCTGACGGGGGGCGGGACCGCCCGCCTTTCGGGGTTGGCGCCTTTGCAGCCCGCGCGAAGCCGATTGGGGTAGCGCGGCATAAGAGGCGGAGCGATCCGCCGGTGCGCGGCGCCATTCGGTAGGCGGAGGGAGGTGGCGGGGGAGGAGCCATCTTCAGAGCGGGAAGGAGGCCGGGATGACGCCTGGAGCCGCCATCATGAGTGGGGGCAGGGCACCGCAGGCACGGCGCTGGGCGCCATCTTGGGTACGGGCAAGTGGGTCCCCCTCGTGCCCGGTGTGCGGCCCGGGGCCGCGGGGGCGGCTCGGCCCCGCCGCCATGTTGAGGGCGGGCAGGGAAGCCACGCGCCGCCGCCATCCCGGGTGAGGGGCGTTCGCCCGCGCTGCCTTCCCAGGGGTCGTGCAGGGCCGAGGGGCTTGCTTAAGGTACAGGACGGAGTGTGTGTTAATCGCAGTTAATGTCTTAAGGAGAAAGATTACCAGAGGTTGAGAGAGAGATCTTGTGAGGTAAGACATTAAACGTACCTGCCGGTTTGTGGCTCAGGTACCCTTGTGACACCTTGCTGCACAGCCCAGCTCTGTTGCCCGCCAGGGACACTTCAGGGTGGAATTAGATCGGCTTGTCTCACTCTTAATGCCGGTCGTGGCCTGTAGGCCACACTTGTGTAAGGATTCATGTATTTTCCAGGGGTTTGGAGCTTTTCGAGCTTCCGAAGATTTCCTTTGCAAGTGCTGGGCCGCCTCTGGTGAATTTCAGCCGCTGTGGGGTTGCGATCCTCCTGTGGCCCCCACAGGGTGACCACGACCATGTCCCCATCCCCGACCCTCGGGCACAGCTGGATCCTCCCCACCCCTGCTCCATGGACCACTGTTGCCGTGGATGAAATACTATTGAAATGCAGTATTTGCTCGCTGGGAATTCCCGTTGCAGCTGGCCGTTTTCTGAGCCTCACTTGCTATCCCCCACGGGGCTTCATCGGTCAGTTTCGAGCTAATTTCTAGTTCCACCCTCAGCCAGGCTCCTCTGCCCTGCCAGCCTTCCCACCCAGGGCTTTTCTGTGAATCTATTTGGCAGTTCTGCCGAAGTGCCTCTGCCAGCGATAACCTGAAAACACCAACAAACCTGGGCTGTGACACGGCTGTGTATGTGAGGGCTCAGAAAATTATTTTTAAAATAAGAATGCAAATGAAGTTTGGAGTGTTGTCCCTGGGCAGTTTTTGCTTTGTGTCAGGTAACTCTGGCAGGTACAGACATGCATTTTGCGTTCTCGTGTCTCAAATGCACACTTGACACGTGAGTAGGGAAGAGGAAAAGTTAGAAGTGAAGTGGTCTATTTTCTTCCAAAGCCGTGTTGCTTTGCCAGGTTCTCTGGCCGGAGCCCTCATTTCTCATTGGGGCAGTGCTCAGGGGTTTCGGTGGCCAGGATCAGACATCACCTGCCTGCCTCAGTCTGTGAAATGCAGGAGCTTCCCCTGGCCTTGGATCTTTCCAGGAGCTGGGAACTCTGGTTTCCGAATCTTTGGGTTACTGAGCTTCTAGTTTGGCCCTTGTGGCGTTTAAAACCTAGGAAAAGTGTTTTCTGACCTATTGCTAAAGGCAGCTAAACCCAACTGAAACCACTATTTACTGGCTCCTGCATATGAAAGGCTCAGCTGCTGCCTCAGATAAGAGATTTACAACTTCGATGAGGCAAAGAATGGGAAAATGATAGGATTATGGATCCACTGTAGCCGAGAGCCAGAGAGATAAAGTGATGAGATCAAAGAGAGCAGGAATTTAGCTGCCGGCACAAGGTCCCTGCTGTCCCTTGAACTGTGCCTGGTTTAAGGTGTATTTCCTTCCCATGGAGGTGTTTCTTCCCTAACTAAGGAATCCCTTGATGGCAGAGGATACTATGGAGGTAGAATCCCACAATCTCTCTTTTATTTTTTATTTTTTTTCCTTCAATATGGGGTATTTCTGTACCCTAAGGAAGAGTGCCCTGAACACCCTACAAAGACTGAAAACATTCATTAACACTCATCACTGATCACAGACCAGGACAGGGGCTGATTTTCTAGTAGCTGCTGAGATGAGTTTATGGCATTGCAGGTATTCCATGTGCTTTTCAGGGATCTTTGGCAGAGCAAACAGGTAAATGCCACCACAGGATTCCTGATTTCCAGAGGCCTTTCCTTTGCAGGTGTGGTCTGACTTAAAAGGCTCTTTAAGGTTTGTGCAAACTCATTCTCATTTTCCACAGTTCTTGAAGAAATGATGATTGTGCAACATTTTATCAGCCATTTTCCTGCAATAGGAACAGAATTTTTTAGACAGCATCTGTTCAGGTACTGTGGGACTATAAGTGATCAGTGACTATTGTGGTTTACTCTGGGCCAAAGGGGAAAATGCTTTTAAGAACAAGATTACACTTGATATGAAAACACAGCAGGGAACAGGACCAGTCCCTGTGTGTCCTTGTATTTGTTTTGAAAAACAAACCCACATGAAAATGAACATATTAAAAAAAAAAAAAAAAAAAAAAGAGGAGGGCAAAGGGAAAAAAGTGAATCAGCTTCTTTTGTATGATTCTACAGCAGTGTCCCACGTCCCACCCTGGTTCTGGCTCTGGTTCCTCTGGCCGGGAAGGGCTCTGGGGCACACCCAGCTTGTTCCCTTTCTGAGCCCTTCCTGCATGTGTTATCTCTGGGCATTTAATTCACCAGCAGGGAAGAAAAACTCTGGAACAAAACCGACTCTTTCCTGCCTGTTCCTTTTGTATTGTTACACAGCTCCGCAAGCCTGTGTGGGGTCATGGACGCTTCTCTTTGTAACTGTGTCCTTCACAAACTGGCAAAACTCTTCCCCTTCTCCTTCCTCTTCCCCTCAACGTTTCTGCCAGCGGTTTGAAAACCAGAACCCTCCTAAAGAGGGGCCCAGTTCATGAACCCAAACCCCTGGGCACAGTGGTGCATGCTGGATACTGCTGCCAGTGACAGTTGTTTTCCTGGAAGTTTCCTCTCCTGCTCCATTATTCCCAGTGAGGCCCTAAACCAGGGAACTCTCACGGATCACCGTGTGACCACTGAATCCCAAAGAAACCCGGGAGCAGGGGGTGCATCCGATCCTTCTGCTTCTCTCTGCGGCTTTTATTTATTTTCATCCCCTCTCAGCGAACACGGCAGTTTTGTTTCAAAGCCTATTGGCAGCTTCAGCAGCATCTCACGGTGCCAGAACATTCTTCTGTGCATCGTTCATGATGCCACATCACCGCTCTGGGAATGGTTAGCGCAGGGCGGGCGGAGCGGGAGCGGGATCTGAGCAGCAGCAGAATCCCTGCAGGGTTTGTCTGAATTAAAGAAATAAGAATATTGCTCTAATATCAATGTCCATCTGTTAATGGACAAAGACTCTCTAACAGTTTGGAGTTAGAAAGTGTATGTTTATTTGGTTGGGTAGGGTGCGGGATATTTCTCTAATGCACATTGCAAAGTTTTGTAGGTGATTGCAAAGCTTTTATGTACGAAAATGTTGAATATACAAAATACAAATGGATATTTATACTTTTGTCACCTCCCCTTCTCCGCTTCGTATGCTAATTGGCAAGGAGGCTATTAAGTATGTGTGGTTTGTTTTTTGACATGAGTTGGGGGTCTTTTTTATGAGGAATCGATTAAAATGATGAAGTAAACTAAGTCTTCTTCGCTTTGACTTTTTTACCTTTTCTGATATTCGTGATAAACGAATCTTTGGTAGAGTCTGTAGCTTTTTGCCTTCAATCTGTTTCTTACTATGGGGAAATTGGCTATTGTCCATAAAATTGACAAGCAATAAGTTATTGAATTTGAGATATCTTATTTAGATCTGGCTTTTGTTGGGTAAAGTTTATTTGTCTTTTTAGCTAACATAGCATCTATTCGAACTGTAATCTTAGCTTTTCTAAAATCCTTAATTCTTCAAAATTAACATTTCATGTCAGTCCAGCAGACACATCTCTGACCCACGGCCTCATGTCTGAGAGAAGGGACCAGGAGAGGGACCCAAAGTGCCCCTGCAGCTGGGGTGGTTGGAGGAGGAGGGGTGGGAGAGCTGGCTGTGTTATTTCCAGCTCATACCTGCACACACGTGGCTTTCTGAGCAGGGCACGACATGAGTGAGGGGAGTGTTTCTTCCATTGATCCACGAGAGTTTGGCAGCGTGGTGTACTATCAAAGAGTGTTCTGACTGGTAGTTGATAAATAAATGGGTTTGGAATTGAGCTTAATGTGCTGTCAGTAATAAAAAGAAGTGTTCTTGGAGACTGATTTTTTACAAGGGTCTGGACAAGGGGGAATGGCTCCGTGATTCTGTGATTCCTAACCTGTGTATGGGCTCCCTGAGCAGGGAGTCTGTGACAGCTCTGCCACCACAGCAGCGCGAGGCCTCTTGTGCAGGGCCAGAGCTGAGCAGGTGAGAAACACTCTGCAAGGCAGGAGAGGTGCACCTGGGCACGGTTTGTGTTGCCATTGCACACCCTGAGTCCCCCTTTTACAGCTCTGGGCTATTTCATGCTGCAAGCACCTACATGAACTTCAGATTTGATGTAGAAACACAAGATCTCACGTTTTACATCTTTCCTTCTTTTTAACCCACGACACATGAGATTTCTCTGCCTTTCTGCTGTTGCCCGTCCATGTTATTTCAGCACTTCCCTGTCCCCACGGCTCCTCCCGATGCTCTGGGGTGACTCATTTCCTGTGCGGGACGAACCAGCCATTTCCTGGCTCTTCAAAACGACTTTTTCCCTCCTAGTCGGGGTTCGAGTGGTGAAGATTAGGCTACGGTTTGACGAATCTGTGATCTGATTAATCTGTGGTCTCATTATACCCCCTGCAACTCATCCCAGAGCTGCCGCTCTTGCCCAGAAATCACCTGGCAGCACCTGGGGTTCATGGCTGCCCCTGCTCTCCTTTGTCCCCAGGTCTGTGATTTGGACTCTGGCATTAAATTCATCACTCTAACAGTGATCACTCTAACAGTGCCATCCTTCCAGTCACTGCAAACCAGATCTTCTCTTCATTCAACCCATTTCAGCTCATAATAAACAAGATTTTTGAAAAGCACCACAAGGCAAAGCCACTGATCTCACAGCACAGATCAAAGCTATAAATTTTGATTTTTTCCCCTAAGTTGCTTATTGTTATTTGAGAAATGCAGGTGATAGCTGTGTTTGTGTTAGATGCAAGCTGTCAGAAGGCTGACTTGGTTCCTGTATTGATTCTGTGCCCATCATTCCAGTTCTTCCCTCCAACCTGTGCTCCCAATTTCCTAAGCCACTTCTTATTCCCATCCCGTGCTGTGACTAACTTGTGATCAGCTCTTGGAGCTCAGACATTGCCTGGCCATTGGAATGCCAGCCTGAGGTATCACAGCACTTTCAAGCAGCTTTTTACTGCTGCATTTTTAATTATTCTTTTAATCTTATTTGAATGCTTGGACTCATCAGCCTGCTGTAGACCTGGAATGTTGGGGAAGAAACCCCCACACAGTAGGGATGCTGCCACTGGAGTCTGAATGGAGTAAGTGTGGAGGGCTGAGCCCTGAATAATTCATACCTGTAATGATTTATTCATGCCCAGAGCTGGATACCTCCCTGTGACTTTCCATTATCTCAAAGAGAAGGCGGGTTCCGATTCCATTCCGCTGTCCCCAGCCCGGTGCCAGCTCCTGTGCTGGACTCAGAGCAGGGGGGCTGACATCTCTGCTCAACACAACTCCTGCCCTTCAGTGCCACAGCCGTGGCCCCTGACACCCAAACTGAAATGTAGGGACAGGTCCTTACACGTTTCTCAGAAAGGACAGTGGGTGAGCAAGCAGGTAAAGCTCCTTTCCACGGATTCACAGGGAAAGTGAGACCCTGAGGTCACGATGGTTGCATGACAAAAGGTCACTTTGTGAGCATGGAAAACAGGCCCTGACTTGGCGATGTGACACCATCGAGCTGAGCTCACTCTCCACCAGAAATTGCAGTGTTTCCCACTGTAAAGTTACAGATTCCAGCACAATTAATGCCTCCTTGCAGGATGCTTTTCTGCCCTTCCAGAAACCTTGCAGGAAAGCCTGGACAAAGAGAGCAGCAGCTCAGGCTCATCTTTCCTGCCTCCTGTGTGCTCTCAGCAAATACCATCAGGAGAGGTTTATAGGGCCACGCTCTGAGTTCCTGACCTGGGTGAGGATTCTGCAAGACATTCAAATTCCGTCTGTCTAGAAAGGCTGAAAGATGATCCTGTGTTTCAGAGAGTCTCCAGACCCCCAGGCAGCACTGCTCCTCACTGGCTGGTGTGAAATTTCCTAATTGTTTAACTTGCAGTCCTGACTTTTTTTGTCCTTGAAATAGGCTCTGCATCAGCATAATTAAAAATGTCAAACAGGCTTGAGAGCCTCTCCAAGTTGCTAAAAATGAATGTGAATTTCCTCCCTGCAGCCTCACTCCCTCTCTCCCTTGCTCTGGCCTCAGCTTTCCCGAGTGCCTGGTTCCAGCCCCTCAGCATAGTTTGCATTCCATTGCCAAGAATGAACATTTATTTATACAAACAACCCTCCTTCCAAGCACATCTCCCGCTATCCCAGGGCAGGGAAGTAAAAGCCGTTTCTCGTCTGTCTGTAGCTCAGCTCTGCTTTTCCTTCTTGGTTTAGTCAGGGGCTTGTTTGCAGGAAGAGCTGAGTGCCATTCTGTTGCTTCCCTGTGCCCAGCAATGGCCTGGGAAGCTCCTTCACTTCCTCACAACAATTTGATTTTGTGACCCTCTTAAGGAAAATGCCAATTTCCTGATCAGCCTCTCGAGGGGGCTCGCTGGCTCAGCAACAATTTCCAGAGCTGTACCCTGGGGGGCTCTGCAGGACTTTGAGAGTACTCATCCCTCCGGATCTGCTTCTCTCCCCAGCACACCATAACCTGGTGTTCCCAGCACACCATACTGGTTCTCCCAGCAGTGTGGATGCCACGGTGGTGGAGCTCAGACAGAACTGGAGCAGCAGCTCCCGGGCGAGCAGTGCCGCAGGGCCGAGGGGAGGCAGGTGCAGCTCATGCATTATTGCTGCAGCGTCTCCATCGCTCACCTGCCGGCCTCCGTGATTGTTCCTGAAACCTTAGCTCTGCCCCTCTGTCCGCGGGTGTCTCCTGTTTCATCTGCCATTCGAATGGATATGGCACAGATGCCAGGTGATTCCAGACAGAAGAATGTCACATTCTGAGCACAGGTCATTTAAATGAAAAAGGGCCCTGACAGGGAGGCACCTGCAGAGCATCTAGGGATGCTCCCTCGGGTGTAGCCCTGCCTGCTGCTTGCTCCCTGCTCTGAACACAGGATTTTACAGGTAGAAATTGCAGCAACATTGGAGAGGTGTCCACAGTATAAAGAGATGTGTGTATGTTCCTCAGATCACACAGGTGTGTGTGCCCCCCACCAAAGCACATGGAAGCACAGAAATGTGTCCCCCCTGGGCACACAGCTCACACAGGTGTGTGTGCCCCCACTTCAGGCACATGGGTCATGTACATCCCAGTATTGCCCATGTGCTCCTCCATGTTTGTGTCTGCAGCCCCTAATCCGTGCTGTGGTTCCCCTGGAGCTGAGGGTGACACAAGAGACTCCAAAGGCAGAAGGAGTAAGAGGACAGGAGGGATTGCCCAAATCCTGCTTCCCCCCCTCCCCAAATCCTGTGTTTTGGTGCCACACATGGCAGCTCAGGAGCCTCGACTGTGCAGCTTGTTTCCACACTGAGTCAAGAACAAAGATGTCCAAACACAGCTGGTGCAGAGAGGATGGGGACAGCCATGCTCTGTGCCCGCCATGAGCCCCATTGTCATCCCGGCCAAGAACGACATCATTTCCCCAGGGCTGCAGCTCTATTAAACACAAAGCTCCAAATGATTTCCTACTTGGATCAAAGATGTGTTTGTTCCAGTGGCACTTAAGTGTAAAAGGCAGTGTTGGGGATGAATGAAACCTTCCCAGAGGCAGCTGCTGAGGCTCAGTTGGTTTGTCAGTGCTGTAGTTATGCTGTGGGCATCTCGTGGTTGCTGGCCCGTATGTTCCTGAAGGATGTTGTGTGGTGGAACAGCTAAGGGAAGCCTTGCTCTATGGCTAAGGGAATTTTGCTTTCGTGGTGTGAAGGTTTGCTCTTGCTTCAGATGGTGAAAGTGTTCAGGAATCTCACATTCTGATTCTAGACTCAAAAGCCAAAGCGCTCTGGATCAAACTGGATGGAAGTGTATGAAAACACTACGTGTAGAACTGGGGAATTGGTGGTTTCCTTGTAGTCTGGGATCTGGGTGAGGAACCTGCTCCTTAAATGATGTCCCCTGGTCTGGATTGTACAGCAGATGCTCCCTGTGACAGACAGGAGGTGAAGGAAGCTCTCTGGAGTATGAAATTAAGCATTAAAAGAACATGAAGGCAGGAACATACAGCATGTGAAGTCAGGGAGAATTGAGAACGCTGGCGATGCCAAAGGAACAAAAGAAACTCAATATCCTTTAGAAGTTTTAATATTTAATTGGTGAGCTCTCTGATACCAGGGCAGTGAGTGTGGCAGGCAGTGACAGGAGCCCGTGCAAGGGGTGTCTCATGGGGCCCCAGCATCCCCAAAATACAGGCACGGGGGCTCCTTGTGTGCAGAGCCATCAGTTCTGTGTGCAGCTCCCTGCTCTGCACCACAGCACTGAATTCCTGCGTTTGAGTAAAACCAGCATCACCATGGCCCAAAAGTGACTCCCACTGCCTGGCAGCAGGTCTGGAAGCTGGGAATGCATCACTCCTGGCTCTCTCCTGTGCAGGTACTGCTTGCACCTTCAGCCAGAGGAGCATTTCCATGAGCTCACTCACTCTCCCTGTGGAGCTAAGTTCCCTTCAGAGGGGCAGTTCAGCTACATTTTCTTACTTGGAGGTCAGGGCTCAAAAACTACATGACAATACTTTATTTATTGAGAAAATACTTTGTTCCCTACTGCAAGATGACGAGTTCCTTCTGCAGCAGGTGGAAGTCAGTTCTCAGAATCCTTCCCTCAGGGACACTTTCAGCTGGGAACTCCAGATCCAAACCACCCATTGGCTCTGGTTTCTCTGGAATCTGTTGAGTGGAGTTGCATGGTTTGCTCCTCCTCACGCTCTGGGCAGGGTGTTATGGCTGCAGCTCTCCTGGATCCAAGGCCAAGTGTGTGTTTCTTGTCCAAAGGATTTTTCAGCTGTGGGATTTTCATCCCTAAGGCTCTCAGCTCTGCTCCCAAGGAATGGGGGACAGCAATGGGGAGCCACTCTCCAGATCCTGCCCCAGGCAGCCACTCAGAGCCCAACAAAGCCGAGGGCTCCCAGCTCATGGTTTCCATCCCACCCCAGGGACTGGTGGGTTGCTCTGAGTTCCCTTTCCTAACCTGCACCTGTCTCCCCTCTCTCCTAGGCTGCCTTGTGCCCTGGATGAGATCTTGTCCTTGGGCAGTGCTGTGCTCTGTGGGAGGCTGCTTGCCTGACCTTGGAGCAGGTAAGGGAGACAGTGACGTGTCAAAACAAGGACAGAGTAGAAAATTGAGCAGAAGCCAAGGCTCCAAAGGTGGGAGCCTGCAAGTCACAGATGGCATCACCAGAGAGCATAAACCACTGCATTTGCCTGTGGCCAAAATCGTGGGGTGCTGCTCAGGGGGATGTTTTGTGAGGGACAAAAACTTGGGGTTTCCTTTGTGCTCCCTATGCCAGAGATCCAGAAGGGACCGTAACAAACCATTCCACAGCCGGGAGCTTCCCCTCCCCTGCAAGGTACTTTGTTACCAACAGTGTTTTTTCCTGCCTCCGGGAGCCGTTTCCTGTCACATCCCAGAAAACCTCTGTAAACACCTGGGGTGCAGAAATAAACGTGAGCGTTTGTCTGGTGCTGGTGAATCTGAGTCCTGCACCCCCAGGTCGAGTCACCTCAATTTCAGGGGCTTTAGACAGGGGTAAAAAGGAGCTGAGGTGTCAGTTACTAAAGATGGTCTGCATTGCAAAAAAAGTAGGTTACTGTGTCCCATTGTGAACAATTACAGCTAATTACAAGTCACAGATTCACCACAAATAATATTTATTAACAAATTGCTGCCAGAGCGTGCTGAGGGAACACATGAGCTCTGGTCTGTGGGCAGGTGGGACAACAGGGGAGAGAGTCTGGCTCAGCTCAGGAAGGGGCAGGTGCCATGCCCCAAAACTGGGGTGAAACGCTGGGTTCTGTGTCCTGTTCCCAGCAGTGGTGTGTGCGTTTGGGTTGGGTTGGATTGCTTCCGTTTAGCAGATCGTGGACGAAACGATGTATCAGACCATGATTTTAGTTAAACTTTAAAAGCTGCTCAGAAACGTAAAAAACCTGACAATTAAATGAAACAAGATTTGCGCCCTCCCCACGCCAGCCCCAGCTGTTCCCTTTGGCTGTTTGGTACCGGTGGAGCAGCACCGACCGAGCCCGGCCCGGGCACTCCCTTCTCTCGGCCCTGCCGCACCGATGCGGCTCCCGGCGGGACCCGGCGGGACCGGGCCGAGCACCGGGGGCCGAGCTCCCCCTGCCGGTACCGGGGCCGAGCTCCCCCTGCCGGTACCGGGGCCGAGCGTCCTCCGCCGGTACCGGAGCCGAGCTCCCCCTGCCGGTACCGAGCGGCTCCGGCCGCGGGGAGCAGGAACAAAAGGGTTCCCGTTCCGCGTCGTTCCCGGGTGATTCACCAGATTAAAAAGCGGCAGAACCGGGAGAACCAAAGGTGCTCGTGGAGCGGGAAGTACCGGAGCCACCCGGTGCCCGGCACTTGGTGGCAAACCCTGAAAGCAGCGAGTGAAGCAGCGATGCTCCTGCACGGGCCTTCTGCCCCCCAGCAGCTCGTGCCCAGGGAGGGGACAGATCACTGTCCTAAAAACAGCGGTGGGGGACACGGTCAGTCCCCACGCCTGTCCCAGTAACAGCTCTGTGCTTATCTGTCACGGCTTGCACATGGAATCGTGGGGCCAGTCCAGCCAGCTGTCCCCGGGGCACTGGCACAGGTGTGAGATGCCCCCAGACTCCACCTTGACACTGCAGCATTTTCTGCCCAAGTCACAGATTTGGCCATTGCTGATTTCAGCCTTCCAACTTCCTCCTGGGAAATACAATGTAAGCGCCTATTAATAGAATTTGATGGTTTCCAATGATTTTTTTCCTTCACTCAGGCTGGTTTGGTGGCCCAGGCATTGCTGTGCCAGCTGCCTGTGGCTTTTATTAGCACTTTACAGAGGCCTTGATTTAGTGCTCACAGTTGCATCCCAGGCCAGTGGCTCCGGAACGCAGCCCCTCAGGACCAGAGATAATTAGAACTCTGGGAAAAAGCGGTGTCCGAGTCTTTGAACAAAAAAGGTCTTGTTTAAGGAATGTGGTGCTGGAGGCCAGTGTTTGCCAGCAGAGTCTGTGTCCTGCTTGGAGCTGGTGCCTGCAGTCAGATCCTGCCCTCGACAGACACTCCGGGTGGGATTTTCTGGGAGCATCTCTCAAAATGGAGGCACGGTGCTCTGTAGCAAGTACAGGATGTATCCTGGGAGTTGTATTTCTGCAAGCAGGGCAGGAGGGGCTGGTGGAAGGATCTGGGGAAGCAGGAAGAGAGCTGAAGAGGTGCTCAGAAGATTCTTGTACAGGGCAGATGAAGAGGGAAACAAACAAAGCAGAGAACAGAAAAAACGATGTGCTAGGAAATGATGGATCCATCCCCCAGGCTCCTGCTAAGGAGGGTGGGACAAGCTCCACGATTTCTGGCAGCCATAAGCTGCAGCTGCTCCACTCAGCTCCCGTCCTGCAGCCAGATGTATTTCAGTGCAGCTTCAGCCCTCCCTGACCTGACACAGCCCCAGCAGTGACCCCATGCTCTGGCAATGCCCCACACGTGTGTCTAGGGGCTGTCCCAGGTCCCCTCACCTCCAGGGAGGGTTTCCCAAGGGAGCGGGGAAGGGGGCAAGAGTCAAGTTTAAGCACTGCTGTTCTGTATCCTGTTGTTTTCCTACCAGGATTGTTGCGGTTTCCTGCACTGTCTTATCTGGAGCAGGAAAACCAGCACTCTCCAATCCTCTGGCTCCATGTGTGTCCCAGGTTCTAATCTGCAAAACAGGTGTTGGAGTCCCTGAAAGGAACCAGCCAGGGCTGTCACAGGGCAATGGGACAAGGACAGAGGGTGCAAAGGGCTTTTAGTGCCTCGAAATTAATGTCTTTATGTAGTGCTCCTGTTTGCACAAGGCTGTGCCCGTTTTATGGCTTCAGGCCTTCAGCACACCTGTGAGGGGGAGAGAGGAAGATCCCAGTGGTGACATGCTCAGGTGACTCTGTGTCTGACAGACCTTACAGGAGGATAAATCTCAGAAAGTGCTGAGTTTGCTTTCCCCCTCCCACCAAGGACTCAGAGGACACACATAAAGTCCTAAAACTGAAAAGGCATTTCCGTGTTTCAGTCAGCCCAAAGTTCAGTCTCCCCTGAAGTGCTGGAGGCTCCTGTGAAATTACCTGGCCACATTTTCTGGAATACAGAGTAAAATCAGCACCCTCAGTGCTGAGGCTGGGAAAGCTGTGCACAGCAGGGCCTGAAAAACTTTGTAGATTTAAAAAAACCCAACCAAACAAAAACCTTGGAGATTTAAAAAAAAACAACCAGACAAAAACCATCACTTTTTCTTCCCATGAATGAGCCTGAATTCACCTAACTGTAGGTTTTAGCAGTAGATTGAATTCCCTATGAGTTAAAAAAAAAAATCCTTTACTGTACAGCTCTGGAATGTCCTGTTTTCCTGCAGAAAGGTGTGGGTCCTGTACACAGTGTCCATTATCAGATGGGAGCCTGTCCTGGAAAGAGGATTAACCCACAACATCACTCCCAGCCACACAGAATCAGGCACAAGGCTCCAAAACAAACCTCAGCCCCAAACTCTTAAGCCCAAACCCTTCCCCACAGGGATCCCAGAGTTCCTGGAAGCAGGTAAAAACCGTGGCAACAACCAAGATGGATTTTTATTATTCAAAGGGAAGACACATATGCCAGCTCAGCCTTTGGGTGAAGGACAGTGGTCATTTTTCTCACTCAGCTGTGACTGTGAATCCAGACTGATTCCACTTGCCATTCCTTTGAGGGAATCTCAGCTGCTGGAAGTCTGAGGGTCACAGCAGCCTAAGGGGTCTCTAGCTGAGCACCAGAGCCTGTTCTGGGAACTAAATAGCAAGAGAAAAAAAAGGCTTTTCTTTCCAAGAGATCAGGAAGAGGAAGACATGTGCCTGGAGATAAGGAAAGATAAAAGCATTCCATTTGCAGAGGCCTGTGATAGAGATCAAAATGTTCATCTGCCAAGTCAGTAATTTTGTGGCCCTATGACCATGTGGAGCTTCCGTTCCTGTTACCTTTTCCCACACTGACTGGAGGCACCAGATTGTTGGCATGGAAGTTCCTTTGAGTTTGTCTGAGTGGCTCAGCCCTTTTGGGGAATTGCACAGGCTGAACTCAAAGGTAAAACTCTTTTACTTCAGGAGGGAAAATGGTTCTTCCCCAAGTTTATGTTCCCCAAGCTTGTAGGGGCTCAGTGGGAGCAGGCTGTGAGCTCCCTGGCCTGGGGAGGTGGGAACAGGTCAAACACCTCTGGGCAGAAGCTTGGGCAGAGCTTGTTTCCTGTGTAGGGTCAGGGCAGCTGAAATGGCCATTGGAGGTGACTCCCTGCCCTGTTTGCTGGGATTCATCAGGAGTGAGATCACAGGAACAGTAGATCCCATACAAGGCCTTGATTAACATCAGGAGCTCAGCCTGCATTTGCAGCTTCCAAAAAGGCTTTTATTGTCTGACTTTTTTTAAAAGCAGCAGCAGATTTCAGTAAAAAATTCTCAGTGAATCCCGCCTTTGCACATTCCACACGCTGGCACGCGCAACAGCCAAGCATTTGGGCTAAAATTATCCGTGCTATCATCAGGAAGGAACATATGGATTGATGGAGCCTAAGTGCAGAAGGGAGCTGTGCTGCTGTGCTGCAGGCTTACCCCGAAGGGAGCAGTTCCTGTCCTCCTGGTCAGCTGGCACCTGCCAGAGGTGTGACCTGTGTGGACAGGAGAGCTGGTGTATTGTGCTGGTGCTGGTTGGACACCGCAGGCACTGGACACCCAGGGCACTGGGCACTGAGGGCACTGGGCACAGCAGTGCCCTGGGGCCAGCACTCCTGCAGCACAGCCATTCCTGCCCCTTTGCTGCTGGCTTCACCCTCAGCCTAAGCATCAGACTCCTGAGACAAATCCCTGTGGACAAGCACTGTGTTCATGGATTACAGAGCAGCCCTACAGCTGTCAGCTGGAATGGATTTCTCCTGTGTTCCCCAGCTCTCTGTGAGAGCAGGAACCCTGGGGTTGGAGCTCCTGTGCCTGTGCAGCGCCTGCTCAGGTGTGCTCCAATGTGCTCAGCTGTGCTCAGGTGTGCTCAGCTGTGCTCAGCTGTGCTCCAATGTGCTCAGGTGTGCTCAGGTGTGCTCAGGTGTGCTCTGGTGTGCTCCAATGTGCTCAGGTGTGCTCATCTGTGCTCTAGTGTGCTCAGGTGTGCTCTGGTGTGGTCAGGTGTGCTCTGATGTGCTCATCCTTGCTCATCTGTGCTCTGGTGTGCTCTAGTGTGCTCAGCTGTGCTCATCTGTGCTCAGGTGTGCTCCAGTGTGCTCAGCTGTGCTCATCTGTGCTCAGGTGTGCTCCAGTGTGCTCAGCTGTGCTCTGGTGTGCTCAGTTGTGCTGTGGTGTGCTCAGCTGTGCTCAGGTGTGCTCATCTGTGCTCAGGTGCGCTCCAATGTGCTCAGCTGTGCTCTGGTGTGCTCAGCTGTGCTC
>JAWWMU010000107.1:2245880-2275666 GCA_035048155.1 Cinnycerthia olivascens
TGTGCTCAGGTGTGCTCATCTGTGCTCAGGTGCGCTCCAATGTGCTCAGCTGTGCTCTGGTGTGCTCAGCTGTGCTCAGGTGTGCTCATCTGTGCTCTGGTGTGCTCAGCTGTGCTCTGGTGTGCTCCGGTGTGCTCAGGTGTGCTCATCTGTGCTCCGGTGTGCTTAGGTGCGCTCTCGGCAGCACGTGCTCACTGACCGCCAGCCTGTTCTCCCTGAGAAATGTGTTCCTTGTAGGCCAGAACAGCTCAAAAGAACTGCTCAAAGAACCACTTTAGACAAGGTTCCCATGTCCAGCATTTTCAGCCTTGCCTCTTTTACCACCACTAATTGCAAAGCTTTTAATTGATCATGGGCTGAGATGCGAGTGTGCGGTGTCAGCGACGGCCACACAGGCTCCTGGGCTGCCCTGGTGCTGAGGCCATGTTACGTGTTCCCTGGGACACAGAAACAGGGATCACTTCCAGGCTGCCTTCCAAACAGATGGGAGAGTTTCAGATTTAGTCTCTAATATAAATATGAGTTGCATGTATGAGTCCTTCAATTGGAAAACTGCCTCTTATTACTGTTTGCAAAGTCAGAGAATGTCAGGCTGAACCAGCCTCACTATTCCTGGTTCTCTCCCTGCATTTCAGCACTTGGAGGCACAGAGCTTGCCAACCCCAGAGCACTGAAGGAATGGCTTGCAGAGTTCAGTTTGTAAAATTCTATTTTCAGTGTTTATATTTAGTTTCCGTTTCATTGCTGTTGCAGAAGCTGATCCTGCAAATATTTACCCCAGTCAGGTTTTGTGTGTAGAGTTCCTGAGAGTGCAGTGGGAGCTCAGCCCAGGGAGGGCACAGGCCTGCAGTGGGCTAAGCATGGAGAAATTCAGTTGTATCTTCTAGTCAGGGTTTTATATATATACATATACACATATCCATGTATATAGCACATACATATGATGATCATTTCAGGTTCTGAGAGAGAAAGGCCATTCAAAGTGTCACTTGCTGATTCCCACCTGAGAGAAGGCTCAGTGAGACAGAAAGCAGCAGCATGGTGAGTGTTCTGTTGTGGCATAAATGATAGCACAGACAAGAAAGAATGAACAGATTGATTTTTAAAAGGAGTCCTGAGATGAAAATGCCAGTCTACAATTACTGCTCTGTTGGGGAGGGACAGAAACAGCCCCAGGACTGCTTTTGTCTGCACATCCTCTCACTCACATTCTCTCCAACACCCTTACACCCTTACAGAGCGAGAGGACCAGTGACAGAGAGTGCAGAAGTACAGGTTCCTTTCAAACGGATCTCTCCAACCTTGTGATCTGGGCACACACTCACGGGACCATATGCGAGCAGGTCCCAGTCCTGGAATTTATGCAGAACATGGGTCACATAGGCAATGACAGTGCCGTGCTGTGGATGTGCAGAGTTGGACATGCCTATCACTGGCACTTTGAGAAGTCACACAAGAGCAGTGAAGAAGAGACTGAGGCTGTAGGAAGGAGAAAGAGAGTTCCATCCTCTGAGTCTTTGGCAAGGGAATCCAGCTTTCAGGAAAAGAGGCTCAAGCTGACCCCAACATCTTTTGAGGTGGATCCAGCAGATTCTGGGAGCACAGGGTCGTGTGACAGATCCCAAGGGGTCACTGAGCAGAAGGCTGACAGCACCTACAAAAGCAATAACAAGCCTAGCGGGAGTCAAAATACCAGGAAACCTGTAACATCATTCTCTGCAGCAGAGCAGCATTTCCCAACGTCTGGTAGTAGAGTCCAAACTGACAAACAGGACATTAAGTTCGAAAGTAACGAAAAGTTACAGATCATCTCTGATGAAGAGCAGTGTGAGGCAGATGAAGACAGCCAAGGAGACAGAATCAGCCAGGATAATGTGTCAGAGCCACCTGCTGAGGAGCTGCAGATGCTCCACCGCCAGGAGATGGCATCGCACCAGCCAACAGCCTCCTCAAGAGCAAAGCCACCCCTATCCTGTACCTGCATTCTGCAGCCTCCTGTCAGCAACTCAGAGAACCCGTGCAGGAACGTCCTGAAGCTGAGTTCTACTGCTGCAGAGCTCCTGGCTGGAACTTCCAGAGCAAGGAGCCTCCTGTGCTCAGCAGTACCAAAGGTATGTTTGAGACCCCTTCGTGTCCCTAGCACTGAAGCCAAGGCCCAGCCTGAATCACAGGCCTCGGAGATATTCTTTGAGCTCCAAGCCACTGGTGCTGTTCAGCAACATCTCCAGCTGAGCTCTCTAGAGTGTGGCACACTGGGAACAAGCTCCACTGGGGACGGTGCTGAGAATGTGGATGAGGACAGCAAGGCATCAGGATCCAGGCAGACACCTTGTTCATCAGCCTTCCAAAGTCCAGGGAGCCATCCACCTGCTGCCTCAAGTGGAGGTAAGACAGTGTGGAGTTCTGTGCCTGCAGGGGTGTGGGGGTGTTCTATTAATCACTTTCCCAAAATATCCAAGGAGGGCGAGTTCACATGACTGCCAAGATCTGTACTGCAGCATCTAAGTAAATCTTTTGGATTTGGGGCACTTCTGTTTCTGCTCAAGGGGACTACAAAGCTCCCTGCCTAAAGGAATTTGTACTTCTGTAGGAAACGCCCTTTTCTGGGGAACCCAAAGGTGTTCTTGGCTATGCCCCAGCCCAAACATCCCAGTTGGAATACTTTGGTCTTCCATTTTACCCAGTACCCCCACACAGTATGCTGGCCGTACTTGAGAGAGTCCCTGTGGGAAACTGGAGCCAGAGTGGGGAACACAGGTCTCAAGAGAAAGAAACAAGAGGAAGTAACGCAGAGAAATTGTGGACAAAGCTCTGGCTGCACCAAAGCCAGTGGCAAAACTTCCCAGCACTGGCAGTGGCAGCAGAGTGTCAGTCCTGCACGGGAAATGCAGGACTCCACACATTGCTTTAACCCTTTTAAGAATTAAGGTTTTCATGTGTGCTGTCCTGCAGCATAGGGGCCTGGGCATGTCCTTGAAAAGGGCAGAGGTTGCTGAGGCAGCATTTGGGGTCTGCCTGGGATGTGCTTACAGCACCAGTGCTGGTCCTGAAGGGGGTTAGGGGTGGTTGTTCCTTGTGGAGCCATAACCCCACAAACTGCCACAGCTGGGGTTTGGGAGCAGTATTTTTCCATTTTCGTAACTGACATCTTGTGCCATCTGAAGGGACTGGGAATTCTTCTGGGAATGTCTGTGTAGTAGCTGTTTCTGCCAAGGTAGCTGGCTCATGGCTCAGAGGAGGCCTCAGCTTTATTGATTCATGAGCTGTTCCTCTCTGCACCTGGAGCAGTCAGTACAAAACAGGCCAAAACACCAAATCAGTGTGACAGCCATCAGTCTTTCAGGATGACAAGTAAGCCTGTAAAAAAGAGCTTGGTGCAAATAGAGGAATCTCTAGGTGTTGGCTCATGAACCCTTATCCATCACCCTGTCCTCAACCCTGGACGAGGCACAGGCAAGCAGATGGAGCTTTCCAGCAATCCAAAGAATTCATTTCTCATGCTACATCGAACTAGGTAGATGTGGTATTGCCATGGCAACTTGAGAGCAAGCCCAACTGGAATCCTGGCAATCCTTTAAACAAAATCATAGCACACTTTTACTCACCTGTTTGTTCTCCCTCACAATCCACCCCAACCTTTGGTTCATGCTGTTATTTCACAGTGAAAGGGAGATTTCCCTGTGAGCAGGGCCAGCTGCCAAGGGAGAGGGAGCAGGAAGGGGCCTGACTTTCCCTGGAGAGCTGGGCATTGTTGGGTTGTGGAGAACACAAATATGACCCACAGTTCTAGGAGAAGTTTGGGAGAGTCCTGTCCTCTCTGAATGGCTTCCAGAAGGCAGTTAGACACTATCCTGTATCTCCTTGTGTTGCACTGATCTTTGTGGGTTCTTGCTGTCCCTGAAGATGTGTCTTATCTTTTAGATATGCTGAAGGAGCGGGTGAAAAAGAAAAACCATACCTTTGGAGACATAAAAGCGTTCCAAGAGTGGTTGATGTTGCACCACCCTTCCGAGACACGCGAGATCCACATGCTGCCTCCTGCAGACCTCAACTGCTACCTGGTGTCATTCTTCAACTCTGTCAAGAGACAGAATGGCATGGATTTTTCTTCCAGTTCCTTACACTTCTTAAAGCACAGCATCAGCCGGTACCTCAGGAACCACAACTACCAGTACAGCATGTTGAGAGGTCCAGAGTTCAGAGCCTGTCAGGAAGCCTACAAATTAAAGTATTGGTACCTGTTCCAAAAGGAGAAGCAGGAAGACTATAATTTTGTGGAGAACCTGACAGATGAAGATGTGGAAAAGCTTCTTCAGAAGGGAATTTTAAGCAAGAAGCACCCTCAGGGCTTGCTGCAGCTCATCCTCACCAACTTCATTAGGGGGTTTGGGGCAAGCACCCAGCAACGGCCCCACCAGCTGTGCTGGGGACAGGTGGTGCTGAGGAAGACCAAGAAAGAGGAGGAGTACTTGGAATGGAAGGATGATCTGAGCCCTGGGGGAAATGAAGGGAACCTAAACCCACGGCTCTTTGCCAAGCCTGAGGATCCAGAGAACTGCCCAGTCGCCAGTTACAAGGAGTATGCTGGGAAGAGACCACCAGACATGCTGAATGACAATCACCCTCTTTACCTGTATCCCAAGCCACTGTCCTCCATCTGGGACAAAGTGTGGTACAGCAGGAAGGCACTGACAGAAGACAGAACTAATAAGATCTTGAGAGTTATTATCCAGGAAGTAAGAGGAACTGTAAAGAAGACCAGGAAATAGGAGTGTCCTTCAGCTTTGCCACTTCAACCACTCCAAGGCTGGTCTGGAACAGAATCCTATCACAATATTTGGTGTAGGTTGAGAACATCCTTCTGCTGGGCTTCACCTTGGCACTGAAGGTACCTACAAATCTGCAGTACTTTGGCTTTCAGGGAAGTTCCTTTGTTGTTGTTTCTGTTACTGGAATTGATAATTCAGTGAGTTAATGATAATCTTTAGTTTCACATTTGCCAAACAAGTTAATGTTCTACTGCACAGTCAATGCTATTAGAAACGACCAGTGCTGATATGGAGAGAGCTCGGGGGTGGCACAGCCTGGCCAGGAGTGTCAGCTGCACCCACATTTTGAGGGTGACACCCCACACAGCTCAGCCTGGAGCACAGATCTGCAGGGAAGGATGAGTAACATGAGGAGAGCATGAGGTTACCAATGCTAACCTCACAGGAATGCTTCTGACAAGGTTCAGGTCAACTCCCTTAGGGAAAGATTCATAGATTGAAAAAGTTGTGGCTGTTTCAGGAAGTTAGCTAAAGTGTCTGACAATGTTGAAAGGTTTTATGGTAAGTGGTTTCTCTGGAGTGCAAAACACAGCTCCACAAAGGGGAGGTGTGCTTAGCTCTCCTCAGGTACCCCAGCAATGTTTAGTGCCTGTTACAGCTCAGTCAGGTTTTTGGTTGCATTGTTGATAGAGCCAAATAAAAGAACCTTTAATTCAGCCCTGTCTGTCCCTGTCTGAACAGCAGGTGATGCTTTCCTGGAACACTGGTGTGTTCCCTGTTGTGCTCAGTCTCCCCTGCTCCTAGCTCAGTGGCACAGAACTTTGGGCCCTTTGAAGCCCTATGAGCCATCCCCATGGTGTCAAATGAAGCCTTGGGGATCAAGCTCTTTGCCAGAATTGGTCCTGTTCAACCAATTGAACATCAAGTCACTTAAGGACGTTTGAAGAGACACAAAACCAGACAAACTCCTCAGGTGCTGGAGGGTGTCTACCTGCTCCTTTTGTGCTTTGGAGCACCGGTGGCATCACCATGACACCATGACTGAGCAGCTGTCCCGAGGGTCTCACCGGTCCTGGGTCCCGGTCCCGGGTGACCCAGCCATGGTCCCCCCTTTGGTCCCTGCTTCCCTCAGCCCCCCCCAGACCACCCCGGGTCAGACTCTTTCGGCCCTGAACGAGCAGCTGCAGACGGGAAGAACAGGTTGCACAATCTGCCCGCTCTGATCTGTCACAGCACCTGGGCACCTCCCGGCTCCCTGGGGCTCCACCGGGGAAATCCCCGGATCCACACTGGGACCCGAATCAACGCTGACGGAGCAGGGTCTGGGTCTCAGAGGGGGCAGGATTGGGAGCCCTGTCAGCGCTTTCAGAGTGGGGTCGGTACCGGGGTCCTGGCGGGTCTGCACCGGGGTCCCGTAAGAGCTTTCGGAGGGGGTCGGTACCGGGTTCCCGGTGGGTTCGTATCTGGGTCTCAGTGGTTCCGTACCAGGGTCCCGGCGGGTCGGTACCGGAACCCCGTCAGCGCTTGCAGAATGGAGTCGGTACCGGGGTCCCGGCGGGTCCGTACCGGACCCCACGGGCGCTGCCCGGGAGCCCCCTAGCGGGGCCGGGCGGACGGGCACGGACCGCAGCGCGGTTGGGGTCGAACGGGACTTTAAAAGTCCAGCCGGTGCCATCCCTCGGTGCTGCCCTCCAGTGCGGCCCCCGCCCCGCGCAGGGGCTTCTCCCACCGGCCCCGGCTGCTCCCAAGCCCGTCCTGCGGGACCGCGGTGCCCCCGCAGCCGCAGCCCCCGGAAAGTTCCAGCCCCAGCCCTGCATCCCAGCTGCGGGGGCTCCTCTGAAACACCGGGGTAAAACCAGTGGAGCAGGCAGATGGAACAGGCCTGGAAGACCCAGAGAGAGCAACAACTCTTTAATAAATTAGCAAAATAAACAGCATATATATATATATATTTATATTTCAATGCTGCATCTCCATGGATCACAGGAGTTAAACCAATGTTGATTCCCAAGTCTCACGGCAACACTGATCCAGAGGCCTCAGTTCAGGTATCCCCAAGGCAATGCTCAGCCTCGAAGTACTTAAAAATTTAAAACCACTGAGAAATAAAACAGCTTTTTCATAAGCCTGAGACACAGCTCCCGAGGGGCAAAGTGAATTACTGGGTGATTTCACCTGTCTGGCTCCAGGCGGAAGTGATTAAAAAGATACTGATCCAATTTTTTCCCTCTTAAGAAAAAACAGTGTTCTTCCACCCCACAGGGAGAAGGAGGAGGAAGGGGCTGATCTATTGCATGGAAGGATTTATCATTTTAACGGTAAACCAGATTGATTTGCAGGGTTCACGTCTCTGATTGTTGCAATGGCTAAGGGTGGAACTGATCAAGTATTTAGGTCATGCATCAGCTGACTGTGAACAGGGCCACCCTCCAGCCCGGGGGTCCCTCAGTCCTCATCCCGGACGTACTCTCCGGCCTCCCAGCGCTGGGCCATGGCGCTCTTGTGACGAAACACACGGGTGCTTTCCACCACCTGCAGAGACCAGAACGTGCAGGGTCTTTATAAAGGAGAGACTTTCATAAAGATCTGGTTTGCAGAGCTGCTCCCCCCCCGCCAGCTCCCCAGCCCGCTCTGCCTGACTCAGTGTCCATCCAAGTGCCTATTTCCCCGTGGGAGCCAGGACTATCCTGTCCACCCCTGTCCATCCCACAGGCCTCCAGGAGTGAGGGAAGCTGGGGAACGGGGGAGGTATCAGGGCAGAGCCCCCGTGTTCATAAAGGGCTTTACCTCCGTGTTGACCTTGTCAACGGGTTCAATGCCTGCATACTGTGGAAAGAGGAAAACATGATTAG
This sequence comes from Cinnycerthia olivascens, assembly GCA_035048155.1. Lineage (NCBI taxonomy): Eukaryota > Metazoa > Chordata > Aves > Passeriformes > Certhiidae > Cinnycerthia > Cinnycerthia olivascens. The sequence continues at coordinate 2,253,502 of JAWWMU010000107.1, forward strand.
ATAATGGCAGCCTGGCAGGGGAATATCCAGAGGTGGCCTCATCTGGCTCCCAGCAGGGGCACAGTAGAGTCAAGGGAAGGTAGCACATGCAGCCAAGCCCTCCCTGGGGTTGGGGGAACAGTCCAGGCCAGGATCCCTGACAGGAGGAAGCTGCTGCTCCTCTCCAGTCCCACCCAGTGCTGGCAGCTCTGAACAAGGGGCTCACCTGGCCCCTTGATGGTGCCACTACCACCAGGTCTCCCACCAAACTGAGCAGCTGGATCTTGGGCTCCAGGTGGGAGTCAGGAACAGCCACCTCCAGCCCCAGAGCCACCAGTCTTCCCCTGGGCTCAAGCCCCCCAACCACTTGGCACAAGCAGGGTGGGCATGTTCACCTTTCCATCCTCCTTCACCCTTCTCCTCCGCTCCTCGAAGGGGCTGGAACGCGACGAGTCAGGGGTGAGGGTCTCTGTGCCGCCCTGGGAGGAACTGGTCACTCTCAGCGGGGTGAAGGATGAGATCAGCCCCAGGATCCCCGTCTGGTGTGAGGCAGGAGAGGAGGCAGGTGACCCAGACACTGAGTAGTTGCCACTGGCACCTGAGGCAGCTTTGAGAAGAAGAGCATCGAGGGGTCAGGGACCTCAGTTCCACTCCCTGCAGGTGGAGACTCACAGGAGTGTCAGGACCCTGCCCCAAACCTGCCTCCATGGCAGGTCCGGCAGGTTTGGTGACAGCCAGGACCTTATGCCTGGGCCCCAGCCAGAGACTGCAGGAACAAGGGGTAAAATGCATTAGCTGGGCCCTCCCAGGCCTTCCAGCCCTGTTTGCTGCTGTAACGTGACACAAACTCATCGAGACCTGAGCAGCTCTGGAATCCTGCAGAGCCTATCCCTCCTCCACAGCAGTTCTGCTGACTCCAGTGTGCTTGTATCAAGTTCTCCCAGGACAATTTGCTACCAGCACACAGGAGCCCTTACAGGCATCCCACCAAATAATTTCTCTGCCCCTCTGTCCCTCTGCTCCCTTACCAGAGCTGTGCCGAGAGCGGGAGCCCTCCTGGGGAACACCAGCGCTGTAGGTGTCCATCAGCCGCCGCCGCTGCTCCTGGAGCTCCTCTTCCCTCTGCAGGTCACTCCGGATCTCCTCCTCGATCAGCGCCGATGTCTGGGGCTTCCCTGTGCGCAGCCGGTACTGCTCCTCCCGGCCGTCCTCCCTCCGCAGCGGGCTCTGTGTCCCCATGTCCTCCACGAAGGACACTTTGGGCTTCCAGAAGGAGAGGGACAAATACTCTCTGGGCAGGACAGCAGTGCTGGCGGGGCTCGGGGTGGAGCCGGGACGCTTTCCTCCCCAGGAATCCCCGCTCCCCCATTTGCTGGCGCTGGCGGAAGCCTGCTGGGACACCAAGGGCTGCTCCCGGCTCCTCTCGCTGGCGGCGAAGCGCGGCTGGGATAGCTGGAAGTGGGCGATGCTCGCTGTGTAGCTGGGAATGCTTCTCCCAGCCCTGGTATCTTCCGCAGGGCTGGGGCTCGAGGGCTGCTCCGCCACAAACTCTTTAACCCAGCTCCTCCTCTCCTCTGCCCGCTTCAGGGGAGGGGGCTTCTGCGGGGGGGCTTCCTCCTGCTCGAACACCTTCCTGCGCTCCTCCAGCTCCTGCTGCGTCCCCCTGTCATACGCCCCCAGGAGCCTTCCCTGCCTCTTCAGATCTTCCTCACGCTTGGTTTCCTGTTCAATTTCCCTCTGGACGTAAAGGGAAGCGCGGCCTCTGTCCTTCCCTTTCCTGCCTGGGCCGGGAGACATGTGAATGTTGAGGACAGGCTTGGTCTGGATCTCCACCAGCTCGCTGCTGGAGGTCAGCCTCTGGATCCCCCTTTCCTTCCAGAGGTTTTCCTCCCTCTCCATCGCTATGCGGATCTCCCGCTCGATGGGTGTCTCGTTGCTGACTCTCGTCTCCTTGCCCAGCCCATTGCTGCTGGCCCTCAGATCCACGTTGAAGGTCTCGGAGGTGCTTCCATCACTGGCATAGCCTGCGGTGGCTTCATTATACATCTCACCCAAGCCAGAGTCCAGGTCTTCTCTGGACCACGTTTTGGTCAGGATGGACATCTTCCCAGTGGGATATGACCTTTCCGTGTGAGCCTTTCTGGGAGTATAAACCTCTTTCTCAGGTGTCTTGTATGAGGACACACCATGAACCTGGTAAACGCTCTTGTCTGTCCTACTCTGACTTGAGGCACTGGCACTGCTGTAGCCTCTCGTAGCCTTCGTGGCCATCTCAGGGCTGTACCACTCTTCCCTGGAGACTTTTGTCACTGACTCTGGCCTTGGGGACACGGCCTGCTGCCCTGGGCTGAAAAAGGAGCCCGGGTTGGTCTTCTCCAGCATCAGGAACTGCTGCCGAGCTGCAGAGAAGTTGATCTGCTCTGTGTCAATATTCTCAGGGTCAATGGGCGTTGCAACCCTGCCTGGGGAAGGCTTGTCAAACCAGATGGCAAAGCTGGTGGGGACACTGCCTGTGTGCCTGCCTTCACCTTGGCTGCCCACGCTGGTGCTGATGGAGCTCAGCTCATCCACGGAGCTCCACCTCTCCGCGATGGTGGAGCTCTTCCTCATCACCTGGCTCCGGATGACCTCTTTCCTCTCATCTTCGAGCTCCCTGGCTTTCTCAGGTGAGATGTTGGGTGGAGGGACCCTGTACAGGTCTTGCTCTTCGTCATCATAGAGCTTCGAGGGTTTCCTCTCGCCCTTGTAAGCCCGGAGGTCGTACAGGCTTCCTGATCTCACCACTTCTAGCTTGGACTCCCTGTCTGGGGATGGGGTCCAGACATCTCTTCCACCCTCCAGGAAATATGAGGGTGACTGGGATCTCCTTTTCCAGCTGTAGCCATTTTCCACCCTCTGGGTGCTTTGCTGAGCAGACCCAAACACATCATCGTCGCTGTTTGCCCTCAGGTCTGCCAGTGAGTTGTGCCTGTGTGAGGCCTGTGGGAGCTGGAACACAAGGTGCCTGGTGACTCTGTCCATCTCCTGAGAAGAGTCAACCCTGTGCCAATCTTGTCCCAGACAGGAGCCACTGCCCAGCTTCGAGGTCACCCTCAGAGTCCCAGTTCAGCAGAGGCCACGGGTCTGGACCTGGCTGGCCCTGCAAGCAGGAGGGGAGAGCAGCCATTAAGAGCAGCAGAAGGAGCAAAGGTTGAGATGCAGCCCCTCTCCCAGCCTGGTACCACTGTCCTCGGTGTGGGACAGAAACTGTCACACCAGCCTGCCCTGTGTGGGGCAGGAGCAGGCAGAGCACAAAGCACCATTCCCAATAGGAAGTGCCACAGAGCCCAGAAGCCCACCCCACCTCTGTCTCCCAGCCTGGCCGGGTTCTAAGGGAGCACAGCCAAACCTGCCACAGGCAGTCAGCGCTGCCTGCACCACCAAAGACCTCACCACAAGCTCCTGGTGACACCTCATCCAGCTGGGCATGGACAGCCTCAGGCCTTTCCACGTGCAGAGGGCAGGGAGAGGTGGTGCTGGCACGTGGGCCACCCCTGAATATCTTTTTATGCCATTTACAGAAAGGAGCCTCCAAATAGCCCTCTAGAAACAGCAGGGTCATAAAAACGGTTTCATGGCTCATAAAACGAGGGGACTTTAACCCCCCCGGCACAGAGGGCAGGAGTGATTGGCCCCAGCTTCAGGGTCAATCCTCCAGTGCTGGCTGGGCCAGAGCTGGCTGGAACAGTGGGTGCCAGACAGGGAGGGGTAGCATAGGTGGGTCCCCCGTGAGACAGTGGCTGCCACCCCATTGCAGATGCCATCCCTGACTCCAGAACTGGTGACACACATGTCACCTGCAGACGTGCTGAGTGTGCCTGGAGCCAGCATCACGTCCTGTGCCACTATTTGCCGAGGCTTAGCCACGGCTTTGCCGTCACCTGTCACTGCTCCTGGCTGGGCTCCTGTGAGCCCTAACAGGTCAGGGTGTGTCACCGCTGGGCACCGCTCCCGGGCACTCACAGCCTTCTGGGAGTATGCAGCAAAACTGGGGCAAGGCCACGGTGATAGCAGGGGCAGCCCAGAGCCTGGGGGCCATAGTACTGGCAAGCACAACTCCGGATGTGGCTCGCCCAGGTGGAGGCAGGTGCCCGGTGTTCCCTGCATCCAGAGCAACCTGGCTGACCCCCAGGATGAGAGCACTCGGTGCGTGCCTCCTTCCTGCAGCGATTCTGATGGCTGAGCTTCCTCTGCTCACCTCCAGCCCTCCCGGGATGCATCATGATCCCACAAAGCAAGCGGGGCTGGGCCCCAGCCAGGAGCTTCTTAAACCTTTCCTGGGGCAGGAGCACGTGGGTCTCATTAGCTGGGACATCCTGGCCAGCCCCAGGCGATGCCTCACCGCTGGAACTGCTGCCCAGCCCCGTGCCCAGCCCTGGTGGCTCAGCCTCTCTGCCTGAAGCTGTACCCAGCTGAATTTACCTGTTAATTCCCCTGCTGTGATTCACTCCTGCTCTTTTATTGCCCCCAATCACCTGGGTAATGAAAACCATGTGCCCACGCCTCTTACCATGTTTTGGGGGGACAAAGTCCCGGCTCGAAGGGGACCCCCTCACCCGGGAGCGCTGGCAGGCGGCACAGGAGGGGAGCAGGGACAGAGAAACCCGCTGGGCTGTTATCAGAGCTCCATGCAAGCGGAACGGCCCCTCCCAGAGCTGCGCCCAAAACATTCTACCTCCCTCAGCTCCGTCCGGTGCTGTGGGACTGCGGTGGCTCGGGGGTCCTGGGCTTGCCTCCCCCATGCTGGGCTGTCCCCGGCCAAGCCAAGCACCGTGGGAGGTGCTGGGCAGAGCAGATGACATTGCCACCAGTCCTGGGACCCCCACCATAAGGAGACATCTGGGGCACTTTCCAGGATCCCCCCCCATCTTGGGGGCTCTGCACAGGGCTACAGAGCTGCAATGCGCCCACCCTGTGCCACCCTGAGCCAAGGGCAGCCCCCAGACCGGCTGATGCACACAAACATCCCCAGCACGTGTCCAGTGTCCCTCTGCTGCCCACCCCAGACAGCACCAGCCCTCACTGCCACCATCCCTGCGTGGGCACCGCTCCCTCCAAGGCCAGGGGGACACAGCGTCCCCCCAGTGCCTGGCGCTGCCCTCGCCCCCCAGCACGCTGCACTTACTGTCCAGGGAGCTGTCAGGGCAGGGGTCCCCATGCTCCGGGGCGGCCACACGGGGCACCCAGCCGAGCTGTGAGTGCCGGGGCGTGGCCGGGTGGCAGCGGTGGGGTGTGGGGGGGTGCGGGAGGGCGGCTGCGAGGCCCTGATAAGCTCAGCACCAGGGAGCTGCAGGGAATTCTAAGAACCGCGTCGGGCTCGGTGCCCTGTCCCCAAATTCCTGTGCAGCCGTCACGCTGCTGCAGCTGGTGCCCTGCCCGGGGGGCTGCCCTTGGCCCCGACCCGTGGGATTCACTGATGCCCCGGAGCACCGGCGTGCCAACACACCCACGTGCCAATGCACCAACCGGCACGGCGGTGTGGCCGTGCAGCCACAGACCTTGCTCCAGGCGCTTTCTGCCCCTCCGTGAATGCAGCTCCAGCACTGAGGAGCCCTGAAGCTTCAGCGAGAAGCTGGATGTCCCGCTCTCCCCGCACCCTGTCGGCCCCAGAGGAGGGGCATGGCAGAGGAGCCCGGAGCGAATGTGCCAGCAGCAGCCCGGGCTCTCCTGTCACACCACGGGGCCTCCCAGCTGATAACCTCGTGTTTGCACAGGCAGGTGCCCTTGCTGCCGCAGCAGCCCTGGCACTGCCGGTCCCAGCTCCTCACAGCAGGGCAGCTCCCTCCTTCCCTGGGGACATGCGACCCTGCACCTGGTCTGGATACCTCTGGCACTGCCAGGATAAAGGCAGGACTGTGGCAGTGTCCTTGGTGCCCTTGGTGCCCGGATCTGGCTGAATCCCAGTGGAGTGGGTGACCTTCACTGCCAGAGCCCAGACATGCCCTCCCTCCTGGCATGGAGTGTCACAGCCAGGCGGGCGATGCTGTGCCAGGACACTCAGCGCTGCGCTGGTGGCTGGGGCGGGACATCCCTGTCCTCATCCTCTGTGCCCCAACTGATGGTCACTCCTGCCAGGAACCCCCTCCTGGCCCTGCTGCTGCCCGAGCATGGCACTGGTGCCAGACAGACCCCAGCTCGCCCCAGCTGTGGGTGCTGGGGGTCCCACTTACCCCCTTGGTGCCCCTGTTCCCACTCCGGGCTGGCACTGGCTGGCCTGGGGACGCTGTGGCTGCCAGGCTGTTCTGCGTTTCCGGGCAGGTGAGTGGAGCCTGTTTTACCGTGAGGCTGAGCCAAAGTCCACAGGTGATGCCAAGGAGCCAGGAACACTCCACACCCGCCTCAGGGTGTGTGCTGGCACCTGGGCTGCCACTGGGAAGGGTTGAGGTCCCACTGCCCCAGGAAGAGCCCCTGGAATCCTGTCCCTGGGCAGGAGCAGGACCTGCAGCAGCCTGGGGATGGGCAGAGACCAATGGCCAAGTGGTGATGGGGTCTGGGGGCATCCAGGAAACCGGGCTGCCATGTCCCCTTTACCTGGACAGCATCACCCTTCATCCCTTTCCTCCCAGCACCCTGGCTGCCTCACACACGTTTCTCCCCACATCTTCTGCCCATACAATGAGGGAACATCCCTGATATCCCCATCCCAAACCTTCTATCCCCATCCTCCCAGGATCCCCAGCCCAGCCTCCTCCCACCCATCGGTGGCTCCAGGCTGGTTGTTCACACAGTTTATTTGCTCGGTTTGGGTGTTTTACAAACAACGGGGTGGGGAGGGATGGGGAAGGGAAGGGAATTCAAACGGCTTCGGCACAAGTGAAAAGCTCAGGGGCACGGGAAGTGCACTTCAGCAGAGCCGGGCAGGGGACGGGGGAGGGGAGGGCTGTGGGACGGGGCGGGGACGATGCCGGGCCCATCGCCCACTCCTCTCACACCCCAGCCCCGGCCCGGGGGCCTGGTCCTGCTCTCCACCGCCCCAGGGGCCGGATTGGGCTGGGGGTCAAAGCCAACCGAGGGGCACAGGGTGCCAAGGGCGGGAGGGAGCCCCAGCTTGGGGCTGGGGGGATTGCAGGGCCCAGGGTGGGATGGGGTGGGTGGTGCTGGCCCCTAACGTGGGATGGCAAGAGGTGACATTCCCCCCAGGACGATGGGGGCTGATGCCCTGTGGCACCCAGCCCGTGCCCTGCCCAGCAGCAATGGGGCTCCAGTGATGCCCAACAGTGGATGGGGCAGGAGAAGCCCCCCTCTTCCCCCAGAAGTGCCCTCCCAAAGCCCCCCCTCCCCAGCCCTGCCTCTCCCAGAGGCTGTGGGTGCCTGGCTGGGGCTCAGGGCAGGGGTGGCACCATGAGCCCTCCCCCCCCCCTCAGCCCTGCAATGACTCTACTGGGGGGAAAACTGTAGCCTGGGTGGTAACTGGGAGACAACTGGGATGTCATGGGGACAGGAGGTGTCACTGCTCACACAAGGGGAATGTGGGGGAAGGAAGGCCCATCCTTGGGGGAGCTGAGCCCCATCCCTGGCTGCTCGACCACCGGTGTCCTGGTGGGCTGGGCAGCGTGGATGCTGCCCCACACATTTTGGTGGATCCCTGGGGACTTGCCCAGCCTCACAGCAGAAGGAACCCTCTCACACTTGAACAAGGATCCCTCGCTGGTAGCTGCACCCTGTCCAAAGCTTCTGGACAAGTATCTGGGCCCTGCCAGCCTGGCTGCTGCAGCTGAGGAGCAGCTGATGTGGGCACTGGGGACAGAAAACCACAAGGCCACCCCGCCTGCCCCAGCTGGTCTCAGTGGGGAGAAAACGCTGGTGCTGGTGGTGAAATCCCCACTGAAGGGCTGGGGTACAGGGTGGGGCAGCAGGGAGGCTGCCCTCTGTGGAACACCAGACCCCTGGCAGCTCCCAGTGCCAGTACTGGGGTGAACTGGGCTGCCCCACTGCCCTGGGGGACCCACTGCTGCAGCCTGAGACCCCAGAATGTGGCTCTGCAAAGCTGCTGCTGCTGAGTGGCAGGAAGGGGACAGGATGTTGGGCCACACTCCTGCTGCCTCAAGGAAACATGGGACTCCCACCCCATTCTTGCCCCCCAAGGCTGGACCCCTCCAAGCTCCCCTTCCCTCGCTGGCATTGCCCCAGGAGGACACGAGCGCTGGCCACAGCACAGTTCAGCCCCCTTGGCTGGCAGAGCCCAGTGGCACCAGACAGAGGATCAGCTGTGGCTGCCAGCACCAGAGTGAGGGGCTCCAACATGTGGAGCTGAGCCCAGGAGGAGCAGAGCAGGCCTGGGACAGGCTGGGTTGACCTTGCAGGAGCCCCACATGGCCCCGGCCATTACCACAGCAGAGTATCAGGGAGGGGACACTGCCCTTTGATGCCCGTCCCTTGCCTGGACACGCTCTGTCCTTGAGGGCTTGGGGAGCCCGGGACCGCAGGGACGAGAACATGAGATGGAGCAGAGATGTCCACGGGCAGCCAGCAGGAACAGACCCAGGCCTTTCCCCACTGGAGAAGTGGATGATGGAGGCACAGAGGGAGGGGCTGGCACAGGGCTGGGTCCGATGCCCACCATGGGCTGGGCCAAGAGTGGGTCCCGCTGGTGGCGGCTCCCGGGGAGTCATCTACGGACACGGTGTCGTCCTCCGATCCCCTGCCCGGCGGCTCCATCCTCCGGCGGTGGGTGGGACAATGTCGGTGACAGAGGGAAAGGCCCCGGTGCCGGTAGCGGGTGGGGACGAGGTCGGGCCGTGGTGGGGTGGGCGCACTGTGGGGCGAGGGATGTCACTAATAAATACCACAGGCAGCGCTGGTGGGGGGCGGCACGGGGCTGGCATCGGGCAGATGGGGCGAGCGTCGCCATGACCACAGCTCGCTGCTGCCCGCTGCGGCCCCGTGGGCACCATGTTGGATCTCCCCGGTTCTGCAGAAAGAGGGTCTGTGTCCGGTGGGGGGGAAGCCCGGCGTGCCGGACCTGGCGAGCAGGGGCCGGGGTGGAAGGGGCTTGGTGGGGGCTCACATCACCGTGCAGCACTTGCAGCGCTGCTTCTTCACATCTGTCTCCTGCTCGGCCTCCTTGGCGTCTGTGGCGTTGGCACCCGGCTTCTGCCCGCCCGCACCCTCCTCGCCCAGCGGCTGGGCAGCCGCCGGCTCCAGCGCGGTGCCGTTGGGCGGTGTGTGGTCCTTGTGTGCCGGCTCCGGCTTGCTCTCAGCATCCTCAATCACCACCAGCTCTGCCTTGATGGTGCCCTCCAGCCCCAGCACCTTCTTGGTCTCATTCTCATCCTCCACGTTCTGGTAGCCCATGAAGATCATGGTGACGGGTTGCTCCTGGCTGGCCTCTGTCCCCTCTCCCGGTGGCACCTTCGCTTGCAGCCCCGTGATCTCCCGCCGCGGTGTCGGCTTCTGGCTGCCCGGGGCGCTGCCACCCCCTTTGCCAGCCTTGGCCGGGGTCTGGCGCCCGGCAGCTTCACTCAGGGTGGCCTCGTCCGCCTTGTGCAGGAGCTCGTCGACCTCGGAGGAGCTGAGGGGGTGAGCCCCATTCTGCAGAGCCCCGTCCTCGGCACTCACCGCGTGCACCACTGTGGGGACAAGAGGAGGGAGGGTGAGGGGGCTCAGGATGGGGGCACAAGATGACCTAGCAAAGCTCCTGCTGGCATGACCCACTTTAGCTTCGTCTCCTGTGTGGACAGGGAGCAGCCCCTTTCCCTCTCCAAAGGTCCTGCCACTGAGGCTGGGACTCCCACAGCATCCCAACCCTCCCCTCAGCAGACCTGCTGCCAGACCCTCTCTCATCACCTGGCTCCTGCCCAACAGCAGCCAGGGAGACCAAAATAAAAGCCCAATGGAAGGAGGAGTTCCCAAAGCCTCAGGCTCAGTGAGTCCTGTGGGAGCCATGGCCATTTGCCAGGCCACTGACAGCCGGCCAAGCTGCCCATGGCGGGACAGCGTCTGCCAGTGCCCAGCTCGGCCAGGGCTGGCGTGACACTTTGCAGCAGGTCACCACTGCCACCTCTGAGACCCCAGTGACGCTGGGCAGTTGCTGCCCCACTGCGTTCCCAGCACGTCCTGCTACATCCAGCAGGACCATTGCACCTGGTGGCCCTGTGCCCGGAGGAGATGGGGCTCTCCCACCCTGCTGCTGTGCCGGCTGCTCGCAGCACTGGAGGCAGAGATGTGCGTCATGGCCAGAGCAGCCAAGGGCTTGTTGCGTTTTCCACTTGACCTGGGGCATGATGTGATGGTCAGTGCAACTGCCACAGTGGGCAGCCAGTGAGTGAGGGACAGTGACCAGCTTGGCAGGGCCAGCATGGCCATGGCCACACCGAGGGGGTGGAACGTGAGTGCTGCGCCTTCCTTGAAGAGTCCACTCAGCTCCCAGTAACACACTCCACTTCCATCGCTGGTCCTTGCCACCACAACGGTCCCTTGGGTTTCACGAGGCCCTCTGGAGCAGGTTCCCAGATGTTCCCAACAGCAGGAGCTGCAGACAGGGACCAGTCCCTAGTGCTCCATTTCTACCACACCCATCAGCCTTGCTCCCCACTGCCAGCCTGTGGGACAGGCCAACGTGGTGCTAGTACACATTCCCTGCCTGTGGGACAGGCTCCTGAGTCTTGGACATGACAGGTTCCTCTTCTCTGCTCTCCAGCAATGCACGATGTGCAAACCAGGGCTGGCCCATCTCGACCATCCACGCTCTACTGCCACAAGGATCCTGAAATCCACTGGACTGGGGTCAGTGAGGGATCGCCCTCACAGAGCTGGTAAAGCTGACAGGAGCAGCCCCTGCACTTCCTCACCCTGCTGGGTGCCCGCTGGGATGTTCGAGTGGCTGGTCCCTCGTCCCCTGCCCTCAGCTCCTGCCACCGGCCAGCGGCATGGGCTGGCCCGTACCTTTCAGCTCATCCTCGTACACTTTGACCCCCTGCAGACAGTGGTTCTGGGGAAGCATGGTGGTGCTGGACAGGACCTTGGTCTCCCCAGTCACTCTGTCCTTCTCCACTGTGATCTCCACCGAGTACATGGCTGGGACACAAGAGGACAGTGTGTGTTACGGTGGCCCTGGCCCTCCCCGTCCCTTGCTCTGCAGCTGGCGGTGGGACGGCGCATGGCGGTAGCGCTGTGGTGCTCAGCAGGGCTCAGCTGTGCTCAGCAGGGCTCAGTGGTGCTCAGCAGGGCTCAGTGGTGCCCAGCAGGGCTCAGTGGTGCCCAGCAGGGCTCAGCAGGGCTAAGTGGTGCCCAGCAGGGCTCAGTGGTGCCCAGCAGGGCTCAGCAGGGCTCAGCGGTGTTAGCAAGGCGGCAGCGAGGAGCAGTGAATGGCAGAGGCGGCTATGACATCCCTGGCACATCCCTCCTCCCAGGACATGTGGGACCGTGTCCATCCTGGTGCTGCTGGCATCACTTTACCTCCATGGCTGCTCTGCTTCTTGGGCTGAGCCATGTCCATCTGTCCAGCCAGTGGGGCCTGGGCTGGGAGCCAGGTTCATGCTCCAGGAGGTGCAACCCCCACTGAGGGTGCTGGTGCTGGGACAGCCCCTCTGCCCCCGTGGGATGGGTGATTCTTGACATCTCTCCTTCCACTCTCAGCCAGCCCCTGCCTGCAGCAGGGTCCCCTCAGCCTCAGCACGGTGCTTAGCTCCAAGGATCCCAAGACAGGCTCTGCCCCATGCTGATGCCATGGTCTGGTCTGAGCCACTGCCCCAAACCAGAGCAAACTCCTCCAGCAGTAGAGCTGGTGGCAGACCCCCAGCTCAGGCAGCCTGGTCCCTGTGCCCCATAGCTCGCTGTGGCAGCAGCCCCAGGGCCTTGCATAGGGTCAGCCGTGCTGGCAGCTGGCACTCTGCTGCCTTGCCCCTGCGCAGAGAAGCTGCAGACAGAGCGGGAAGGATGAAACTGGAGCAGAGACATGGAACAGGGCTGAGGTGGAAGGGCCCTGAGCCACGAACCAACCGTGGGGTGGAAGCAAAACCAAACCCTGTGATTGCAATGACGGATGTTCTCTGCCCTGGGCTTGGAAAGGCATCGAGCGGCACGGCGGGGAGCGGCTGCGGTGGCAGCGAGCCGAGGGCGGTGCGGAGGGGAGGGGGAAGCAGCCTGGAAGGAGCTTTCCTCCCAGGGCAGTGGGCACCTACCCGCCTTCATCATGTCACTGCCTTCCACTGCCTTCATGGGGCTGCTGGAGACCCTCTTGTCAGCTGGAGATGGAGAGATGACCGCCTGAGCCCAAACGATCGCCTGATGTGCCCGTGGGTCAGGCCCCAGGGAGGGCAGTTCGTTCCCCCCATGGCTGGCACCTGGGATGGGCTCCCCCGCCGCAGGGCACCACTGCCCAGGCGGGGACATGGGGACAGGGCTCTTGTCTGGCTCTCCCCACCCATCTGGCCCCAGCCTCAGGGCAGCAGGAGGGGACGGCTGGTGCTGAAACACGGCTGAGGGGGATCAGGATTCACCTACCCTTAACTGTGCCCAGGGGACTCTGCAAAACAGAAGGGAGAGGTTATAGGAACTTCCAGGACCTGCCACGGACCCACTGCCCACACACCCACCCCCCACACACTCCTCCATCCCCACCAGGGCCGGGGACCCCAGTCCCAGTGCTGGCAGCCCTGCCCATGGCCAGCAGCTGTGCCCACCTTCTGCGCATTGGGGACAGCCTCAGCCTTCTCCTCCTTGGCTGCTGCCTCTGCCAGGTTCTCCTTGGTCGAAGTCACTGAGCTGCTGTTCTCCAGCGTCTCCAGCTCCTTCTCCAGCCTGCAGGGAGATTTAGGGCTGAGAGACTGAGGGTGGGACAGGTAACTGTGGTGCAGGCAGCCACAGCAGACCTGTGAACACAGGCCAGCAACACAGTGCAGGGGAGGGGAGAGACACAAATTGTCCCCTGGGCTCACAAGGTGCAGGGACAGAAAAACTTTGGCATGGCTGTCACTGTCTCTTTGCAGGGGAAAAGCCAATGGGTTCAGCACTCAGTGGATGGCAGAGACCCTGCCGTGGGCACTGGGCAAGGGGGACCGACCCCTGAAGACTTGTGGTCCCTCACTTGGTGGCCAGAGCGAGGCTGCTCCATCATCATTCTACTCCTGCACATGTCCCTCAAAATCTGGTTCAGCTTTCCACGAGGGCAACCTCCTGCTCTCCCCCACCAGTCTGGCAGCACAGCCCGGCTGGGATGCAGCAGAGGTGTGGGGAGTCCCCATGGATTGGTGCGGCCGCAGCTGCCCCCGGCAGAGCTCCCCCGGGCTCCTCACACGGCGCCGGCGAGGAATGCACCGCGCCATTAGCCGGACACAAAGGCCCCTTCGTGCCTGACCCCTCTCTGCACCGATGCTCGGTAATTAGCGGCACCACCGTGACTGATTGCATTCCTGCTGCGCTGCCGGGACACCTCCGAGCCGGGGCTCCGTGCCCCCGCCTGCGGCTGCCAAAGGACAAGGGGGCTGGGCAGGGGCTGAGCCATCTCCCTTCTCACCTACCCCCCAGCCCCTTCCCAAGGGCTGGGCCACCACGATGAGGACAGAAGCCTGTGGGAGCCAGCATCCTGCCGTCAAGGGTGCTGGGCACCCAGCAGCCCCCCGGGCATCCCAGCCCCCACCCTGTGGCTGCCACTGATACCCGCAGCAGAGGCAGAGCACAGCTGGGGATGACCATGCTCAGAGGGGCCACAGGGCTGGACAGGCTCTGGGTCTGGCTGCAGCCCCTGGACAAAAGCTGGCAAGAACCCAGCCAGGGTTCAGGATGAGCCCCAGCAGCACCGTGGGAGCACCTCCTCTCCCAGCTGCTCCCAGCTCAGTGTACCCTGCCTTGTGACCAGCACATGGGATCCAGCTGAATCTCAGCACCCGCCTGCCCAGGGGTCTCTGGAGGGACGTAAGTGCTCTCTAACTGCACCCCAACATCCAGCCCCACACTGGCCCAGTTACCTCTGGATGGTTTCCTCGAGCTCCTTGGTCTTCACCTCATCTTCCTGCATCTGTTTCTTCATGGCCTCTTCCTCCTCGGAGGCAGAAGCTGGGGCCCCCTCCAGGAGCCATCTCTCCCGCAGAGCCTTGGACTGGGGAGCAGAAGGGGGTCACGGTCCTGCCCTCCCCAGCCGGGGGCTCCCCCGCCGCAGAGGCAGCCTGGGGGTCCCGGGGGATCCTCACCTTGAGATGCTGCAGCTGCCGCCTGTCATCCTCGAGCTGCCGCCTTTTGTTCTCGATCTCCGTCTGACGCTTCCGCTTCTCCTGGAGGGACGGGAGCGGCGGAGCCGGGGTCGGCGCGGGGCGGGGGTGGGCGCCGGGCATCGCCGGGCAGGGAGGAGCGGGGCCAAGGGGCTGCCCTCGGGGACAGGGGTTTGCGGGACCAGCCTTGGGAACGCCCCACGGCAAGCCTGGTATCACATCCCTGTCATCTCTGGGACAAACTGAGGCACTGAGGGCGTAGAGAAATTGGGGCAGCGCCTGGGCTCTGTTCACCATCTCAAAATGTCACCTTCCCCTCGGCCGGCCCCACTGAGCCAGCTGCCAGCGCGGGGGAAACAGCCCCCGCGGCCTCTACCTCGTCCTCCCCCCGGTCACCCATCCTGGGTCTGCTCCAGATCATTTCAGCAGAGTCAGACCCAGCCCGGACGCGTCACCCGGCGCTTTCTCCTCTGGTCCAGAACAATTTGCCCTTTGTGTAGCAGAGATCGGCCGGTTGCCGGCTGGGCTGGGCAGTGGTGCTGCAGTGGGGCAGTAGTGGGTTCAACCAGCCCACCCCGTGCCCTGCTCTGTGCTGGGAGGGGTTGCTCAGCGGGGCCCCCAACTGCTCACTAATTAATGTAATTACTAGTGCCCATGATGGGCATGGCTGGAGAGCACCATCCTCAGCCCTTCCTGGGGAGGGCAGGGGGAGGGAATCATCACTCATTTCCCTCACTTGGGGCTCATCAAGGCGCTGCTTCATTAATTAAAACTCTCAGCTGCCTGTTGCTTGCTCTGTCTCTGTTTCAACCATGCAGCCCAGACATGCTGGCTCTGACACCCCAGGAAGACCCCCCACAGGGACACACAGGCACAGGCCATTCTGAGTTCTCATTCAGCTGCTGGAGACCCCCCGGTCTGTTGCTGAGCACCTGCACCAAATCTCCTGCACCTGCACCCTCCTCCCCGCTGGTGTCTGCCATGTGTGCTGCAGGTGATGGCTTGGGCACGTGGGGACGCTGGCCTGAGCAGGGACTCACCGCGATGGCCTGCAGCCTCTCCTGCTGAAGGGTGCTGGCCTCCACGACCCTGCAGAGAGCAGAGAGCAGCTGTGAGAAGTGACCTCAGCGACAAGAGACTGGGACAGCGTGAACCAGCAAACCAGACACTGTGGTACACGGACAAGGTACCATCACAAGGCTGAGCCCTTCCCTTCTACCGGCTGTTTCCTCCTCACTACCCTGGAGCCAAGCACCCTTCACTTCATGGCTCCTCCAGGCACAACTTGGCCCCCGTCCTGCCCAAATCCCCTGGGACAGGCCCCTTGCCCAGCACCTGGAGGACTCATCTCATGTGGACCCGCTCCTGCCGTGGCGCAGATGGAAACCGTGACCACGGAGGGGCTGGAGCAGGGCACTTCTGGCTGCCCCTGCGTTCCAATCTGGCTCACGCTTTCCATTCCAAGCCCGTTTCTTGGCTGCTGACACCTTTCCCAGACAGTGACCTTTCCGGGCTGCGCACACAGGCACACACACACGTGTGCACAGACACACACACACACACACACAGACACACACACACATGACATCAGGCTCTGCTCCTGGTGGCATCCATGTTCCGGGCCCAGCACCTGCCTCTGCAGCACAGGCTGCCACAGCCATGCTGAGGATGCTGCCAGCATCTCTCTGGCCTGGCACAGCTCTTCCAGGTGCACCTAGCCCTGGAGTGCTGCAAGGAGGGGTCATCCCCCATCCCCACAGCCACCTGCCCACGTACCCGCCTTCCTGTGTCCCCATGGTGTGGTGACCCCGGCCAGCCCAACCAGCAGCACAGCCCCCGGGGCCTGGCAAGAGCCCCCACGCCACGGAGCACCAGGTGCAGATTCAGTGCCGGGAGCCACAGTGGGGCTGGGGTGGCTGGCGGGGCCGGCTGGGACCAGGATGCTCCAGCGCCACAGGAGCCGCTGGCTGCTCGCCAGACGGTGCTAACGAAGTGCTGAGCCGTGGCAGTAATTAGGATGGGAGGCACTGAGGTATTGTCAGGCGATGGATCATCTCTGCTTGCTGCCTAGAGCAAGGGACAGAGAGGTGAACTCCGTGCTCCCAGGAAGGGAGTTTGCCGAAGGTGGTTTTACACACAGGGTGGGCTCGGGGTGCTGAACCCCACACATGACACCCTGGGCTCTGACCTCACATGCCAGCCATGTATGTGCCCTCCCACGGGCTCCCCACAGGCTTTCCCATGACTCAAACGGGCCCTGCAGGGTGAGAGGAGCCCCTGCCCCTGTCTGCTCCCACCTCGAAGCCAGCAATTAACTGGGAGCTGCTCAGAGCCGCCGTCCTCCCCTCACCCCACACCCTGGGGATCCCTGCGATGCGCAAAATCCAGGCCAGGAAAACAAGCGGGGAAGGTGTCATTTTTGTGGTGGTTGTTTTCGTGCTGTTTGCAGAGAAGCTGTGGCTGTTCCACCGGCGCAGGCGCACGGCACCGCTCTCACACCCGTGTGTCCCGTGTCCCTTACCAGCCCCACAGACCCAGGGCTGCCCATCATCCTGGACTCCCTCCTGGTCTGGGGCCACAGGTCCCCTCAGTCCAGCTCTTGGCACCCCACACTCACAGAGTGTTGAACTGGCCCCCGTTTCTCTCCTGGATCTTGCCCTGTTCAACAGATCCAAACTTTTACAGCATTCCTGAAACATTCTGTTCTGCTTTTCCTCCCTCCTCCATCCTCTTTATTTTCCATTATTTGCTACAGTCTCCACATTCCCAGGTCGGACGCCAGGAATCTTCCTGGCCTAGGGAGAGACGCAAAACAGGCTGGATGCCCCTCGCTGCAATCCCTCAGCCTGCTTAGACCCTGCCCTGGGGTCTCTGATCCATCGAGGGGGGCTGAGCTGGGACCACCCCTGCACCCCCAGTGCCTGCCTGCTGGGGCCAGGTGCTGAGGTTGGAGGCAGGGGGTCCCACGCTCCCCAAAAGCCCCATCCTGCCTGCCATGTCCTGTCTCTGGGGTCGGTGTGATGGGGCCCCGCTGCCGCCGGCCCTTGTGACTGATGAAGGTGGTTCCCTGGCAATGGTTCCCTGGCAACAGTGCCATGGCAACGGCGCTATGGCAACGGGCGAGTGCCAAGGGGATGTGGGGGGATACTCAAGGGGATGTGGGGGGATACTCAAGGGGATGTGGGGGGATACTCATGGTGACAGAGGGACCACGGGGCCCCCCGGGGCTGGGACACCCTTCCCAGCCCTGGCACCCCGGCAGCACTGGTGGGCCAAAGCCACGGCATCACTGGGGCCTCTTTAGGGGTTCTGCTTCTCCCCATCCATCCTGGGTGCCAGGAAGGGCGGGAAGGTGAGCCCGGGGCCTCCAAGCTTCTCAGGAACCACCAGCCCCGACAAGGAGCAGGGAGAAGGAGCAGGGCCATGGGGGATGGATGATGCCCTGGGAGCTCCCAGCAGCAACCCCCAGGCCCGAGGCCGGACCCACACACGTGTGAGCACACACGCGCCCCTGCACGCACCCGTGCTCTCCCTTGGCTCTCCAGCTCTTTCCAGCCCTGCTGATGCTGCCGTTTCCCACCATCACAAGGGAAGCCCGTGACCTTTTGTCTCCTCCCGCCTGACATGAAACAATAATGTTTATTTGCCTTCCTCCGTTTTTTCCCATTAGCTCATCCAAATGTGTGAAGAGCCGTTTCAAGCTGCTCCTCTGCTCCCCTGACCTCCCCACCCGACCAGCTCCAAGCTGGGGGAACGCAGGAGGGCGTCCTGCATGGCCACCACCCCTGTACGGGCCCAGGGTCTGCAGTAAAGGCAGCAATCGAGGGATCAGCACTGATTTCCAGCTCCATCCTCGTGCCAGGAGCCGGGCCCCTTGGCCGGAGTGACGCGGCTGTGGGGAGGTTGCAGAGCTCTGTCACAAAGCCATTAACAGCGGGGCCGGGATCGAACGCCCCCGATGGCAGGCGCGGGAGGGAAGAGAGGGGAGGGGGCTGCAGCCGCCCTGGGGCCGCCACGCATCGACCACGAAGGCAAAAATGCATCAGCGGCAGCGGCTCGGGCAAGGATGGACAGAAACCTGGGCGGACAGCGAGCCGCATGCCCAGCACAGGGTCGGGACCCTGCTCAGGTCCTGGCACAGGAGGGCTGCTCCTGCCCTGCCCCACAGGGTGGCTGTCTCCTCCTCCTGCTGCCGCCCCAGTGTCCATCCCACTCGTTCCAGCTGCCTTCCCCACTGCCCTCCCCGCGCTTCCACTGCCTGCGCAGCCCCAGCCACCGCCGCTGCCCGGGGAGGGGACAGGGACGGAGGGAGGCGGGGGGAGGAGATGGCAGCCCCAGGCTCCCGAAAACGCAGATGCATTAGAGCAAACGGAGCTGCCTGATTGATTCTTCGGGCTGAGACGTGGGCTGGGAGTGCCAGGAGAAAATGGATCCCATGAATATTTGATGAACGGAGGCTTGGGGAGGGAGTTTGATTGGAAAATTACAGATCTTTCAAACAATGGTTCAAGTGCCCTCCAAACACTTGGGTTTCCAGCTCCCTTCCAGTTAGAGGAGCAAGACTTCACCAGGAAACTCCCCCCACAATTCATGAATGAGAGTGGAGCTGGCCGCTCCCCACCCCCAGGAACACCAGCCAGCCGGCCAGGACAGGCAGTCCTGGCACTGGCCAGGATGTGACACCTGTCTCCTGTCTCCAGCCATCCCTGGGTTCCTGTTCTTGTGTGGCAGCATGGCTTTCCCACAGCAATGCCATGAACACAGGCACACATGGTGTTCCAAGAAGCCAGCAGGAACGTAGATCCAGGCACGGGCACCCCTGTGAGCCCTGACACACACAGGGAGCTCAGTCCTCGGCGCCAAGCCCAAGGGCTGGGCCCAACCCACGTCCAGCAATGCTCCATCAGGAAACACCTGTCTGGGGCAGGATCCACCCGGCTCCTCTCCCTCCTCTGGGCTCATCCCTGCCCCTGACAGCAGCTCCTGTCTGAGACCTGGAGGCTGCTTGTCTCTGGATGGAGTGAAGAGACACAGGAAACTGGGCTGTGCCTCCAGCCCCAGTCCTGGCGCCTCCTCAACCCTGTCCCAGGGCACGGCACCTCCTCCCAGGGCACAGCATCTCCACTGCTGGAGCCCCATCTCGGCTCCCAGCACAGCTCCAGGCACAGCCCCAGCCACATGAACTCCCACCCCCCTGGGGAAAGGGGCTGTTTCTGGCCAGGAAGCAGGAACGCCAACACCGGCGGCTTCCCAGGAAACCTGCTCCAGTTCCTCCCAGCAAGGCAGGTCTAGCCGAGAGGCCTCGTCATGCAGCTGAGCTCCAAACCCCATGATCTTGCCAGCCCCCCAGCAGGGCTGGGTGCTGGTGTGGAGTCTGATTCAGCTGGGTAAGAAGCTTTATGGCCTCCTCTGGGGGAGCTGGGAAGGGTGACAGTGCTGCTCCTCTGGCTGCACACAGGGACAGGACAGACCTGACCCCTCCTGGTTCCTTGCACATGGCCAGGGGGCAGCAGGGTCTGGCCTGCTTTTCCCTTCTCCCCGAATGCCAGCAGAGGGCAAGATCTTGAGTCCCTTCCCAAAGCATTCATGGGTTATTTCTCGGGCAGAAATCACCCTCCTTCCCCTGGGTGCAACTGTCAGGTTTGGATCAGGGTTGGGAAGGCAGGACCAGGAGCGCCCTCAATCCAAAGAGACCCTCAAAGCTGAGGCAAGAGCAGCCAGATGTGAGATGCAGGATCTCCAGCTGCTCACGAGCACTGATAGCAGCAGGAGCAGAGGGCACAAGAGCAGCTCCAGTGGGACCAGCACAGCCTTTACCAGAGTTGGAAAGTTTCCGCCAAACCTCCCTGAGCACCAGTGGATTGTGGCAGCCAGGACCCTCCTCCAGCTACTGCCCGTGCCAAGGCAAAGCAGGAGCCAGGGCAAAGGCAGCAGTGCCCGCCCCAACACCCGTTGGCTGCCACAGAGCCAGGCCAACAGCAGGGCAGCACCTCGCCATGTCCCCAGCTGCCCTGGGGCCCTCCTAATCCTCCAGCCCCACGTCCAGGCTCTGGAGCTGAGTGGCTGGAGGGGTCGTGTTGTTTTGCTTTGTGGCTGTGCCTCCCACCCAGACTCACTCCCAGAGTTTCGCTCAAAAGAAAGAGACATTGGCAGGTCCAGTGTATGGAGCTGTCAGGGGAAACCCTTTGCACCCCTCCATGGCCCTTGCTGGGAGGACTGGTCCAGAGTAGGGTGAATGGCAGCATGTGGAGCCCAGGGGCAGGAGCCACCATCCTGCCCAGCACCATCCCCCACCTCAGCCCCAGCCCTAAACACCTCTGCCCCAGGAGAGCCCGAGTCCAGCCCGGCAGCTCCTCACCCCCTCCCCAGGGCACGTCACACCCCTCGGCTCTGCCCTTCCCCTGGCTGCTGCCTTTTGGCAAATCACGCACGTTTTCCTCCCCAAAGAGGCTCTTTCCTGCAGGGACTGTGGCGCCGTGGAGCTGCCTGGAGCCTTGGCCCTGCCTCTGGCCCCTCCAGCAGCACGGGGAGCCATCTCTGCCTCCCTAGTCCCGCACTTGCTGCACCCCAATCTCCCGCATCCCCGGTGGTGCCCCCAGCTCACTTCCAGCCCCAAGTCAGCCAGAGCCCACCCTGGCCCCAGCACCCTCCCAGCCCACCCCTCGCCAGTAGCCAAGGGCCTCTTAGGGCTCCCAGGTGGGAGACAGGCAGTGGTGAGAGGGACCTGTTGAGCGCCCGTTGTCTCAGAAGCCGGTGATAAGTGGATCAGTGCAAGGTGAGGTGCCCACGAGGAGCAGAGGGCGGCTGACCCCGAGCTGCCTGGGTACCCCAAGAACACCCAGCACCAAACCCAGGCAGCTGCTGGGGTGTTCACCATGGTGGGGACCAGAGCCACGGGAAGGAAGGAAAGGCCTGAGTGAGACGGCCAACGCTGGCTTCCAGCACCTCGAGCAGCCCCCCAGCCCTGTACCCTCCTGGCACCAGCTGCTGGTGTCCCTAAAGGGGCAAAATCAGCGCAGGGCTAGGACGGTCCGTGGCCACAAGCCCCTCGTGGCCTCTGCCTGTTCCGTCCTTCCCCCACCCGCCCGGCTCCAAGCTCCCAGCCTCCGGTCAGGGCCCCACCGCAGCACACAAAGGATGAGGCTGGGGTCGGAGAGTGTCCGTCTGTCCAGACTTCTCCGGTGGGACCCGGTTCATAAGGATCCCCTGGCCACAGCCGGTTCCCTGGGCAGGGGCTGGGGGGTGCAGCGCAGGGAGGGGTCCACAGCTCTTTCCACCCACTCACCCCACCACACGCAGCAGCAACAACAGGTTCAAAACACAAAAATAAACGCCCTCCCCACCCCCCGCTTCCTGCACCGCTGCCACCCCGACACCCCCCGCATCCTCTGCAGCCCCCGCATCCACACCGGGGCCTCTGCTCTGCCCCCCGAGCCGGCCCTCCAGCACCCCACGGCGGGGCAGGGACCGGGGAGGGGCCGCACCTGCTGAGCGGCGCTGGGGGGAAGGAGGCCCCGGAATCGGGATCCCGAACCCCAGAACCGAGGGGATGGGAGCCCCCGGTACTGGGGTCCTGAGCTCCATATCTGGCGGGATGTGAGCCCCCAGTTTTGGCGTCACAAGCCCAGGAACGAGGGGGATGCGAGCCCCACCCCCGGTTTTGGGGTCCCAAACCTCAGCATAGGGGGATACAAACCTCTAGGACTGGAATCCTGAATACCCAGAATCAGGGGGATGCGAGCCTCCAGTTTTGGGGTGCTGAGTGCCCAGGAGCAAGGGGATATGAGACCCCAGGTTCGGACTCCCGAGCCCCGGCATCGGGGGTGTACGAGCCCCCGGTACGAGCTCCGTGAGCCCGCGGAGCGAGCTTCCCGCAGCCCCGGTGCGGGGGTCCCGAATCCCGGCCCCCGCTCCCCGCTCCCCCCCTTCCCGGTACTGCGGTCTAAGCCGGCGGGGCCCGGGGGAGCCGCGGCCCGGTGCCGGGGTCCCGGCGCGGCTCC
>JAWWMU010000107.1:2281023-2291437 GCA_035048155.1 Cinnycerthia olivascens
TGGAACTTTAGGACACAATAACATACATATTTTATATATATATATATATATATATATATATCTCAATCTCTCAATCTCTCTCCAATCTGATGCAGCATGCACTGCCTTTCCTGCCACTGGCAGCTGGAGCCGAGCCCCTCAGGGAAGGCAAAAGCGCAGATTCCCTCTAGACCTTGAGGTCCTGGCCAGAAACGTCAGCAGAGTACCGAGAATTAATCCAAAAATAACTAGGCCCGGGGCTGCTGGCCAAGGACACGTGGGGGGGGGGGCGCGGACACCCCTCCGCACCGCACCGGCAGCAGGGAAGGGCAGCGGCCACTCCACCGGGCACCAGGCGGGCACTGGAGCATCCCAGGGCACCTCCAGCCGTGAGCCCCCTCCCCTGCTCCCTGGCTGGCAGGATGGGAATCGAGCCCCCTGCGACTGCTTAACATACACAGGGATAAATAAGGATGTTTTTATCTTAATAAATATCAGGTATATGGTTTGTACAATATACACATAATGCCCCTGTCTCCCAGCTCCGGCTCGGCCGAGGGACGATTCACACGTAGTTCTCCTCCACGCTGTCCGTCTCTGCGGAGAATTTGGCCGCAGCTGGAAGCAGAGAGAAGCGGTGAGGGGGGTGTGAGGGGCGGGCAGGGAATGAGGGTCCGTGCCCGCTGCCACCTGCCCCACCCTGCTCACCTGAGCAGCTCCCGTAGTGGCGCACGCCGATGGAGCGGCCGCGGTGGCAGGTGGCGCGCCGCAGGTGGCACGCCGAGGGGTAGGTGATGTTGTTGTTGCCGCAGAGGGCGCGGTCCAGGCTGGTGGGCTCAGGGCAGGGGGCTGTCCGGCACATCACGCAGTGGGCGCTGCCTGTCTGGTCCACCACGCAGGTGTGGGTGCCAGGGCACACCACACTGGAGCAGGACTCTGCAGGAAGCACAGGGTTGGAGTGACCCCAGGGACAGCCACCCCCTTCCCACAGCTACTTCACCCCAGGCAGGTTTTGGGCATCATCCCAGGGAAACCCAGACCCCTCCCTCCTTTTGCTACCAGGGGACTGAGCAGAGCCAGAGGCCAGAGGGTTTTGATCTCCCCCATCAGTGACTTTCCCAAGGGCAGGTGCTGGCAAGGACCGGCATCCTGAGCTCAAGGGAACTCATGACCTTGAGTCCCCAGGCTCGGCCCTGGCCAGAGCTTTGGCACGCAGGAGGAGCCGAGGGCCAGCTGCAGCAGCAGAGCGCGGGGCTGAGCCCACTCGGCGCAGCGGGGCCTGGCTGGGGCCAGCGGCTGCACGCAGGTGCCTTGGCAGGGAAGCAGCAGCCACTGGGGCCAGGCTGGCAGCTGCCGTGCTGGCCCCGGCGAGAGGGAAGGGCAGGGTCACCCTGGACCAGACCCAGCACTGGAACGAGGGCGCATGGGGGTGGAGGGAGCCTGTGCAGCAGGATCAGGCCCTGCATAGGGTTCTGCTGGGGTGGGTGGAGGCTTGTGCACCCCCATTGTCCCTCCACCCTTCTCTCCTTCCCTGATGGATTGGAAGATTTGGCATCTGCAGCTCCCAACTCCCATTTCTTGCCCCACGTTTCCCTGCGCAGCCCGGAGCTCGACAGGCAAAGCCTTCCAGAAAGGAGGGCTGGAAAAATAACCATAATCCTTCTGACAGCTCTTGGCAGGGCTGGGAGGATCGCTGCACTCTTTACAAAAGAGGAAAAAAAGGGGCTTGACATTTGTAAATGACATTTTAGGGACTGTTACGGCTCAGCCTGCAGAAAGGCCAAACCCCATTGCAGCAACAAGCTGCAATGTCCCCGCCAGGCGCAATGGGACCCATGTCCTGCAGGGCAGACCTACCCTCCTTGTACCACAGGGAATGGGGACAGGATAGGCACGGGGATGCAGTGGGGTAGGGGCACAACAGCACCTACTTTTGCATTTGCCCTGGTACATCACTTCGAGGTCGGGGTGGTCTCTGCACTTGGCCGTCAGCAGGTCACACTCATCCCGGTAGGTGTAGCCATCGGAGCCGCAGACCTGCAGCTTGCGGGGCAGGCTGGAGCAGTCGGGGGCACAGGCACACTGGGGACGCCCGTGCTTCATCTTGCAGACCTTGTCGGGGCCGCACACCACCCCCTCGCAGCTCTCTGGGGACAGAGGGCAGCAGCACATGAGGACCAGAGAAGGGAAGGGAAGGGTCTGTCTTGCCTAGCCCAGCGGTGTGACACCAAGTGGGACAGGGACAGCATCGCCCTCATGGTCCCAAACGCCCCCCGGGTCACAGCACAGATGCTGACGCCGAGCTGTCCCAGCAGCATCTGGATCTGCTCAGCTCCACCAAGCAGCAGGTCCTTGGCTGAGACTCCACACAATCCTCCAGTGCTCACCCCAGCCGGAGCCCCGGCTTCGCTCAGCACCAGCTCGCTTCTTCCCATCTATTTATTCTTTGGAAGGAGACCTTTCTTTTTCTTGTGCAATGGAAAAGAATCTGTCTCTACAAGGCCCCAGTTCCTGCAGAAGGAGCCGGGTGCCGGGAGTCGTCCGGGCGATCGGGAATGCCGCTCCCAGCAGACAATGCCCGGCCCTGTCTCTCTCCGTGACTGGAACATGAGAGCGGGAGGCAGCAGCCAGCGCCGGTCCCCAGACAGGCAGATGCTTTGTCCCCCCGGGTCACCTCCCGGCCAGTGCGGGGGCCAGGTTCAGGGGGTCCCGCCAGTGCCCCAGGACCGTGCCCACGCTCCAAGTAGGGGCCCATCCCGGTGTCCAGGGGTGCAGATGCTGGTGCCTCTGCAGGGAGAGGCAAAGGGGTCAGCAGCAGGGATGAGGGGCTCTGGCTGGGGCAGCTGGACTCCCCTTTGCCTCCCAAAGCACTCGCATCTCTCACCCCAAAAACGCCCCCATAGCTCCCAGCAGCACCTATGAGGAGGAATGCAGGGCAGGACCAAAAGGCTTCCCAAGATGGGGATTCACCCCCAGCAGGAAGGATCCCCACAGACAGGGTGTGTGCTGGGAGCACTGTGAGGCATTGAGGGGGATTTCCCTGTGGGACATGGGCCACCTTAGGAGACATGGAGGAGGAGGAGGGGGAGAAAGAGAAAGAGGAGGACGAGGAGAAGAAGAAGGGGAAATTCCTTGTCTGCTTGACCTAGCTGTCCATGGGGGAAATTCCCTGCTGGGAAACACTTTCCCATTTTACTCCCTGATTTCCATAGCTGGGACCTGTCCCAGGGAAGAGAAGGCTGAGACTGGGGGACCCCAGGACAGCTCCATGTCCCAAGGCTGCCAGAGCAAACAAGACCCTATTGCCCTCCAGTCTGAGACGTTGCCAGCAGTGGAGTCCAATCATCCTGACTGTCCCAGCAAGGGAGAGTTGGAGCAGTCAGAGAATCCACCCGTGACCCCAACCCTGCAGCCTGGCTTCCCCCTGCACGGGGTCCTTGGAGGGGACACTGTGTCCCCAGCAGCTGGAGCCGGGAATTTCACCTCCCCCAGAGACCCATTTACAGAGCCCTCAGGGTCCAGCCAGCACCATCCCCGGCTGCAGCCCACTTTATCCTGGAGTAACCTCTCCCAGCCTCGCAAGCAGCCCAGGGAGTGGGAGCACAGCTCCTCTTATCAGCCCTCTTCCAAGGCCTCTGGAGCCTGGTGAGGAGCAGCACCAGCTTTTTCCCTTTAAGCAAATAACAACATGACCTTTCAAAACCCTGCTCCTGCCTCCTGTGGGCAGCAGGTCCTTGAGCGTGTTCTCACACAGCCACGCAAGTGCTGGAGGATCCGCAGCTCCGGCACACGCCAAAACATCTGGCGGGGCTGGAACTCACAGCTGGAGAGTTTCCACTTCTGGAACTGCCCGTTACATAAAGCCGTTTCACACACGCGCTGGGAGGAGCGAGAGGCAACAGAGGGGAAGAAATAGATCTTCTTTCCTTAGAAAAACCCTGACGAAGTTTCCTTCTGAGCAGCCGTGGCAAGGGCAGGGGAGGGAGGCCCCAGTGCAGAGGGGTTAACTTGGGAACAGCCAGCCCCAGATCCTCTCCCTGCACTTGGCTGCCCTGCCAAGACCTGGGTCATGCATCCATCTCCACTGGGAGAGCAACTAAAATACACTCAACACGAGAGCAGCCGGGGGACACAGGCTGTCCCACCAGCCCTGATCCACAGCAGCATCCGTCCAGGAGCTGCAGCACCAGGAGCATGGGGTCAGCAGTCCCTGGGGTCCCTGTGCTGTCCCAGACCACCAAGGAGAGCCCCATCTGCTGAGGGGCAGCCCAGCTCTGTGCTGCTGCATCACAGGAGCTGCAGACTCTGAGTATTGCCCCCAGGGTTCCATACATTCCCCATGGGCAGAGCTCAGCCTCACAGCAGCCCCTCAGCCCCCAAGCTCCTCACCTTTGCAGGGGTGGCAGGTCACCAGCCCCAGGAAGCCCAGCAGGCTGATTTTGTTGCCTGGGTAGGTGTAGTTAGACCAGGCCACGTCCACGTTGCCGTTGGCACAGCATTCCTCCCACGTCACGCCTGTCTTCAGGATCATGGTGCACTTGGCCTCCTTCCCCTGTTGCAGCCAGCAGATTCCACCTGTGGAGAGGGCAGAGGGTGAGGGATTCCTGCTGTGCCAGGGCAGCGAGATCCTGGCTGTGGCTGGATCACCTTGGGGTACAGGCACAGGAATCACTCCAGTGCCTGTTGGGGACAAGTTGGGGAACTTAGAGATGCTTTGTGCTGGCTCCTGTGATACAAGAGCTGTCCCAGAGCAGGAATCCCCAAGGGTCAGTGTCCCCATGGCCACCCCAATGCTGCTGCCAGCCCTCTTCTGCCAACGGGCTCCAAATCCAGCACTTGGCCCAGAGGGATGGACCAGTTATCCCAACACTCCCTGTGATGCTCTGGGAGATGCTCACCTGCCAGCCAAGATCTGGGCTTGCAGTTTGCCTCTCTCTTGCCCTACCTTGCATGCCTGCATCTCTGCCCAATTCCTGCCTGGCCCCACAGAAAGGGGGTCCCAGCCTGGGGCAGCAGACAGAGTGGGGCCAGTGGGTGGCTGCTGTGAGGGTTGGATCTCCTGCCATGTGCCAGTGGCCCCACAGAGGGATGGAACTGTTCCCTGACACGGGAGCTCAACATCTACGGCTTCTGCAAGGAGCATCTGAGCCAGCGGCTGGAGCACAGGGCACTTGCCCCAGCCCTTGGGTCTGGGCCAGACCCGCGGCACCGGATCCCTCTGACTCAAAAGCCTGTTTGTTCCGTGACCCACCAGCGAATCAGTTAGATGAATTTTTTTTTTTTTTTTTGTGAGTGATTTCTTTGCAATTTCCGCCTCTGCAAACCAGCCTCTTGTGACGCTTATTTGGGTTCGTGCTCTCATTAGCTGTGCTTGAGGTTTGCTAAACGGCGAAAGATGGAACGGAGGGATGGGGGCAGGGACGGGTCTTGCGCTGCCAGGCGGGAGTCGCTCCCCTCCTAAACAGGATTCACCCTGCTCCAAAGCGGAGCCCGCCCCCGCCCTAGACCCCCTGTGCCCCCCTCTTTCCCCACGCACACGATTCTGGATCGGTCACAGGCACATGGTGCTGCACCCGCGGGGCAGCCGTGGATGGAGCAAACCCTCGGGCTGCGGGAAGCAGCGCCTGGACACCTCGGGCAGCGCCAGCCGCTCCAGCAAGAGGCTGCCATCGTCCACGGATTTGTCCAATTGCTCTTCCAAGCTCAATTTCCCGTTACAGCACCGCGCGACCCCCACTCCCCGCGGAACATTCAGCATCGTGCGCGGGGAAGGTGGAAACTCCCGCGCCGCTGCGGGAGAGGAGACACCGGCGGCACCACACGGCTCCGGGGCGCTGGGAAGGGCTGATAGAGCCCCGGTCCGGGGTCTCGGGACGGCCTCTCCCACTGCCCCGACGCCGCTCAGGCACGGCGAAAGCCGCTAGCACCGGCAGCAGAACCGGGAGGGTCCAAGCTCCGAACTCCACATCACGGTAATGGACCGGTCCCGCTCCCGGCCCGTCCCACCGGGGGCACGCAGCCCCGAGCCGAGTCTGCCGCCCGCAGCCCGGGAACGGGAATCCCCCGGGACACACCGGGTGCGGGATGCCAGGGCCAGGCAGCGGCACCGCCGCGATCCGAGACGCGGCAGCGGAGCCGGGCGGGACCCGGGCTGTCGGTCCCGCCGTGCAGCCACGGGACCCGCCCGACGGAGGGACGGCGGCCACCGGGACACCCGAGCGACACCGCCGGGCACCCGGCAGCCGCCGCTCCGCCCGGTAAAGCGGGTTTGCGCCACCGAGAGCCCGGCGTCCCGCCAGCGGGACGGGACACCGGTGCCCGGGGCTGCCGCTCGATAACGGCGCCGCGACCCCGGGCCGGGCCGCCCCCGCCCCGAACACCTGCCGGCGGAGCGGAGCGGGCGGACGGACTGCGCCGGGACCCCCGCCGGGACCGGGACCCCCGTGGCTCTTACCGTGCGCGGCGGCGGGGCTGCAGAGCGCCAGCAGGCAGAGCGCCAGCCGCAGCGGCATGGCCGGGCCGGGCGGGGACGGGCCGGGACGGGCCGGGGCGCTCCGGTGACCTGTTGCTGTGAGGCGGTGGCGAGGCCGACGGAGCTATAAAGCGGCGGGGCGGCGTGAATCACCGGGCGGGGCGGCGCGGGGGGGGCCGGGGCGGGGGCAGCGGCAGTGGAGTCGGGGGGCAGCGAGGGGGATGAGCGCGGGGGGGCGGCGGGCGGCAATGAGGGTCTGATCGTCACCGAGTGGGACGGGGGGATCGTGTACGTGCGTCCCCCGGAGAGGGCGGGGACCGGCACCCCGGCACTGAGGTGGGTCGGGGAAGGTTTGGGGGTGCTCTCCGTGATCGGGATGGAGTGGAGCAGAGCAGTGTCTGGGCAGACCCCGAGGCGTGGGGGACCCCAGAGCCTGCACGGCTGTGCCTTTCCCACCCATCCTCATATGAACCAGAACCTGCCTCCTCCCAAAGCAGCCCCGGCTGGCAGCAGGGGTACGGTGTGGGCTGTCTCATCTGTGGCTGCTTTCATGTCTGCTCCCCAAACACTCCCACAGCTCGGCAGGTATCCAACATCACCCCCAACACACAGAGGGAAACTGAGGCACCACCCTGAGCCTTGCCAGGCAAGGAGAGGAAAGAGAAGAACTATGGGGCCATACCCCCGTACAGGTGCTGCCCCTGCCCTCCAGGGATGTGCTCCCCATCACCACGAGGACTGCTCCATCTGGCTCCTAAATATTTCCCTGGGCTGGGTAGCTGCAGCTGGACCAGCGCTGCCAGGCTTGCAGGGGCTCCCAGGCTTTGTGGGGCTCCTGCAGGACAGGGGAGGGCAGCAGAGAACCCAGGGCAAGACAGGTCAGGTTTGGCCTTGCTCCTTGCTTGCTGCTGCCACAAAGAGATCACCTATGTGTCTGAAGGGGGCTCAGGATGCACTAGGGACCGTCACCCTGCTCCCCAGGCAGAGTGTCAGGGACATAGGGCTCTCTGCCACAGCCCAGGGCCCTCTCTAGCCCCAAGCGCCTTGTCCGGCTCCCGGCCACACAGCTGAGGAACGTTTCACCCCGTGCACTGGCCCCAGCTGAGGTCATGTTTTCGGCAGGGCTGAGCCAGGCTCTTTCGGAGAGGGGCCCTGGCCGCAAGGCCCACGGGACCCTGCACCACCCCTCCGGCCCAGCAGCAGCCTCCTGGCTCTGAGTGGTGCCAGCACAGCACGAGCAACTTGGTTTGGCGTGGGATGGGGCTGGACACAGCTTTGGTCCAGTGGGATATGGAGCAGCCTGGGTCCCATAACAGGGGGAGTGTGTGCAGTGCCATGTGCCAGCACGGACAGAGAACAGTGTCACTGGCACTGCCACATCTCCATCTCCCCCTCCATCCCTCCAGCCAGCAGGCTGGCTCTCACTGAGGCAGATCTTCCCTCCCTTCTCCACTTACAGCCCTTTACACCCTCAGGGAGGGGTCAGGAACGCGGAGGGCTGGGTTTTCCCCAGGTGGCATTGGTGCCATCCTCAGGTACAGGAGCACTGCAGCACCTGGCACCCCCAGGCAGTGTGTGATGGGGACAGGAGCACTGGCTGTGGGACAGTGGAGGGTCCTGGGGGGAAGGACAGAGCCAGCTGCCCCTGACCACCAGGCTCCCAGTGCACTGCTGGCCCTGGTCCTGGAACTGCTCCCAGCCCTGGCCTGGCTGGCGTGACCCAGCTCGGCCGCCTCGGAGCGGTTGCCCATGTAAGGGCAGAGGGCTGGGGAGCCAAACTTCCAAGCGGGATGTCCGTGAGCGTGTGGGTGGTGATGCACTCACTCACATGCTCCAGGATGCGAGAGGAGCTCGCAGAGGCCAGGAAGGGATTTTCCTTGGCTGCGAGTGGGGTTGCACAACCGCCGTCTCTGGCAGGGAAGGGGTCAGACCTTGCTCGGAGCAGCAGGCGCTGCTGCATCTGTAAGGGAGCAGCCAGGCTTCTGATGTAAAGGCAGGAGGAGTCTGGTGGCCAGGAGGAAAGTGGATTCCTGAGCCAAAGGGTGCGCAGAGTTCTGATGAGGCTGCCCTGGCACCAGGAAAACCATGCTGGGGGCTCTGCTTGCCGCTGTCCTGGAAGTAGCTTGACTGTGATGATACCACAGTCAGGGGCCAAGGCTGGTTCTCAAGCAAAGTTGGGAGCTGAATTCCACTGGTCAGTCCCACAAACAGGGTGATTCTGCCTCCCTGAACCCCACGGGCACCCCTGGGTGTGACTGAACCCCAGCAGCACCCACGGAGTGAGTGGGGCGAGGAGCTGGCCTGGGAAAGAAGCCCTGCAGCACCCAAAGGGAGAGAGAGGAACCCCTGGGCCGGGACTGGGGGCGGTGGCAGGCGCTGGAGCGGGGACAAAGGAGCCCTTTGGAGCACAGTGAATGGTGGCTCCACATCTGACCTTTCCTCTGGGCACTGGTGCCATGCTGGGTCAGGGCTGCAGCAGGATTTTGGGACAAGGTTCAGACCCAACCGTTTTCCCCCAAACTCCAGCTGCTCCATGCTGCTGCTGGGCTCCTTTAAGGAGAGAATCTCGCCTCTCTCATCAGTTCAGGCTAATTAAACTCTGCTAAACCAATTAGAGCTGCAATTTGCAACAAGACGTTCTATTGAGAAGAAGAGCCCAGGGTCAGGGCAGAGGTTTCATACCGCCGGCGTGGATCTGTGGGCAGGTGTTGGCCTGGATGTTGCCATTTCCCTGTCAGAGCGAGGTGATCCTGGCCCCATTCCTCTCCTCACCACAGTGGGATGCCCCAGTTTCTCTCATGCAAGCAGAAATGCTGCCAAACACCGCAGTGGGGAGAGGGGTTGCTGGTGGGAGCTCCACAGCCCCAGCTCAGGTTTATCCATGAGCCTGTGGGACCCCAGGAACCCTCGGGGACAGGCTCAGCACAGCAGGGCCAGCACTGGAGCTCAGTATGCATCCAGAGAAGGGGGGACAGGATCGAGCCTCGGTCACATCCCTTGGAGCACGTGGCGAGTGGCCAGAGCAGGGTGTGAGCCCTGTGGCCGCTGCCGGCAGCCTTGACCCTGGGGCGGGATTTTCTCCCGTATCCTCACGGCTCCAGCCCGGTGAATTGACTCAGTGCTTGTTTGGGGAGAGAGTGTCAGGACGGCACCTTGATGGGCACACTCCACCCCCAGCGCTGACACGGAGCTTCGTCCCGCGCCCTGGGGCGACAGCGTCACCGCTCCGTGCCTCAGTTTCCCCATCTGCTGAGGCGAGATAATGCTCCTCTGCTTGATCCTGCGCTATCTCCCAGGAAGGTTGCAGGGATTAGTTTGCTAATGTTTGCAAGGAGCTTTGAAGATGAAAAGCCGTGAACAAATGCCAAGAAGTGCTGAGCTGGATTCTCCTCGCCAAGTAATCGTTTCATGTTCCTGGGACACTTCCACTTCTGTGGATGAAGGAAGGCAGGGCGGGAGCACCAGCATTCAGGGAGGGCTGGGAGGCTGACATACATTCCCAAGACCTGCCCCTCCAAATCTGATCACCCATTCTGTTTGATTCCTGATCAAATTCTGATCCCTCCTGCTGTTGCCCAGACCCAGACCCCCTCCCTGCTGCTGGCACCAGCATCCTCAGCACACTGCAGGCCCCAGCACCACAGGAAGCATCACCCTGGGGGGATTCACCCCCTCTCCCCTTCTTAGAAATGAGGAGTGCTTTGGGTGCACTTGCTAATCTTTGGTCTCAGTGCTGCCAGCTCTGTCCTGAAATGATGGGAGATGCTCTGGACTCTGTCTGTACTGGGGAAATGCCAGTGCTTGAAGCCAGGAGGTGCAACCAACATGGAGCGGGCACTGGGAAGCCTGGGATGTGGGAAAGCAGTGGCCAGAGCCAGCAAGGTCCTCTCATCCCATCCCATCCCATCCCATCCCATCCCATCCCATCCCATCCCATCCCATCCCATCCCATCCCATCCCATC
>JAWWMU010000107.1:2291537-2308827 GCA_035048155.1 Cinnycerthia olivascens
CCATCCCATCCCATCCCATCCCATCCCATCCCATCCCATCCCATCCCATCCCATCCCATCCCATCCCATCCCAGCCTGGAGAAGCTCTGCCAGCCCATGTCCCTCTCAGCCAGGAGCAGCTGTCTCATGGCTCCAGTTCCACCCCTCCTGTCCACACGCATCGATTTCCAGCCACCTTGGTGAGCTCCTCACGGAACAATCCCGTTGCCCACATGGCTGAGGCTGGTGGGGTTGGCCCTGGCCGGGCTCGTGTGACACAGGCTCCGTGTGTGAGTGTGAGTGAGTGTGAGTGTGAGTGTAAACAAGCTGTGAGTCAGCGCCGGCAGCCGTGCGGGCTCCCAGCGCGAACGCTGCCTCCGCCGTGGCAAAGGGCGGGAGCAAAGCGAGCCTCGAGGGGAGAGCTGGCAGCGCCATGGAACGTCGGGCAACCGTGCGGGGCTGAACTGGGTCCAGCAGAGCCGGGAAAACCTCCCGGGTCATTAAAGTCTCCTGGCACTGCCGAAGGAAGCAGAGCTGCACCGGGAAGGGCAGAGGCTGCTCTGCTGATCTTTGCTCCCAGAGCAAGGTGCTGGATATTGGGGTGGGACAGACGGGCTGCCCTGCTCCCACACCAGCCACGGGGAGAACACGGACCCCATTGGCACTACAATCCCAGCCTTGCCAGCCTGGTGGCCCTGGAGGAACCCCATCCCATGGGCCACTAGAGAGCAGAGCCACCACAGGTCACATCCTCCCTGGATGATCCTCCACATCTGCCACACACTCCCTGTCAGCTACAGATCCTCATTGCTTGGCTCAGGCTGGCAGTTGTTAGAAAAGCATGTTTTTCACATTAAAATTTCCCTTGAAGAACAATGGTTTAAACCAAGTATAAAAAAGGAAAGAATCCAAAAAGAAAAAAAGAAAAAGGAAAATTTTTGGTGGAGCCCAAAAGCAGCCCCCTGGGACCATGAACTTCCCCTGAGCCCCTCTGTCCGGGCTGCTCCCAGGGGAAGGTGGGGCACTGGGACAGCACAGCTGGGCCAGGAAGGACCACCAAGATGCCACCAGCCCTTCTGATCCAGGGATCAGAGCCATGTAGGGTGGGGGACCACCCGCCACCAGCATCCCTCAGCCCTCAGAGCCTGATGGTGGTGAGGACGGGGTTCAGCCTGTGCCGCTGCTCCTGGGTTGCTGCCAGGTGGGATCCGGACCCACAGCCCAGAGGTGTGAGGCTCCAGGAGATGAGGTGGGGGATGTAAATCTCCCAATCTGTCTGAGTAAATTCAAAGAAGACCGATTCAAATCTGCCGTGACACGACTGGCTCGGGGCAAGTAGACAATCCCTGCAGTGTCTGTAAGGAATCTCGCCGCTTTCCTTTGAGTGGCCTCCAATTTATTAATTAAAATAGGCAATTATATATGATGTGGGGTGGAGGGGAGCAGGGAGACCAGCTGCACCAGTTATTCTCACTTGGCAGGAATTGCTCTGGAAGCTGCTCTGGCTCCAGGAGGTGCTTGTACTTCCCAGGGCTCAAGGCAGAGCCTGGGATGAGCCCATGCCTGGAGCTGCCCCTGTGCCTCCAGCACCTGGGCAGTGAGGGGGCTTCAGCTCCAGTCACCAATTTCTTTGGGAGCACAGGGTCCAGAGGCCAGGAGGAATCCCTTGACCCCCTGTCTGGGGCACGTGTCCCCTTCCACTGCTCAGCCCAGGTGGGATGGTGACTCTGAGCTGCTGGAGGAGCCTCCCACCCTGCCCCATCCCCTCAGACAATGGGAGCCCCGGGATATTTTCCGCTGCCCTTCCCAAGAGGGGTGGCCGATTTGGGAGCGGGCTCTGTCTAACTATGACTCGATACTACCTGGGGAGGTGTCACCTCCTCATCAGCCCTCTCGGGTGAGGGTGCAGTTTGCCTTTCTGCAGCACCGTGGGAAAATCCTCCCCTGGGTGACTCAAATTTGTTCCCGACCAGACGCAGCTTCCTCGGAGGCAGCAGAAGGAAGGGGGAGAGCCAAACGCAGAACCCCCGATCTTGAGGTGCCCGAGCAGCATCAGGGATGGGGTCTCCATGGGATTCTCATGTCCTCTGTGGGGAGGAATCGTGGCTGGGGCCAAAGCCAGGGTATGGGGCTGTCTGGGAGCCTCAGCCCCCAGAGAAGAGCAATGCCCTCTCCATGGTCAGCACCAGCAATGAGGGACGGGCAGGGGACTTTGGCTGTAGGTCATGGGCAGAGGCTGCAGTGCTGACATGGAGGCAAACCCCAAGAGATGAGTGAGGGGCTTTTGGGGGACCCTTCCCAGAGCTGGGGCTGCGGCCGATCTGCTGCCCTTATCTCCAACGCGCATCCACATCCGCTGCCATTTGCATCCCAGCGAGTGTTGCCACGTTCAGCTTCCACAGCTCCTGCGTCAGGGAATTCCAGAGGGACAAAGTCAGTGGAGCCGGCTCCTTCCCCCCCCATCCCGCAGGCACCCGGCACCCATTTGATCAAGTGGCGACTTGTCCTCCGACCGTGAAACGGCACAGGAGAACCGCGGGGAAGGATCTTCCCTTGGGGAAATGTGAAATGCCCCATCCGGAGCCCCGGGCTCAGCGCTGAGGCTCCGGGCTGTGTCTGGCTCCCGACTGGGCCACGACGCACTGTCTGGACCCACCTCCTGAATAAAAGAGTTACGGGAGCAGCAGTTTCCTCATCACCTGTAAATAAATGCCAACGTGCCTTATCAGCGGCCGGGATCATCGATCAGCCACTGAGCTCTGCCAGTCTGTCCCAAAGCTGCAATTCTCACCCCACCACCGAGCCCTCCAAGCTGCTGACCGGTGACCCAGCCCTCAAGTGCTGTGTCCCACCAGTGTCCAGATCACGGCGTTCCTGTCCCTGTCCCCCCGCAGAGCGGGGAGCAGAGCTCTGCCGAGCTTTCCACGGCTCCCGAGCTGCTCCACAGATCCCTCCCCGGCTCCATCACCCGGCAAAGCCGGAACAGCAAAATCCGGGCTGAAGATGCCACCTGCTGGGAGAGGGGCTGGCTGGTGTCGCGGGCTCGAGCCTCAAGATT
Organism: Cinnycerthia olivascens; assembly: GCA_035048155.1. Lineage (NCBI taxonomy): Eukaryota > Metazoa > Chordata > Aves > Passeriformes > Certhiidae > Cinnycerthia > Cinnycerthia olivascens. Next base: position 2,294,575 of record JAWWMU010000107.1, read on the forward strand.
CCACAGCCCCACTATGCAGAATCCTTAAAAATCTCATAATTCTGCCACCCTAATCCCGCCCCGCAGCCTCACCATCCCTCTCCCGCAAAACTTCACAACCGCACTGCGTGGATTACCCCTAAATCTCCCCAGTCACATCACCCCAAAACCCTGGCTCGGCAGTGTCACACAACAGTCCCTGAGGCTTGGGACCCCAGTGGGGGCCAGGCAGACCCTCTGCTCTCCCAAAGGCTGTAGTCTGGGGAGAATTCTGGCCCTGAATCGAGACGCAGGTGGGATTCTCAGGTCCCAAAAATCGAGATTCCACCTCTCAACCCCAAAAACCTCCCCAGCATCCAAGGGGCAAGGTGTGGGAGAAACACCCAACCTGAGAGTGTTCTGCCAAAACGGAACATTCCACTTCCTTTGGGACTATTGCAACTTGAAGCAGCCCCCGGGATTTTCACTGGGAATACCCCTTTTTCCTCGTTTCGGGGATCTCAACCTCTCCCCAGCTCATTTTCATATCGTCTTTTAAAAATTAATTAAATAAATAAGTCAGCTTTTGAGCTGATATTGTAAAGCCCGGGGTGCTGGTGGGGCTGAGAGAGGGATCAGGAGTCCGGGGATGGAGTGGAGAAGGAAGGATGGGGGGGTTCCCGGAATGAGGAGGAGGTTCCCGGAATTGGGGATCCGGTCCCGCCGGTCCCCGGCCACGCCCATCTCCTTATATGGTCAAACTGCAGCCCACTCACCTTATATGACAGAAGCCCCGCCCCCATTCTGACCACGCCCCCTCCGCTCTCCTTCCGCTCCGCGTTTTCGCCGCTCGCCGTCCCCTGTCCCCCGTCGGCCGCCGTCGGCGCCGCGGCGCGCGCGGGGGGCGGGGCCGGCGGGTAGGGAAGATGGCGGAGGCGTCGGCGCAGCCGGGCCGGTTCTTCTGCCACTGCTGCTCGGCCGAGATCGCCCCGCGCCTGCCCGTGAGCGGGGGACCAGGGAGGGTCTCCGGGGAGGGCCGGGAGCGCGGGCAGGGCCGAGCGGGGGCCCCGAGGGGGCGGGCACGTGGGGGCGAGGCCTGAGGGGCCCAGGGGACCTGAGCGGCGGCGAAGCGGGGGGGGTGCCCTGAGGGGCTCCACCCGTGGCACCGGGGCTCGGGGGCGTTGGGAGGGACTGGGGATGGTGTCCGTAGCGAGGGAACGGGGCTGCGGCGGCGAGGGGAGAGGGTGTGCGGAGGGAACGGGCCAGCCTGGCCGAGGGGCAGCCGCTGGGCGAGCCGCGGCGGGGGCGGCGCGGCGGGAGGGAACCTCGGCCCTGTTCGGCCCGACCGGGGGGCCCGCGGCGGTTCGAGCGCTGCGGCCGCCCCGCGGGGAACGACTGGAGCCGGTCTGGGGCGGGAGTCCGTCCGGCAGCAGCCCCAGGGCCTAGCTGTGACACCCGCAGCCCGAGCAGCCTGACCCCATCCGGTGCCGCCTGAAGCGCCGCGGGGTGTTCGGGGGGTTCTCGGCCGTCTTTCAGGAGGGTGTAATGAACACGACAAAAGCCCCGCTGTGGTGGCAGCTGGGGTGCAGGGAGGTGCACGGTAACACGTAGGTGGAAGTGCTGTGTAGGCACCTGGGCAGGTGCTTTAATCACACACCAAAATGCGGCGTGTGTGGAGCTTGGCCTGGTGTGGGTGGAAAAGGAGTGTGGGCTGTTGGGGAGGATCTGGTGGATCACTTGCTCCCCTTCTCGGCTTCCTGAGATGTTCAGTGGGATTTGGAGAGTCCTGCTGGTTTCTTTATCCTGGCGCTTTTCACAGCACCTTGTCCCAAAAGTCACTGCTGGCTGCTGGCACTCAACTTGAAAAGCCTCTGGGGACAAGCGGCGCTGTCCCTGCCGGGGGTGGTTGGTTTGTGATGTGTGATTTGTCCTTTTGCCCTCTTTGGGCCAGGGTGGGTCATGCTGGGGCTCCCAGCTCGTGTGTCAGAGCGAGGACAAACCCCTGACCGTGCTCCTGCTGAGCACACATGGGCCGTGGGCAGGAGCCAGGAGGTAACCCAGGAAATGTGTTCTTTATTTCTGTTCAAACACCCCCGTGCTGGGCACGCCTGGCTGTGCCAGCTGGGCACTCTGGGCCAGGCAGGGAGTGGATGCTGTGTTTGGGGGCTCAGGTCTATGGGTTCATGAACTTGTTTTGGGGATCCAGGTTCACTCAGGTTTCACTCACCGCCTGCAGGCGTAGTAACCAGAGCTGCCAAAGGAGGGACTCAAACAGCCCGAGAAACAACAAACTTTGACATTTGTGCTGTTCCAGCTGCAGAGGAATGTGCTGATCCCTGTGCTGTGAGCACACAGACACACACACACCACACACAGCAGCTCCCTGGAGCAGGGTGCTCAGGCCATGGTCGTTCACCCCCATGCCACGTGTGTTCCCATGTGGTGGGAAGCAGCACAAAGGGAGTTCCATGGGCAGGGGGTTTCATGGCTGTGGCTCAGGAGACCCTGAGCTCAGACCTGGTGTCTGGTGCAGAGATGGTTGTTCTACAGTGGCAGATGGGGCAGGGGAGTCCTGCGTGGGAGAGGGAGCAGCCACCTCTCCCAATCTGTTCCTGAGCCTCAGAGCTCCTGGATCTCCCTGGGCAGATGGGGCACATGCAGTGGCTCCAAGCTGTGCTCCTTCCCTGGAGCCTTATCAGGGTCGGCTGCAGGGGCCAGAGGAACGACCTCAAGGGCCTTATCAACAGTCCCACCTCCTTGGGGGAATCCCTCAGTCTGGCTAAGGGCTGTGCCAATTCCAACGCAGCAGCAAAGGAAGTGGCATTATTTTTAGAAGCTCTTAAATGCCTTCTGTGCTGAGCCTGGCTCTGCCAGCACAGGGATTTGGGGTGGTGTGTGCCTGCCTTGGGGCAGGGGATGGGGGGTTGGCTCAGTGCTGCTGCTCAAGCACTGGAAAATGAAACAGCTCCCTTTCAGGGTCTCCAGTGTTCTTCTCTGCCCAGGGCAGAGTGGTTGTAGAGGATAAATTCCTCACTAACATCAGGAATCATGAGGAAGTGGCTGTCACAGGTGCTGCACAGTCAGCCTGTGTGTCCTGGCATGCTCAGTGCTCAGGGGACTGGGGTGGTGACAGGTCTCTGTAGTGAGCTCTGGGTGTGGGAGTGTGACGTCCTGGCTGCAGAATGACCCAGAGTGTCCCTGTGTGCTGTGAACCCCAGGCTGTGTTAGTGACTGGGACCATTCAGCCTCCCTAAGCATCACAACTTGCCGAGTCCCTGCTGCTGTTCCCATGTTGTTTCCTGCTCCCCAAAACACGCAGATGGGCCAAAGTTTGAGGGCTGCTGTGCAGGGAGCATTGAGGGTTTCACTTTCACTTCACTGGAATTGCATCAGCTGGTACCTGATGCTGTGTCTGTACTGGGGATTAATCAACATCACTCTCATCATTCTTAAGCTGAGCTCCCACAGGCTCAGGCCGGGCTCTGGCCTCACGGGCTCAGGAAGGCAAATGTTGGGGTTTGGGGTCTCTCTGGCTCTGGGACTGTGGCATGTGCTGGGGATGGCAGACTGCAGGACCGTCACACCCTGCAGCTCTGGGGTACCACTTCCATCTCTCACCTGGTGTATCTTCTCCTGCAGGACTACATCTGCCCACGGTGTGAGTCTGGTTTTATTGAAGAGCTTCCCGAGGAGCCAAGGTAATGTGCTGCCCCAGGGGCTGGTGCTCCAGTGAGCCCAGGTTGCTTTGCTCTCTTCCTAGTTCAAAGGCAATGTTTGATATAAAATGCACCATTTTTATTGCCTCTGCCCCAGCTTTGGCTCATCTTTCCTCACTTTTGGAGTACAGTGCTTTGTTGGTAAAGTTAGCATCCACAGGCCAATCTGCCACGGCAATGCTGAGAGTCTGATGTCTCTGCTGAGGGGCGGAGCAGGAATGGTTTGGTTTCAAAGAAACATAAAGAAGTGGTAGGGAGGCTTTCCCCAGTGCTGTGTGATAGCTCTGACCTGATCTGAGTCATCAGGGCAGAGATAACCCCAGAGAAAGGGATCTGGGAACAGTGAGCACACAGACACCTCAGTGGAAGTAGTGACTGTGTTGGGGATGAACAGCAAAATGTTGTGGCTCAGACTTTGGACTCTGCCCTGGAGCAATGAGGTCTGTGTTTCTGTGCTGCTCTGCTGTTGCTGGTGGCAGAAGCAGCAGAAATGTTTCAGTTGTGTTTGTGAGGCCCCAGCTGTGACCAGCCACAGGACAGGCTGCAGGCAGTGCAGGGGCCAGGGGCAATGGGTGTTGCTGCCTGCTGATTGTTGTGGTTCGCATGGCCTGGGGCTTCTGCACTGAGCAGATGATGTTTGGTTTGACCACACCAACTCTGGAGCCTGAAAATCCATCTTGGCTGAGCCTGACTGTTTTGGTGATTCCCTGTGACTTTGGGAGAGTCACGTATTTGCTGAATCTCAGCAGTTTCGATACCATGAATGCAAAGCTGAGTTCTATGAAGGCAGAAGTCTGACAACATTTAGAGTTTTCCCAATATCCTGAGCCATTGGTTTATGTGCCTCTGCAGTAGAGAAGTTTCTTTGATTCAAGATTAGACTTACGTGTCTTGGGGTCATGGAGATCAGCGTTTGTGCCTTAAGACTTCCTGGTGCTCTGGAGGATTAGCTGGCATGTTTGAGATGGACTGGGGGGGAAATCCTTGCTTGACATCGTGGTTCAGGCGCTTCTCTGCAGCCTCATGAGATCTAATAGGATAGAGAGAAATGGGTGAGGATGTGGGCGAATGAAAGGTTTGGGGAGGGAAATTTGATGCAGGTAATCAGAAAATCAGCAGTTGAGGGAGGACCAAGTTCTGTTGAGCTGCCTCTGCCCTGGCATGGGAGGGGGTCAGAAAAGCCTTGGAAGCTGGTATGAGAAGATTACCAGTGCTTTTCATTCCCCATAGGAATGCTGACAACGAGACCAGCTCCTCTACATCAGCCACTGATCAGAGCAGGCATCCTTTTGAGGTGAGCAAGTCCTTTCTCTCTTCCAACACCTTCTGCTTTGCTGTTGGATTGAGGATTTTTCCAATAGTGCATTGTTTAAATGTTCCCCAGATTGTGACAGAATTTGGAAAGGAGGAATTAATATCCTCTACATGCTGCTCCTGAATTCTCTGCATACCATATTTTTGCTGCATGTGTTACATAGGACCATCACTCGTAGCTGATTCCTGTTGTGAGGGGGCTCAGCAGGATTTGGAGAGCAGGATTTGGGTGTGTTGCTATGCAGTAGCCTCAGCTCGGAAGCAGCAGTGACACACCGAAGAGAAGCAAGGGAACTGTGATTATTTCTGCTTTCATGTGCAGTTCCAGTGTCTGTTCCTCGCTGAGCTGCTGCTGAGGGTGCTGGTCCCAGTGTCACCCCAGGCCTGGGGTTCACTGTGGGTGGCTGCTGGGACACCGTGGGAGCCGAGGGCTGTTCCTCCTCTTATCTCAATCCATTCTCTGCATTCCCTCCCTCCCAGAACGTGGACCAGCACTTGTTCACCTTGCCCCAGAGCTATGGCCAGTTTGCTTTCGGGTTCTTTGACGACGGCTTTGAGTTTCCCTTCGGGTCCAACGTGCAGCCAGAAGACAACCGGGACTCGGAGAACCGGCGAGAGCGCGAGCACCAGTCCCGGCACCGCTACGGCGCCAGGCAGCCCCGCGCCCGCCTGGCCGCGCGCCGAGCCTCGGGCAGGCACGAGGGCGTCCCCACACTGGAAGGGTGAGAACCACTCTGGCACCTGGGGAGGGAACCCCCTTGTTCTTCACTTTTTCTCCTGGCTTGTTGGGAGCAGCATCCCGAAGTTCTGCAGTACTGCCGTCTGTGTCCCACTTGAGCCTGTTGGCAGATCTTGCTTGGGGTCTGTTGGGGCTGTTTCAGCTGAGCAGTGACATGGACTGTGGCTGGGAGTTTGTCCTGTAGTGGGGAAAATATTCCCTGGTCATTGCCAGGTGTTGCAAAAATGTACTTACTGTGAGGGGAAACAGAAGAGAACACCAGACAGTGTTTGTGTAAGCGCATCCTAGGAGCCACTCGCCATTATGGCAGGAATTGTCTCCTTATGAATCAAATACTGAAACTTTATCAATGGCTGACCACTTCATAAGCTGCCATTGCAATTGCTGTAGGTTATTTTTAATTGCTCCCGACAATTGTGACAGTATGCAGCTTATTCAGCCTCTCTGTCCACACTGGGGTGTTGGGCTAGGAGCCAGCAAACTTTAATTCTTACACAATCCTGGTTTTCTTGTCTTTCAGAATTATCCAGCAGCTGGTCAATGGAATTATTGCACCGACCACAATTCCAAACCTAGGCCTGGGCCCTTGGTGAGTTGCAGGATGTGCTGCTCTCTCTGACAGTGTTTTGTTGGTGTTCCTGGGTGAACTCACTTGCTCTCCTTGTTCTTCAGGGGAGTCCTGCACTCAAATCCGATGGACTACGCCTGGGGTGCCAACGGGCTGGATGCGATTATCACACAGGTAAAACTGGGATTCACTGCTGTCTCCATCCTCCTGTGCAGTGCTGCAGGAGGGGCAGCACCTGTGGTGGTGCAGGGAGTGAGGGACTGCAGGGACTGGAATGGGAAAGGGTCCACAGTGCGGGGTCCAAGTGCCCTGGCTCAGGAAACGAGTGGGTTCTGTGTGCTGCTGAGCTCACCTCTCTCTTCTGCCTGCCTGGCCGGGTGTTTTTCCAGTTACTGAATCAGTTTGAAAACACTGGACCGCCGCCAGCAGACAAAGAGAAGATCCAGGCCCTTCCCACCATACAGATCACACAGGAACACGTAGGTATGTGTCTGCTCCATGGAGTTGTGCACAGAGTGCTCCCTGGAAGCTCTGTGTAATGTTTTCTTGGGGCTTGAATTTTGTCTGCTTGTATCTTTGAGGCATAAAACATTTCAAAGTGGGCAGAGAGCTGAAGGGGCTCTGGTGCACTCACACAAAAAAAAAGCAGTGCAGGCTGGATGGATTTGCCCGGGGGAGGTTGTGAGTTCAGTGTGGATAGAGATGGAAAAGCAGAAGGGAAGGGAAGGATGGGGCATACCTGGGGCAAGGGGAGGTGGGATGATGGTGTGAGGACTGCAGAGCACCAGCCTTTCCTCCTGACAGGGATGGGGAAGGGGAGAAGGATGATGAGTCCTGAGTCGGGGACTTTGTGCGTCGTTCTCTCCTCCTTTGCTCAGCTGGGCTTGGCTTTCCCTGTGCGATGCAGATTCCGGGTTGGAGTGCCCTGTGTGTAAGGAAGACTACACAGTCGGGGAGAACGTGAGGCAGTTACCGTGCAATCACCTGTTCCACGACGGCTGCATTGTCCCGTGGCTGGAGCAGGTGAGTGCGGGGCAGTGCCGGGGGCGTGCAGCTCTGGGGGCTTTGTCTGGTCCTGCTCCCCTCTGTAAATATTTTCCTACCTCCATGATGAGGCCTGAGCACGAGCAGCCTGTGGTCAGAGGATGGAGTGTTATCCCAGCCCATTCCTCGAGTGCTGCTCCCCTGTTGTGTTTCTAATCCCGTTTCCCGTATTTCTTGTTTTGTTTTCTGTCTGCTCCCCAAAGCATGACACGTGTCCCGTCTGCCGGAAAAGTTTAAGTGGACAAAACACTGCCACAAACCCCCCAGGACTCACAGGGATGAACTTCTCGTCATCCTCCTCCTCCTCCTCTTCCTCCAGCTCACCAAGTAATGAAAACTCATCGAACAACTCATGAATCTTAACGTACCCTCTGTCCCCGGGGCCCTTCCACTGTTCCCCCTCCTTCCCTGGCCACCACGAGCAGCCAAAGGGGCTTCCAGAGCAGAGCAAGGGGAGGGGACGAGGCAGGAGCAGTGCCCCCAGAATTTCCTTTTGATTTCTGAAGACACGGAGACTCTGGGTCCTTCAGAGATGAGAAGCCTCAAGTTCTGTGATGAAAAAGGGGGGAAAGAGCTCTGTCTGTCAATAAAAACATCCTCTTTGCGTGGACTTTACCCATTGCAGTGCGAGGCTGCTGCGCTCCCCGGCTGGGAACCCCGAGGTGCTGAACGAGTGGTTGAATCCCGAATGGAAAGGTTGTTTGTATGGGTTTGAATTTGAGATCCCTTTCTTTTATTTCTTTTGCTCCTCCTCCCCTTGGATGCTATCTTTTCTGCTTTGGAGATTGAAGTCTAAAATGGAAGCATAAGGATGCTGCCTCCCCCCAGGATCGCCATCTGGGGAGGACCAATAGCTGTCACTGAAACAGGAACTCTCAAGTAGACCCCAGGATCCTTCCCTGTCCCATCTTGAGTCCCATTTATTTCTCTTTATAACCTCGCCCGCTGATACTCAACACTGAAAGGGGTTTTTATAATCTTAAATTATTACTGTTGTCAATAAATGGACATTTCAGCTCTGCGAGCCATTATGCATGATTTGAGGAAAGCTGCAGGGTAAGCTCTGAGGCCACCAAGTTTTCCTGCCTTTCCCGGGCAGGCTGGGCCTCTCTGAGCCCTCCTGTGTGCTGGGAGTTCCGGTGGGAGCCACTGCCAGCCTGTGGATCACTGCACAGGTAGCCAAGGATTACAGCTGGAAGCATCCTCGCCTGGTGTTTTCTATTTTTTACACCTTCTTCCCCTTACAGTCCTGCCCCCCTCGCAGCCGGGGCAGGCTGTTCTGCTGAGCTGACACAGGACTGGATGTGCAGCAGAACGAGGACCAGCAAATCTCATTGTGACCGAGTAATTACCAGGAAAACAACATTTTGGAGAAAAAAAAATAATGTATTGCAAAGCTACTTAAAATAGAGCTGATTAAAACAAGGAGAGAGAGACAAATATCCAGGTATGTTTGTGACTCAGTTTCTGTGACAGAGCTGGAGCTCAGAGAATGACAAGAATGTCACTGGAGCGGGCAGTGACTCCCTGCCATGTCCCTGCTTCCTGGGCCCTGAGGCATGAGAGGAGGAGCTCTCACCATCCCTCACCGGGAGCCAATTCCCCTCACAGGGACTTGGGGTGGTCAGGAAGTCTCCTAAAGGGCTGGGGGTCCGTGATGGTGCCACATGTTGGGACTGCTCTGTGGCAGAGGCCAGAGCAGACAAGGGAAAATCTGCCCCCATGGGAGCTGCCAGGAAAGTGGGTGGAGGGTTTGGAACTTTGGGGGTTCCCTGCCTCTCCCTCGGCTTGTGGGGCCCTGGGAGTGGGCTGGGGCTGCTGGGGAAGGTGCTGACTCCAGCAGAGCTTGGGTGTCTCTTCTAAAGCAGCATCACCTCAGGACTTGGCCCTTCCATGAGTTTCCTGAGAAGAGATGAACCTCTTATAGGAGAGGGAGGGATGGTTTTGGCCTTTCTTGAGCCATTTCAGAACACAAGAAGTTGGTTTGTTGGAGAAAGTGTCACCAGCTATGCCAGGGCCAGGGGCTGGCAGGGAGCGACTTGCCTGGACTGTTTTTCCTCCTTGGCTTGGCCAGGCAGTGTGGCGGTGCCTTTCATCTCACAGGAGGGTTTATCTCAGGACTGGTGTATCAGGGTTAATGGCTCATCCTCTGCCAGGGGTTGAGCCAGAAGCCTGGGCTGGTGAGGTGGGCGGCAGCAAGAAGATCCTGGCTGAACCTGCACGTGTCCATCGGCTGACCCGACACCGAGGGAAGGCTTTGCTGTTTAGTCACCAAAACAAGAGACCTGGAAAAACCCTCCCTCCCCCAGTTTCAGCTGTGACAGGGGGTTCCTGGCTCCCCCAGGTGCTTGGGGATGATTTCTCATGTGAACAGTGCTCAGATGTCTCAAGTGGGCTGAGCCAAGTCCTGGGTGGGTGCATGGCAGCTGCTGCCCACCTGGCAGGGGCTCACCACAGTCACCACATGGTTAATACAGTGGCTGTTCCCTCTCAGACTCGTTTGGAGCTGGTTGGGTCAGAAATGGAACGAGTTTGGTGGTTTTTGCTGGGGCCATTGTTCTGTCTGACGTGACAGTGACCGGGATGCTGGACCTGGCCACAGCAGGTGTGAGGTGGCGCAGGGATGTACCCTGGCCAGGAGGCTGAGGTGCAGGTGCTATTCCTGGCCATGCTGCCCTCCAGGTGAGGGGCTGGTCCTCACCACTGTCCACTGTCCCAGCCCTGTTTTTATTGGGGATGGGAGTACAGAGCTGGGCTGCAGAACTGAGTAGCACTGGCTGTGGCCAGGGCAGCCCCAGAGCTGTGTCTGCCTGAGGATCTGGGCTGGCTTCTGCTCCTCCTGCTCCCTCCTTTGTGCCACTGAAGCACCATTGCTGTTTTCCTGCAGAGTGGGTGGGTGTCGATGAAAAACTGGATGTGGCAAAGGACCAGCTGGGCTCCCTGCTAATGGCAGCAGGGATTACACTGGTGGCTGCAGCCACAACCACACGGGAGCCAATCCTTCCCATCCCAAGCCAAGTTCACCATCAAAGCTCCAAGACCTGCTCCTGTTCCATACCATGAACACATCTTTAATTGCCACTGGAGCTCGGATACAGACAACCTGCTGGTACATCCCATCCCTGCAGGGGTGCTGTTAGCAGATCCTGGCCCCTGCTCTGGTCTCACTCCCCAGCTGCACCACGCCAGCTCTGCACCAGGAGAACAGTGGGAGACCCACAGCCCCGGGCGGCTGAGTCTGGAGCACCCACCTTCCACATCCATCCTCTGCCGTGCATTAAAAATAAAGCAATAAATAGCAAAAAATAGATATGTACATAAATAAAATAACATTTTGTTGTTTGTTTTTTTTATCCTACAGGACCGTCCAGATCTGCCCACGATGTTCAGCTGACGAGCATGGGGAGGAAGTGTGTGGAGAGGTGCTGCCGGCGTGTCTTGCCCCCTCGCTGTGGCCTGCCCTTGCTATTGAGCGAGAGGAACATGGGGCGGCCGCGGTGCCGCCAGTGCAGCGACGCGTAGGTGTTGTAGCCGTTCTCTTCGATGCGCTCCATGAACTTGCAGTTGGGGCTGAACTCCTTCTGGCAGGAGAGGGAAGGGGGTGAGGGGTGGCTATGCTCAGCTGGGGCCCCTTGGACCCCAAGAGTAGGGCAGGGCAGGACCCTGGCTCCTCCCTGATCCCCGGGGGGCAGAGGGGTTTGGTGGGTGCAGTCCCCTGCTAGGGAGCAGGTGAGGGCGTGAGAAACCAGGACCCTGTTCCAACTCTGCCCTGAGCCTCTGACTCTGGTGCAGTCCCTCCCAGGAGGCAGCGTCCGACCTACCGACCCGTAGAGCCTCCCTCGCTTGTTCATGGCCAGGTAGAAGCCGGTGTGCACCGCCCGGATGGCCACGACGCCGACACGCACCGACCGGATCTCGACGATGCCTGCGGGACAGGGAAGCGTGGCATGAGCCAGGGAGGGATGGGCAACCTCCCCGAGGGGCCCTGCCCCACTGCTGGCTCTGTGTCCCTCCAGAGGGAGGGATTTGCTGATCCTCACCCAGAGCCAGAGCAGCCAGAGGAACAAGGGCTGCTGCACAAGCTGGGAGTGGGAGGGGGAACCTCTGATCCAAGGAAAGTTTGATCTTTACTCCTCTCCTCCCCAGGGTCCAGCCACTTCCCAGGAGCCGGGCTGTGCGGGAGGGATGCCAAGCACAACCTCATGTGTGTCCTCTCCTCATTGCCCGCAGTGCCCCGAGGACCTGACCCGCCTCCCGCAGGGCACGGAGGCTGGCGTGGCTCTTGGAGGGGCAAAGTGTGCTTGGGGGTGGCAGCACAGCACTCATCCTGTTACAGTGGGCAAAGGCCCACGGGCAGAGGTCTGCGGGGGCAGGAATGGGCCAGGACAGTACCATCCATAGATGCCAAATTGCCTGGTGGCACAAGCGGCCCCGTGCCCAGCACTGTGGGCTGGCAGGCAGAAGAGCACTGCAGGACATGAGGATGAGCCCGGGGGGCGGCTGCAGCCGGGCTGTGAAGCCACAGCTGGGCTGGCGTGCGTGTGCCCCGACCGCCGAGCTCCGGCTCGGCCGCTAATGGGAAAGGCATGTGGTCAGACCAGCGGCTCTGGCACGGGAAACACCCAGAGCATCATCAGGGCCTCTGGATTCCTGCACTGCCTCACGCCGGCCAGCCCGGAGTGCCGCTGCCCGCCCTGCCGCCTGCCAGGCACACGGAAGGGGAGCAGGAGTGTCCAGGGAGAGCAATGTGGGCAGGGCAGCAGGAAGGATGGAACCACAGCAGGATCTGCCTATGGGCACCACTGCAGGGGCTGTCCCGGCTGGACAGGGTGGGAGGACATGCAGAGGCTCTGGCTGATGGTGGCACACACAGCGTGGGGACTTGCAGCTCCTGGGCAAGGGCTTTCATCAATCTCCTGGCATTGCTGGCATTCCCCAGGCATCACCTTCCTGCGGGAGGCTGGGAGTGGACAGGGTGGATATAGCACTGGAGCAGCGTGAGGGTCCCCGAGCATTCAGCTCCTCAGGGATTTTCAGCCCAGCTGCTTCGGTGCTGCCACCGGTCCCGGCAGCCACCGGGATCCGCAGGGCCCGGCCCAGGGAAGCCACTGACGAGGGCTGTGGAGGGGAAGGGCTGAGCAAATGCATGTGAATCCATCCCACTTGATCACTGTCTGAAGCTGCTGCTATTTATAAGGACTTGTGCTTTTCTAAAAATAACCCCCTTCTGTTCCCAGTGCTCCGGCCGGCTCTGCCGCCCTTTGTTTGCAGGTGCCTGGCCAGTACCTGGTCAGAGCCAGCTCCCAGTGCTCCCAGTATCACACTCAGCCCCAGAAGGGTCTCGAGGAGGCTGGGGCAGATGCAGGGCTTGAGGTGGGGGAGTCCCCGGAAGATCCCCCGCCACCCTAGAGCTGCCAGTGGGGCTGGTCCAGCAGCTTCTGCGAGGGCTGTGGAGCAGAGCCCGCGCCCAGCCCAGGCGCACACAGATAAGCAGAGTGAGCCTCATGTACAGCCCGGAGCTGCTCCGCCTGCCAGGCCCCATGGCCACACCATCGAGGGAACGTGTTGGGGTGCTTTGTGCTGGCAATGTGCCTGGTCGGGACTCCTGACAGCTTCTGACACCACACCACGGGAGGGTTCCCTGGGCTGGGCTTGGCTCCCATGTCCTGTGGCTGCGGGGAGACGTCCTGTGCTGGCCAGGAGATAGGGCAGCCCCTGCTGGACTAGGACATGGGCTGGGGGTGCTGCAGCCCTCCTGCCCCAAACCCCAACACCCTGTCAGGGCACCTGGGAGATGCTCAGGCATCCCCCTTTCCTAAGGCCACCAATATCCCCCTCCTTGTTAAGGAGGCCACCTGGCAGCCCGGTGCACCCATCCCTGTCCCAGGTGCTGGGACCCTGCACCCCGATGGGCAGCTGATACCCGGGCACTTGCAGCCCTGACTCTTGCTGAAGTCACACAGTGACTGCCACATTCTTGGGGACTCTGTCCCTCTGCCCACACAGCTGTCTCTGTGTCGAGTTCCCAGCCTGTTCTGCAGGCAGCGGCTGCTCCATAGTCCCCTCCGACGGGGATGTTCTGCTGTCCCACACCTGACAGATGCCCCATTCTGGGACCAGCATCACCGCAAAACTTCCTACATCCCCCCTCCTCCTCAGCCTTTTCCCCTACAGTGTGCTGGTTGGGGAACGATCAGATCCTCCCAGTCCATGGGGAAGGCAGGGCAGGAGGACATCGTGAACCGGCAGGATGAGATGGGACAACGGACCCACGACAGACCCCCCAGGACATCCCAGCCGCTGGGAAAGCAACGCCGGGTCCCCGGGCAGTGTCCGCGCCCCTCTCATGGCTCCTACAGTGCAGTGACGGGGGCGAGGGCAGCCGGCGACGGTTCTGCTCCAGGAGCGGCGTTCCCCGGCCAGCGGGGACAGCGGGCACCCGCCGCTCTCGAGCCCCCTGAGGACTGGGCAGTTTGGCTGAGATTTCCCCAGAGGGAAGAGCTGCGAGCTCTCTCCGGACCGGGCACGGAGGGGTCCCGTCGCCGACCCGTCCAGCCCTCGCCCCGGTCCAACCCCGGCAGCGCCCGCCTCTGCCGCAGCCCCGGCAGCCGGCGGGATCGGTCTCTCGCCCGCCGTGGGCGGAGGGCGGCCCCAGATCCCGGCTCTCCCCCGGCCCCGGTCCCGTCCCGTCCCCACTCACTGCCCGGCCGCTCCCTCCAGCGCGTCCCCTCCACGCCGCCGCCGCCGTCGATGCGCAGGAAGAAGCGGGTGGCGGAGAAGAGCCGCCGCCAGCGCACGTCGCCCTCCAGATGTCCGTAGCTGCGAGGGGGACGCCGGCCGGTCCCGGTGGCATTGCCCGGCCCCGGCCCCGCCAGCACGGCGAGTGCCCCGGCGAGGCAGGCGGCGATGGCGGC
>JAWWMU010000107.1:2308879-2324962 GCA_035048155.1 Cinnycerthia olivascens
CGAGGGGCCATGGCCACGGCGGCGACCGGCGACCGGCCCCGACGGCGCGAGCGGCCGGGGATGGGCGGCCCGGGGCGGGGCGGTGGCGGCGAGTGAGAGGGGCGGGGGCTGGGGCGGTGCCTCCCATTCATAAATCGCCCCGACGGCTGTCCCGGGTCACCGGCCACCGGCACTCGCCTACGACCGCGGGGCGTTCCGTTGGGGACCGCACACTCCGGTATCCGCCGTCAGCCGCGATGGGCGGGCAAGGGACGAGCGCCGCGGGCACAGAGTGCGGGGAGAGGTGGAGGGCGCGGGGCTGCTGTGGCCCAGGACCTGGGGACTGTGGTGCCCATCTGCGGCCCGACAGAGACGCGCCGCGCTCGGCCCGGAGAGGCGCGGGTCAGCCGGGCTCCACCGTGTTCCCCGGGTTTCGCTAAATCCCGGACCCTCCGCCGTGTCCTGGGATCCGCGCTCGTCCCGACCCACCCCGTCGGGGCCGCCACGGCCGCCAGGGGGCGCGGGGCGCGGCCGCACTGCACCATGGGAGCTGTAGTCCGGCGCGGCGGGACTCGCGTTCCCGGCGTGCCCCGCGGCGGCGCGGCGGCGTGGCGCATGCGCGGCGGCGCGCGTGGCCCGGGGATGTCGCTGCTGAGGCTGCGGGCGGTGCTGAGGGGCCCGGGCGGGCTGAGGGGACCCGGTGAGCGGGAACGGGGACCGGGCGGGACACGGAGCCACCAGGGGAGGCATGGAGGGATCGGCAGGGACACGAGGAGACTGGGACACGGCCCGAGTGTGAGGACGGAGCTGGGCCGGGTCGTCTCACGATCCTGAGCATTCTCTGGGATACACATGGGAGATGGAAGGGTCTTTTTGCGTCGTGAGCGCCCCAGTGCTAGAGTCGGAGCTGTGGGAGTGCTGGGAGGTTGTTAATCTCCAGAGGACTGATACGGGGACTCTGCATACTGTCCGAGCTGTGGGATAGCAGCCGCCTGCTCCGGGGGTCTTGGGGTGCTGCCACCCCCTTCACAGCGCTGGGGTTTGTGGTGTCCCTGGGGTCCTGTCCCTTCTGAGCCTCTGGTTCCAGGGGGTGAGGGGTGTCCCGGTCCCTCCTGCCCTCTTATGCTGCTTCTGGAGCAGCTAAGCTGAGAAATATCCCTCGCTCACTCTCTCCACGCTGTGTCCAGCTGGGGCCATGGGGCAGGGTGGGGGACAGGGAGTGCTTGAGGGAGTGAAGCTTCCTCTGACCCCCACACCTTTGTGTTCTTCCCTGCCAGTGATTCCGTGGAGAATCTTCAGGAACTACTCCTCTGCCAGCACCAAGGAGAAGGCAAATAGAAATGGCACCTGTGAGAGGACAGAGCTGCTGGAAGGTGAGTGTTGGGAGAACTCCAGTGAGCAGACAGCAGTCAGACCAGCATGAACTGTTGCTTTTTCCTTGGCAGTGACACTGCTGGGTTCCTGGGATGGTGGGGTGGGCCCCAGCTTGCAGGTAGATCTCAGAGAGACAATGGTTGGTATCTCTGTCTGGGAGCGAGGCTGGCCAAGGAGGGATGAAGTTCTTCTGTGAACCCTTTTTCTGAGCATGATCCTGGTGCTTCCAGAGTGAGGACAGGACAGAGCCTTCTGCTGTCACTTCAGCCTTGTCTCACATCACCTCTCTCTGTTTCCCACTAGTGCTCAAAGCTCGAGCGAAGCAGCTCCAGGGCAGTGACATCCCACAGGTGACAGTCAACAAAGTGGAAGTGGCTGCAGTGGACAATGACAAATACCAGGAGGCTGTGGCCCCTGGCCCCAAGGAGAAGAAGCCCATTCCCAGGGCACGGGGTGATGGCCTGGCCCAGTCCAGCACCTGGGCCAAGAAGTTGCAGAAGGAGATGCACATCCAGCAGCTGAAGATGAAGCAGGAAGTGCCCAGTGCTACCTCCCAGCTAGCTGTGGAGGGCCAGGCTAAGCTAGAGGTCAAGGCGGAGGCCAAAGCCAAACCTCAAGCAAAAACCATGAAGAGCCCAAAGACGAAAGCAGCCACTGCCTGGAACCAGAGCTCTGGCAGCCCCCACAGCAAGCCCAGGGCGATGGAAGTGAAGAAAGCTGCGGAGCTGAAGAGGCCTCAGAGGATGCCAAAGGACAGGAGCAACCAACAGGTCCAGCAGCAGACCCTCCAGTCCAACCTGGAGTGCTTCCTGTTCCTGCAGCAGCCGGAGGAGGCTGAGCGGTACCTCCTGACGTGCCAGAGCTCTCCAGTGAAGAGGAACACGGTGGACATCGGTGCCTACAACATCGTGATGCGCTCCTGGGCCAAGAAGGTACCGAGCCCTGGGTGCTCCGGGTGGGAACGGGGCTGGCTCGTGAGGACGAGCCTCCAGCTGGTTTTACCTGTGTTTGTCACTTCAGCAAGCGTTCAAGCAGCGCTTTTGGCGAGGGGGGACTGAGCTGGCATGAGGCCACAGATCTGTGTGAGGTGGTTTTGGGAGGAAGAAGGGAGTGGGGAAAGGGTAGGTCCAAACAGGAGTACGGGGGCTTGGAGCTGTGACTTTGTGGTGTCAGTGTCCACAGCCTCCTTGCCTTCTCAGTGTCCACAGCCTCCTTGCCTTCTCAGTGTCCACAGCCTCCTTCCCTCCTCACTGCAGGGCTGCTTGAATCGCATTGACCGATTGTTTTCCTTGCTGGAGCCCACCGGCCTCCGACCCAACCTGGACTCCTACGTGGTGGCCCTGGAGTGCATGGGCCGGAACCAGTCTCCTCCCAAAGCCATCTTGAGGTAACACCTGCCTTGGGTGCTGCTTGGGGGCAGCAGCTCCACATCCTGTGCTTGGAGAACTTGGAGATGCAGTGGGTCAGGGTCAGGAAGAGCTGCCCCCTCTGTGTGCCCACCTGGGTGCTCTGACCCGTGTGTTACGGCCTGATTTTGGGGTGGGTGGAGCACCCTCCCTGCCACCCCCAGCTGCTGGGGAGTTTGTGTGAGATTGTGCATGGAAAGGAGATGCAGAAGGTGAGATTGGGCACTGTTCCCCCCAGAGTTGGGCTGGGAGAGGTCCTGTCCAGTCAGGGGCTCCTTGGTTCCACACCTGTCCCAGGCATCTTGCTCCTCCTGGCCCCTCCATTGCTGCCTGGTGGGAATGCCTTGGCTCCTCTGTTTGTTTTTATGGCACTTGTGTGGGCTTTGGCCTTTTTGGTGGGCTCAGTCACATAGCTGGTTCCTGCAGGGCTCTTGGTCAGGAGATTCAGCTCGATTTCATGGAGTGTTGTGGACAGGAAAGTGTCAGTGCTAAAGTGAGCAGCCAAAGGAGCACTAGAAGATGCCACAGGCTGGGCCTGGGGGCAGTGCCTGGGGCTGGAGGCACAGCCAGCTCCTCTCCAGAGGATGGAGAAAGCTTCTGATGTGCTAGTGCCGAACCTCAGGGATGTGTCATTGGCCTCTCTGTCCTTTGGCTGCTGACAAGTTCTAGATGCCTTCAAGGGAATGTCTTTGGTCAGCTGCCTGTGAGGGGGCTGGCAGTGACTGCTGGACAGTGTGGGAGCTGTGTCAGTGCAGCACAGGCTGTGGGGCTGCCTGTGGGCAGCTCAGTCCCACAGTGGCCGGAGCTCGGCCTCCCTTGCCCAGGAATCTCTGCAGTGGTGTGGACTGAGGGATGGACACCTGATCCCTGAAACCTGAGGCAGATGACCTTGTGGGACGGGCTGTACTGAGGCAGCTCTTGCCCCGGCAGCTTCTGTACAACATGCTCAGGCCCTTGGGGAAGGTCGAGCCTGTCCTGTCTGCCCCTCCTCAGATACCTGAAACAGCTGGACAGCAATGGCTTCCATGTGGATGAGCTCTTCCAAAAGTGCCTGTTTGAGAAAGATGAGAAGGAGATGGTGCTGAAGGCCATCAGGACTGTCCAGCCCAACTACCAGCTGCCTCCTCCACCCAGCCCCGAGATCTGCAAGTCTTCTCTGCTCCAGGACTTCTATTCCAGAGTAAGCCACAGTGCTGAGGGAGGTGTTGAAGCTGGCCAAGTGGTGTTCACAGGTGTTCTTAGGTACAACCCAGGGGAGGGCTAAAAAGGAGGGACTTTTTAACCTGATCTATGCTCAATAATTCACACAAATCATCAAATGAATGACGTTACCAACAGCCTTACAGGGGAACAGCAAGGTTGAGGGCTTGCAGGGAGCTGGAGATGGCCTCCATGCACAGGACGGGGTGCTTGGGGAGGTGCTTGGCCATAACACAGGAGCAGAGCAACCTCTGGGGTTTGCCTGCAAGAGACCTCTGGACCCAGAGGTCCCAGCAAGGTACTTTCAGCCCAGAATTGTACCACTAGCCTCTTGCAGGGAAGCTGGGAGAATGAGCATGGCTTCTTTTCCTCCCACTTTTGGCACTGACTGCCTCTCTCCCGTTGCAGGAGGCGATGGTGTCTTACCCCAAGCTGGATTTCTCCATGAAGGAGTTGCAGGAGCGCTTCCAGCAGCAGCTGCAGATGGAGCTGAAGAACACCGTGACCATCGAGTCAGTGGAGGCAGCCAAGCCCCTGACCCCACAGGCTGTCAAAGCGGTAAAGCTCAGCGGTCTGGGGGCCTGTGGGTGAGAGCTGAGGGTCCCTGAGCTAAAGAGGGAGCAGCTCATGCTGACCAGCTCTCTTCCTCCCTTTTCCATGCAGCGTGAGCTGCTGGGCACCCTGCGCTCCCAGTGGCACGACGCCATCCTCCAGGCCCTGCAGAATTCCAGGCGCAGCATGGCCAGGCCCAAAAGGGTGTCCAAGTACAGCGTCCTCTTCCCCTACCTGTGCCTGCTGCCAGATGAGGAGTATGTGGACATCATGCTGCAGGTAGGAGCCTGCCCTGCCTTCACAGGAGTGAGTCTGGAGCTGTCACAGAGCACTAGTGTCCCACTTGAGCCAGCAGAATTGGAATTTCCTGAGAGTTTTGCAAGATTATTAGGTGCAGGCTGTCTGCTTCCTCTGTGGAGCAGACAGAGAAATCCATGCTCTGTCCTGATTGTTTTTCCTTCCTCACCATCTGTTCAGTATTATGGAAATCATCATCTTCCTGTGCTCTCTGCCCAGCAGCTTTAACTCCTGCTCTGTCTCTCTGCTGTGTCTCTCTCTTCCTCCTTCCTAAGACCCTCTTTGCCTTCCCCTTTCCCAGGTGCTCAATGATCTGTCTCCACAAGGTGAGTCCCTGGCAGTCCTGGCCAGGGAGCTGGGCTCCAAAGTCTACGACAGGTACATCATCCAGAGGAAGCTGCGCAGCGGCCAGCTGGAGAAGGTGCAGGAGATCTATGAGAGCTACATCCAGCTGCTGGCAAAGGACAGCCAGGTAGGAGCCCTTGAGCCAGGTGTCCCATGCAGGAGAGCTCTGGGCTTTGTGGGGCAGGAGAAGACAAGAGGGGATAAAGGGTGCAAGGCCTGGACACCTCAAGGACCAGATGAGCAGGTTATTCTCAGAGGTGAGCACTCACAGAGCAGGCAGGTAGGTCTCCAGTCTGGGCAGAAGGGGCAGGATGCTATGGGGACAGGGTGTCAGCACTGGGATGTTGCAAGAGGAAAGACTTTGTTGGGTTCACCCCAGCCTCCTCAGCCTTCCTTCCCCAAACACCTCTATCAGGGAGGACCTCGTGGGGACACAAAGACAGGAGAGTCCTTTTCAGAGACACATCCCAGGTAGATCCTATCCAGCAAAGCCCCTCCAGCTGACTCCCTTTTCTCTTTCCATCTCCCAGCCTGAACGGTACTTGCCACGGGAATACTGGGAGAAGCTGGTGGCAGAAGCAGGCTTTGGGCCTTCCCTGAACTTGAAGAACTGCAGCTGGCCATGTGTGCTCCTCATGCGCCTGGGCATGCACCTGCTGGAGCTCCTGGTGAAGGCTGTCAAGGTGCCCAGGAACATCCTCAATCATCGCCTGGAGTCCAAGCCTATCCCTGTCCTCTACCATGTCTACTCCTTCTACAGTAACTGGCAGGTGAGCCTCATCCTGAGGGCTGTGGGGCTGTGCAGGATACCTCTTCCTCAAAATCAGACCTTTGCAAGGCTCTTTCGTGTCCTGGCTGCCATTCCTGCTCAGGAATGCTTTGAGGAGCCCTTAATTCTGTGTGGGTGCTCGCCTTATTTGGCATGATCCTTATGGAATGGCTGGCTGACCACAGGCTCTTCCACACTCCAGCCCTAATCCTCTGCTGCTGATCCTCCTCTCCAGGTCGGGCTGATAAAGCCCCATCCCATCTTCTCCCAGATTGTGTCAAAGGCTGCAGAGACCACGCTGACCTTCAACTCCTCTGCCATGCCCATGCTGTGCCCCCCTGTGCCCTGGACCTCCTCCAATTTCGGTGCCTTTGTCCTCAACGACACCAAGCTGATGCGCTTCATGGATGAGACCACCCACCACCAGCTGCTCCTGGAGCAGTGTCCCCCGGTGAACCTCCACCCCGTGCTGGATGCCCTGAACCAGCTGGGCAACTGCGCCTGGAAAATCAACCAGCCAGTGCTGGATATTATCATCTCCATCTTCAATGACAAAGGGGACGAGAAGCTGGACATCCCACCTCCCCTCTCTGAGGCTCCCAAGCCTCCCACTGCTCCTGGCAATTCCTCCGCCTGGAGCAGGGCCCTAAAGCACGAGCTGTTCCTGTGCAAGAAGAAGACTGCAGAGATGTACAGCCTGCGCATGGACGCGCTCTACAAACTCTCCATCGCCAACTACGTCAGGGACAAGGTGTTCTGGTTCCCTCACAACATGGATTTCCGTGGCAGGACTTATCCCTGCCCGCCCTATTTCAACCACCTGGGCAACGATGTCACCCGGGCCATCCTGCTGTTTGCAGAGGGGAGGCCACTGGGGCCCAGGGGACTTGACTGGCTGAAGATCCACCTCATCAACCTGACGGGGCTGAAGAAGAAGAACGCCTTGCAGGAGAGGCTGGATTATGCCAATGAAATCATGGATGACATCCTGGACTCAGCTGACCACCCGCTCACGGTACGTGGGAGCTTCTGGGAAGTGGAATAAAATGGAATTCAGAATCAATTTTGAAAGATGCATTTTTGAGAGGTAAAAAGGGAAAAAAGCAATGCAGAGGTTCCTAAATAACCCATTCCTGTCTGAAAACGTGAAAACCTGGGGAAGTGGAGGCATGGTGGGAGGAGATGCTGTGCCCAGCATATCCCAGGTGCTCAGGGGCTCCTGCCTGTGATTTGAGGCTCCCACTAGCCTGTGCTTTTTCATTCCCAGGGCAGGAAGTGGTGGATGGACACAGATGAGCCCTGGCAAGCCTTGGCCTGCTGCATGGAAATCGCCAAAGCCTCGAGGTCCCCAGATCCAGCAGCCTACATCTCTCATTTCCCAGTTCACCAGGTAGGAGCCCGGCAGATCCTCACACCCCATGTGAGGCTCAGCAGGCCAGGTGAGGAGGATCCAGGTCTCCAGCTCTGCAATCCCTGCTCCACGTGGCTGGGTTTTCTTAGGAGTGGGAATGCTGTTTTGGGCATCTTGGCATGAGAACTCTGGTGATTTGCTGCTGCCTGCAGCCATCCATGAGCCGGTGCACCGAGGGCTGCCTCACTTCCCTTGGCTCGAGCAGAGCCCAGCTGGAGATTGCTGGCAGCTGCTGCAGGGTGAGAGCCAGGCCACTCTCACCTTCTGCAGCCACAGGATCAGGACTGGAAGTCAGCCCAGCAGGGCAGCACCTGGCTGTCTGGAGTGCTCAGAGCTGTGTTTTGGGGGCTTTGCTGCACTCCTGCTCCAAGGCTGAAGCCAAGCAGCTCTGCAGGAGCCAGTATGGGAGATCTGGAACTCTGAGGAGGGACATGGGGACAGAGGTGATTGTCCCCCACCTTCAGTGTTCTGCCACCATGTGTTCTGTCCCTGCTCAGGTGCTGCTCATCTCCCTGAAGGCACCTGTCTGCACAGGGATGAGGCTGGCAGTGGCCATGGGTGAGGGTTGGGTGCTCCTTTCTCTTATGGGGAGATCAAGTGGCCATGACTGAGTGGGGAGGGCAGCAGTTTTTCTGCCAGTAGTGATGGTCTGGATTATGCATGAGACAGTCAGGACTGATATTTTGATGACAACAAAAGATCAAGAGAGCATCTGGGGGTGTGTGGAGGTTGCAGCTAATAAAATACCAGCAAGGACTTCTTCTGGAGGGTACCAGAGTCTCGTTCAGCCTGAGTCATCAGTGCTCAATTAATGGAGCCGTCAGGTCCTGGTGCTGCTTTTCTGCACTGCAGGGAGTGGGGAGAGGGTGCAGGAGGAAGGGGGCCCTGCCTGGGGAACCTGACAGTCCTGGGGTGTCTGTGGCTCCCTGTGACCGGGGAGAGCCTGAGCACAAAGGGCCAGGAACGGCAGCACATCTGTGAGAAACATTGCTGCCTGTGCTGTATGGGGAGAACCAAGATCTCCATGCACCATCATTCAGGTCCTGCCTGTCTCACCCAAGCTGCTCTTGGTTCCAGGAAGGCTGCAAGGGCAGCTGCTGTGGCAGATGTTCACTGTGCCTCTGATGCAGCTTTGGGGAGTCTGGGTGGGAGCTGGTTTCTGTCAGAGGGGTGTTTTCATCTGCTGGCAGTGCAGCTGGCTGGAGCTGCAGAGCCAGCTGGGGCTTCCTGAAGGATCTTTGCCCTGGCCTGCCTTTTCCTGCCTCTGATCTCACTGCTGTGGTTGTTTTGACTGCTGGTTCTTGGGGGCTGCTTTTAGCATCCCAGATGTATTCTGTGTTTTCCCAGTTTTCTGGTTTTCAGTTTCCACAGAACTCTGATGTCTTTGGAAACCCGCAGAGGTGGTGATGTGAGGTTTCTGATTTTAAACCTCACAGGTCACTCTAGTTAGGGATGGACCCAGGTTGGAAACTTGGCCAGGAGGCAAATGGTGACTGCTGGGAGATGGTCACTGCTCTGAAAAGGGCGGGGGGAAATAATGACCACCTGAGCCCAGGGTACCTGTGCATGGGGAGGGGGCAGATGAGCAGGGCTCTGTGCACACACTCACTCCTGGTTTCCCTCGTGCTCTTCCTGCAGGATGGCTCCTGCAATGGGCTGCAGCACTATGCAGCACTCGGCCGGGATCTCAGCGGCGCTGCCTCCGTCAACCTGGTGCCCTGTGGGCTCCCTCAGGATGTCTACAGTGCAGTGGCCCAGCAGGTGAGGCACAGTGGGGACACATGGGGTCCTTTGGGACCCGCCTCCTTGTCTTGGTGACTCCCAAGGAGCGAGGTGGGGATGAGTGTGCAGAGGGCTGGCAAGGCAGAGGCAAGGACTCTGTCCCCAAGTGAGAGCTGAATGGAGATCTATCCTCACAGAGGTGGCTATAAGAAATCCTCTGGGATTTCTGCTGTCCTTACTTGTCCTGAATGAAGCCTGGGAGAAGGAGGCTGGAGAGGTGGAAGAGAGCAGAGTGTGTTCCTCATCCCTTGGTCACAGCTGGCTGGCCCATGGGTTATGAGATTTTTCTTCCTTGAGCTGAGTTGCAGGGAGCAGGTAGAGATTCAGCCTTGGTCCTGCTACAAAGTCTTTGGTTTCTTTGACAAGACACGATTTGCCACTGTGAGAGTGCTGAGAGGCCCATTCAGCTGGCATTGGACCATGCATCTCTCATCTGGATCTCAGCAGGTTTTCTGCAGGCAGCATCCCACTAGAGAGCAGGAAGAGTTCATGGGAGTGCAGGGCTTGCTCAGTTATCACTGAGAGGCAGGAGAACCCAAGTTCTGAGCCACAGCTGAGCTGTGTCCTTGTCCCAGCTGCCACCACCTGGTTGCCAAGGGATGGTGCTGAGGCAGCAGGGAAGGCTCTGCAGGCACAGTTATCCACACTGGATCCCTCCAGCAGGTGCCTTCTGTTATCCAGGGTGCTGAAAATGGGCTGCAGGGGTTCAGATGGGAGCTCGAGCCAGGCAGTGCACAGCTGAGGGTCCCACAGGCCACCAGCCACGGAGGGGGCTGGAGCCAGCCTGGCTCATACCAAAACTGACTCAGAGGCACTCTCCTCAGGTGGAGGAGTTTCGGAAGAAGGATGCTGAACGGGGGTTGAAGATTGCCCAGGTGCTGCAGGGCTTCATCAGCCGCAAGGTGGTGAAGCAGACGGTGATGACCGTGGTGTACGGGGTCACTCGCTACGGCGGCCGCCTGCAGATAGAGAAACGCCTCAAGGAGATCGATGAGTTCCCCGAGGTAGCATTCCTGGGGGTCCCCCCTCCCTGGATCCTGTCACTTTTCCTCTGTGTCTTTGGCTGTCCCTTTGCATGACCCATGGCTCTGCCTCTGGTCTGTGCCAGGAGTACTTGTGGGAAGCATCTCATTATCTGGTGAAGCAAGTGTTCAACAGTATCAAGGAGATGTTCTCAGCGACTCGAGATATCCAGGTGAGGAGCCTGTTGGCCCTTATCTCCACTCTTTTTTCTTCCCTGGTCCATTCATACATAGACAAGGGGATGCTCCGTGGGGGGAGATGGTTCTCCTGGCTCTTGGCCCAGAGAGGATCCTCCTGCCCCAGCCCAGAGCTGTGGGATTGTGCTAAACTCCCCAGTGAGCGCTGGACTGTCACAGTCTGTGGCAGGAGTGAGGGTGGCCTGTGCTGGGAGGGGATGAGGTCTTCCAGCTCCACACCAACTCCAGCTTCTTCCTCCCCTCTTCTGCAGAACTGGCTGACAGAGAGCGCCAAGCTCATTGCCCAGTCGGGCCGGACAGTGGAGTGGGTCACACCCCTGGGGCTCCCCATTGTCCAGCCCTACTATCGCTCCAGGTCCACTGTGGTGAGTGTCCAGTGTGAGGTCTCATGGCTCACTCACCCTCCCTGTGCCATGGTGGGAGCAGGGAAAAGACAGCTGGGCTAGGGCCCAGCAGGTTGGCATCACTGGGGGGTGAGCCTGCAGAGCAGGTAGGATCCCCGTGTACAGGCACATCCTCCTGGCTCCCTGCAGAGCCTGGCGTGTGTGGGTGGGCTGGTGAGGAAGCTCTGCGGCTCCCCCACTCAGGCAGCTGGGGCACGGGCCGTTCCCAGCTCTGGGAGCCTCCTCAGGGCTCCTGTGACTCAGTCTCGCTGCTGTCACCTCCCACGTGCTGCTGTGCTGACTCACAGCCCCCAGCCCTGCTCCAGCAGCCCTCCTCGGGCCAATTCACCCTGCAAGGGCGAGGGGGTTCAGGTGTCTGCCAGCACCCTCAGGAGGGGAGCTGGGCAAGGTGTCACTGGGCAGTGGCAGCTGCTGTGGTGCTGGGACACCCTGGAAAGGCACAGGCCCCTCTCTGGAAGAGTGGGGCAGTGCCCAGCCCCTCATTCTGCCAGGCAGTGCAGGGTGACAGCTGCTCCACTCTCTCCCCACAGCTGAATTGTGGCATGCAGCGCTTGAGTGTGAAAAGCTTCAACAGCAACCAGTAAGTACAAAACCATGGCAAGCACTGCACCCCTGCTGAACCCAGCCTGTGCCCTGGGGACAAGGCCTTCCTATCAGGGAAGCTGTCAAGGAGTGCCAGAGCTCCTGTTATTCCCCCTGAGCTGCAGAAAGCTGGACAGAGCAGCAGGGCCTTGAGACCCTCCAGGGCCGCCCCCTCACCCCCAGGCTGGGGTGGCACTGCCTCTGTGCCAGTGCCATCATCTTTGGCCCTGAAATGCCCCAGCTCCTCTGTGCCCTGCTTTGTCCTGCAGGAAACCTGACACTGTGAAGCAGAAGAATGCCTTTCCCCCCAACTTCATCCACTCTCTGGACTCCACACACATGATGCTCACAGCACTGCACTGCCTCAGGTAGGGAGTGGGCAGCTGGGCTCTCACCTGACTCTTCCCTGGCTCAGGACTCTGGTGGGAGAACATTGCTGGGGCAAGGCACCACATGGGACTGAGGAGTCCCTGGTGGGTGGGCATTTGGGGTTCCTGGCAGAGAAGGAAAGGAGGCAGCAGGACAGGGACAGGGACAGGGAGATCTGGGATTGGCCACCTCACTCTGAAGAGCTGCAGTGCAGGGAGTCTCCATCGTGTGGTCCCTGCTCCTGTCCCAGCCAGAGGTTCTACGTGGGGTGGGTCCATCACACAGAGGGGTCTCAGCCCTGCTTCATGGCACCTTTGCCTCCTCCCAGGAGGGGCCTGACCTTCGTCTCAGTCCACGATTGCTACTGGACTCACGCTCTCACTGTGGATGTCATGAACCAGGTAAAAGTGTCCTCCTGGCTCCCTTGTGAGCAAGATCTTGCTGATCTGTGCTCTGGGCCTGAGCCAGGCCTCGCCTCCCCTGGGCTTTGCTCCATAGGCTGATTGATTCACCCGGGTGAAGTGAAGCTGGGGTGTTTGCTGGAGGTTGCAGCTGATTTCCTGGTGCCCCATCTCCTCCCACTCTGCAGGGAGCGTGTGGGGCAGAATCTGTGGAAATGAGCACTAACCACAGCCCTAGCAGCCTGTGCCCCTGCTCTGCCCTGGGTCCTTCCCAAGGGCTTTTGTGCTAATGAGGGTCGACCTCTGCTTCACACCTCCCCAGGCTGATTCCCTTTCCCCTTGTCTGGCAGCTCTCCTTTCCCTCCCATACTGCTTCCCCTGCCCCTCACCTCTGACCTGTCACTGGGGGAAGGAGGGAAAACACCTGCTGAGCTTCACCTCACTTGTCTCCCTGGGTCAGGTCTGTCGGCAGCAGTTCGTGGCTCTGCACAGTGAGAAGATTCTGCAGGATCTGTCTGAGTTCATGCTGGAGAAGTATTGCAGGTATTCCTGACCTCTTAGTTTTTCCCTCCCACCTCCCAGAGGTCGTGTCCAGGTGCTCACAGGTTGTGTCACCTGCCTGGGGGTTGCTCTGGGGGGAAGCTGTCCTTCCTTCTTGCCTGACACCCAAATCACCTTCAACAGCTGGGTAAAAACCAAGGACTCTGCACCCTCTTGCTGCAGAACCAGGGATGGGTTTGGCAGCCTTAGGACCTGCTCTGGGCTACTGGGGTTGGGCTCCTGCTCTCACTCTGGGGTGCATGGTCTGTTTTGGAAGAGCTGAGTCCTGTTGTCAGGGGCTGCACGAGGGGAGCAGAGGATGTGCCTGGTTGGAGATAACCCGTGGTTATTTGCTTCCTTCTAGTTCATCCAGCTCCAGCACAGAGCCCATAGCCCATTGGCAGAAGAGACTGATGGAGCAGCTGTCAAATGTCCCCAGGACAGGTAGGAGCATGGGACAGGAACATGCAGAGCTCAGGAGCGTTTTGGAGACAAGGGGAATGAGATGGAGTGGCTCCCAAAACCACCAAAAGACAAAAAGCCAGAGCTGTCTCCTAGGATCAGGTTTCTCCTCTCATGCTGGACTGCAGAGCCATGGGGCAGAGCAGTCCAGCATGTCCACATTCCCCTGTAGCATTCTTGTGAGTGGTGCCTGCCATCCTTGCTGAGTCTCTGGGATTTCCCCCAGGCTGACCCAGCTCTTCCCATCCTGCTCTTGTTCCACTCCCATCTGTTTCCAACCATGAGCATTTGCTCGGAGATGAGAGTGAGGGACTCGGCATGGTAATTGCCAGGATCTAGATGATAAACATGCAATGGGATTAAGGCAATTAGTTTAACTCCTTCTAATCCCTCAGCCCTGTGTCTGCCAGGCCATCTGGCTCTGCCTGACCTCTGTGTGGAGTGGCCCAGCACTCCATGGGCAGCACAGTCCAGGGGCAGGAATCCTTTGTACACTGAACCCACTTCTCTCCCCCTGTCCATCCCCACCTTGCTCTCCTCTGACCTCTCCTTTGCTCCCCTCAGGTGAATTCAACCTCAAGCAAGTGATGGATTCCACATATTTCTTCAGCTGAGCCCTGGCAGCCCACAGGGCCCTGGGATACCTCTGGAGCTCCAGCTGGGCTGGGCACTGGCTCACAATGCTCTTCTGTCCCACATCTCATGGGAAAGGAGTTGCAGCTTCCAGCCCAGCGAGAGCCCTGCCTCACTCTGAGGTGCTGGGACAAACTGAGACTGCTGGAGCAGCTGGTGGGGGACAGGGGTTCTGCACTGTTTGCTGTCACTGCCTGTCCCTGCACAGGGAGAGGACACCAAGCCCTGCAGAGGGCTGCAGCTCTGGGCTGAGGACAAAGGGGTGGCAGGAGCCAGGGTGGCTCCCCTCAGCCTTCACCCCAGTGCTGTGAGCACTGTCCTGTGCCTGGCTATTGCCTGTCCTGGGGTGCTGTCCCTCTCCTTCCCTCTCTGCCAGCAGGGCTCAGACATGGAGGGACAGGCAGCTGACCTGGCCACAGCAGGAGCCCCAGCCCTGCTCTTGGCCACAGGGCAGGTGCAGCTCTGTGCTCTCCCCTCACACAGCCTCTGTAACTCTTGACTCTCATTTCCAGGGATGAGTTTTACTGCTGCTCACTCAGGCAGGGAAACCCACTAATTTGGGGGTCAACGTGTATAATATTGTAAATAAAATGTTTTTTGAAATACAAGATGGAACCTGTGTCCTCCTCGAAATCTTTGCCTGAAACCTGTGAGATATCTGGGGTTTTGCCTCACCTTGCCAGGGTCACAGGGAGGTGAGAATTGCTGCCTCCCAGCCTGGCCCTGTTCTGCTGACTGGTTGGGCTTCAGTTGTCCACAAGGGTGTCACATTCTGAAAATGCTTTTGTAGCAGAAACATGGAATTGTGCCAGTGCAGCTACAGCGGGAACTGAACTCTCTCAGGGGCCAGCTGCAGTTTTTCAAGCCAAGAGCCTCCCATTCTCACTGGACTCTGGCTTCCCAGATCTCTCCATTGGGCTGGTGCTGGAGATGGTTGGCACCTTGTAACTGGAGCTGTGTTTGGCCCAGTTCTCGGCTGTGCCCTATAACCACAGGCTCACAGCCTGCACCCAGCTTCTTCCAGGCTGCTGCTGGAGCGAGGGGAAAGCTGCTGGCAGAGGCTTTTCACCTTGTGGCTTTCCTGGCAAGGGAGGCAGCTCTTCAGAGGACAAAGCTGCATCCCACAACCTGAGCTGGGGCTGTGCCCAGCGTTGGGCCGGGCACGAGGAGCGGGAGGCGCGGCGGGGAGGGACGGTGGCGAAGAAGCAGAGCCAGAGTCGTGCGTAGCTCTGTCAGCTGCTGACGTTTATTGCACAGGATGGGCTGGATGGGAAGGTGGACGCTTGGAGTGGGGCCCTGTCCCTCCGGCTGCTCGGCCGCAGGGTGCCGGGGCTGGCACGGGGCCCGCGCTCGCGGTACATTCAGTGTGGAAGGCTCCAGAGTGCGAGGCAGCGAGGCACACGTGCGCGCACACACACACACACACACACACACACACCTGCACACGCTCCCACACACACACAACACACAACACACGCACAGGCACCTGGTACGCTCGGCAGGTGCCTGCCCCAGCCCCAGGGCTCGGGCTCCAGCGCCTGCCTCCGTCCTAGCGCTGCCTAGGGGGACATGGGGCCGTGCTCACCCCCAGCCCCGGAGTGGGGGGACAGTGTGTTCGTGGGTGCTTACAAGCCTCAGGGCGACCATCCCTCAGACCCTTCCCAACTTACCTCCAGTCCTGGACCATCACCCCTCGCCTTGGGTCTGTGAGAGGGGCGCAGGGACACGCGCGGCGCCGGGGCTGCGCCGACAGCCCCGGGGAGGTGTCCTGCGGGTCACACACAGGGATGTGTTCAGGTCATAGATATCATACACAGAGTTGGTCATGGCGAGGATGCAGCTGTGGCTTCTATGGGCAGCCGGGGAGGCCAGGGGGCAGCGGGGCTTCGCTGCGGGGAGCGGGGCGACAGGGTCAGACTTTGGTCAGAGATGACACACCCGGGGCCTCAGCCTAGTGACCCCGCGGTGAGGGGAGGGCACAGCAGCCCCAGGCCCACCCTCGGCAGCTGCCCCGCTCTGCAGCGGGCGGCAGGAGGGACCGGGGAGCGGGGCTGGCGCCGTGGCGGGGGGCGGCAGCCGGTGGTGCGGCCGTGGCCCTCACCCGGCGGCGCAGGGTGGACACGAGGTGAGATGGGACTCCCTGCCGCCGCCCCTCCGGGCGCGCTGTCCCCGTGCCTGGCGCGGAGGTCACAAGTTGGAAGACAGCCTGGACTTGGCCGGGTCCGTGTCGGGCGTGCTGGACGCCGAATCCTTGCGGGCCGCCGCCGAGTCCTGCGGCAGGGCGGGCGGCGGTGTCAGCCCCGAGCCCGTGGGCGCCGGGTGGGCCGGGGCCCCCCGCGAGGGTGCCTGGCCCCGCA
>JAWWMU010000107.1:2335109-2348581 GCA_035048155.1 Cinnycerthia olivascens
GGGCCGGGCCGCTCCGCAGCTCCCCCCGCCGGCACAGCCCTCGCCGGTGCGAGCGGCTACCGGGACCGGCAACCGGGACGGGCCGTTCACCTTGCGCCCCGACGGCCCCAGACTCCGGCGGCGCGGTCCCCGGTGTGGTGCGGTCCGGGATCGGCCGCTCTCCCTGCGGAGCTCCGCTGCCGCCGGCGCCTCCGCCTCGCCGCGGAGGGAGCAGGGCGCTGCCTACCCGCGGGTCAGGGATGGAGCCCCCATCTCCGCCAGGTACGGGAGCTTTGCCCTCCCACCGCCCCAAGGACCCATCGCTCCAGCGCTGAGAGCCCTCCGAGCCCAGCTGGTGTCAGAAGGAATCCCTCGACGCGTATCCGGGGATGGAGACCCCGGACCGGCTCCCCAGGACAGCGCCAGCACCCGGAGTTGGACACCTGACACTCGCCACGGAGGCTGATGCTCTGGAAGAGTGGGGCATCAGGACCGGCACCTCCTGCCCTCTGTCCCGGGAACGGGCTCGTCCGGCTGCCGCTCCCCCGGGCTGCGAGGTGTCGGGGATGGCCGGAGCGCTCAGCCCGGGCGCGCCCCGAGCCCCCCGGAGCAGCCGGACACGGGGCCGGAGCTGCCCCGGTCTGAGTCCGCGGCTCCGGGCGAGTCCCGTCGGGTCACGGAGCCGCGTGGGCCGCGGCGGTGGCACCACCTGGTGCCACGGCACAGAACCGCACCCGGAGCGCGTCCCGCGGCCGCGGCCGAGCCAGCGCCGTGCCCGGGGCGGGCACCAACAGCCGCGGACCCCGCACTGAGCCCCAGGGCAGGAGACACCCCAAAAGTCGCGCTGCGGACCACAGCGGCCTCGTTCTGCAGCTTCATGCCCCGGGCTTGGCATGGCAGCCCCCAAGAGCAGCCTGTTTCTCCAAACCACCCCTGGGGCACAGCACTGCCGCCCCTCAGCTGCCCCCAGCCCGTGGAGACACTGATTCAGCTTCACCTGAACGGGAGGTTGGAGATGCTGGAGCCAAGAAGCGAGGCAGCAGCTCAGGGCTCACCCCGAGGCGTCGGGAAGCAGGGGCTGAGCAGGGTCCTCGTGGAGCTCAGAGCACCCACTCTCTCTCTGTTCCAGGGGCCTGTTTGTGCCACCCCATGCCCAAGGTTCGATGTGGCAGCCCCTGGGCCATGGCAGGGCTGTGCCACAGCTCACCAGGGCAACTGCAACGCAGCCCAGAGCAGCACGATGCCAGCTCCATTCCCTGCCCAGCTCCCGGGACTGTTGTCCCCCCGTCCCTTCCCAGCCTGACAAAAGGCACAAGTGGCGCTTTGTGCTGCGGCCCAGAGCAGGGTCAGACAGGACCCATAATCCTCATAAAGGAAATTAAACCATGCATTGATTTTTCACCAGGATGGTGCAAGGCTGGGGCTGTGAGAGCCTTGCATAACCCATTTACAGAG
Source organism: Cinnycerthia olivascens (assembly GCA_035048155.1). Classification (NCBI taxonomy): domain Eukaryota; kingdom Metazoa; phylum Chordata; class Aves; order Passeriformes; family Certhiidae; genus Cinnycerthia; species Cinnycerthia olivascens. Next base: position 2,336,544 of record JAWWMU010000107.1, read on the forward strand.
CACAGAGCCACGCTGCCCTCGCTGTGATGGCACAGTGAGGCAGAGGCACCGGCAGGAGAGACCCAGCCACCACAGCACCAGGCTGTCAGCACTGCCACCAGGTCTGCCACCCTCTCTGGGCACAGGGTGGCCACCACAGCCATATCCCACCCCAGGCAGGGACAAGCATCTGGCTAAAGAGCAAGGCCATGGTTCAGTCATGTGCCCAGAATGAAGCAGGCCTTAGGCCAGCTGGGAGGACAGAGTGGCTTCTCTTCAGCCCATGGGCTCTGCTGCCTCACTCCAGGGGCAGGAATGCTGCCAGAAGTCCCCTGAGCCCAGGGCTCCCACCAGATCCTGTCCAGGGCCCAGGTCTTTGCACGAAGGTCTCACATCTTTGCTCTCTCCAACCATAAAGGGCAGGAAAAAACTAACAAACCTAGAAAACCTTCTTAGAGAAGTGAGACATGAAACAGCAGGGGCTGTGAGGGCTCCTCGAGGCTGGGGCTGATCCTTGACCCCACAGCCACAAGATCTGAGAACCGTGGAGCAGGGCAAGGGGAGACTGTCCCGTACAGGCAAGTGTGCCCCAGGCTCCTCCAGGCTCTGCAGAGCAGGGAACACCCCTCCCTCACTCCCCCCCTGAAGGCTTTTACACCCGTCGAGCTGCATCTCCTCAGCAATTAGAGGGCAGCCAGGGCTGGCACCAAACCCAGACAGCATCGTGTTCTGCAGCCAGAGGGTCAGGCGGCCCGGAGGGAAGAGACCAGAGTCCAGAGGTGGAAAAAAGAGAGAGGAATCATCTTTATTTGTGAAGTGTTAACAGATGGAACAGTTCAATGCTACCCAGCAGTAAAGGTGTTAAGACTCCCCTGAGCATTTGTCAGCTCACAGGCCCCCACATCACGCACACACCGCGCTGGCTCAAGCACAAGCACACACTGTTAAAACTTAAAACTGCCCCCAGCCCCGGCTCACCCTGCCCCTCCCCACTGCAGAGACAAGAACAACCCATGGAATAAGTTACAGCAATCATTTATCCAGCATTCAGCTCCTGGCTGCCTGTTTCAGAGTAACCAAGAACAGCTCAGCAGGAGCTGTCTGGGAATTTGCCCAACAGGGACGTGCCAGGAACGAGCCCCTTGCCAGGGAAAGGTGCAGCCTTGCTCCTGGTGACGCACTGGGAAAGACACAGAACCTCTTCCTGAACCCTCTGGTCAGATCAGGACATCTCCCAACAGCCACCAAAGCAGCTCCTCCCTCACTCCCAAAAGCAGGTGGGACACAGCTGTACTCCCACCCCCCCCTCCCCACTCTGTACCAACATGAAATAACCTAGGACAGAGACAGCCAGAGACCTAGACTACCAGGAACAAAGGATTTACATTTACAGGTAGAAAAAACCCTCCCACGACTCTTTTAAAAAAAAAAAAAAAAAAAAAAAAGTGTATTTTATATTCTACAACTTAAGTTTCCTTAGAAAGTGAAGTAACTGAATCGCAAGGACGCACTAGAATATTCCATGGTGCTATTTTACCAAAAAATTAAAAGAAAACAAAATTGTCCAGACGAGTTCTTCATCTACATGTCACCTGGCAGGAGAGAAAAAAAAGCCAGTTAGATAAAACCTGTTGAATCAGTACAGCTGGGCTGGAAGGGGCTGGTGGAGCCCATGCTAGGCCAGAAGAGCCTCTGGCTGCTCCCAGAGACCCTGAGCAGACCCAGATGCTGCAGCTCCTGCTCCAGGCTCTGCCCTGGCACTCACCTGGCCCTGCTCTCAGTTTGCATTTCTCTGGCGGACGTTCTTGTCCTTGTGGTTTGTGGCATTGCTCTTCCTGGGAGGGGAGAAGAGGCATGAGGAAAGAGAGAGCAGGGAGTTCCCCCCCACACCACCCCTCACCCATTAATGTAATTCAGGTCCAAGCTGAGGGTGCAGGAGATCAGATCCCAGAGCAGGGTCAGGCACTGGTGCCACCCCTGGTATGTGTGGTTGGCACATGGGGACATTAAATGAACCACGGGGGGACATCTCCCCCCACTGAGTATTATCCCACACCAGCCAGCTTTTATCTTTGCATAAAGCTTTTATCTTTGGCTGGATGAGATCTACCAGTACAAATCTGGCTAAATAGGAACAGGCAAGGTACTCACAGTGGTGCAGAGCCTCCATCATCATCTTCACATGCAGGACAGCACAGAAAGACAAAATAAAAAACGAACAGTCAGAGAATAGGACATACAAAGTGACCTCTGCCTCCTCTTAAAGCAGTGGGAACTGCATTCCAGGCAGTCATTCCACCACTACTTAAAACCAGGGAGGGTAGAGCTCCTCTGGTGAGATCAGCTGGCCTGATCCATCCCCTGTGCTCGCCCCCACAGCACCAGGACTTGGGATGGCTCCCAGATCCCAGCACACTCACAGCAGGTAAAGGGGAAGCCAAACAGGATGTTCCAGGAACGAGGCTTTAAGCAGCAGCAGCAGGAAGCCCTTCTCCCTCCCCACACGTTGTGATATCAAAACAAACACTGCACACCACGTTCTGAGCAGCACAGCTAAGGAAACACCTCTGCCAACACGTGCCAAACCCTGCAGCCTTTCACCAGCTCCCTGAGCTCTGCCACCTCCCAACAGGAGGCTCCCAGTTGTCTCCTTTGCTCCCCCATCACCTCTTCTCCAGCCCTGGCTCCCCTTGAGGCCCAAGCTCTGGGCACTGGGGCTGCCCTGGGCACCAGGATCTGCTCACAGCTGGTGAGAGGATGGAGGCAGACACACGGCTGGAACTACCTTCTACTTACCATGTGAGGTGGCACCCAGCAGCAGAGAAAGGAAGAGTGGATAGGTAACACCAGCAAGGATATCACCCCAAAGACAGGCCAGACTGTCCCCACCCCATCCCAGGTGACAGGAGCATCCAGTTCACAGAAAGTACTGGGGGGAACTGGCCCAGACAGGCCTCACTGTCACCTTTTGGGAGGGGTAAAGCTACAGAGACCTTGGGGCAGAGAGAACCACCTTATACCAGGGAAGTGTACCAAAGGGGGTGATGTATCCACATCTATGAGCACTTGGGAACTTGAGCTCCTCTTGCCAAGGAGGATCAGGACATTTCAGCTCATTCACCTGCCTGTCAAAGCAGCTGCTACAGCTCTGACAGGTCAGCACCCCACAGACCTGGACTGATGCCATCACAAACCAGATCACACAGTGTTTTTGCTGGGAGATGCAGCTACAACATCTTTAAGACAGCACTTGCCTCCCAGCCAAGGGCATCAGAGGGCAAAACACCTGCTTGTGAAACTGCCTCGAGTGGAATTCCAAGGCCTGCAATCCGGGGAGGGATCTGACCTTTAGACCCTCTGCTGCATCTCTCCTGAGCCTGCTCCTCGCAGGGGGCCAGGGGCTCTGCAGGATCCCAGGCAGGAAGGATACAGAGCACTCACAGCGCATTGTTAAAGGCATCAGATAAAGGAGGCCACACAATGCAGATCCTCACCGATAAGGAAAGGGAGGAGCTGGTGCTTCCAGAACAGATTAAAGATAGTACCGGGTCTTTGAGATCCAGGATGTGTGGATCTGATGACCCAAAACATCCTGAACTGAACACAAGTTAAGCTAAGCCTGGTCTTACAGAGCCACTGACACAGTCCCTCCCAGTTCTGCAGCACCACAAAAGCTCTTGCACTTATTTACAAACCAACTTGTCCAGAGTGAGAGCTGCCAAAGCAAATCCAGCCCTGCAGACACTCAAGGGAAGCACTTGAGCAAAGAAACTGGTGAGACAAAGGGTCAGGCTGACCCGCCCAGAACCCTTTCTTGCTCCAAATCTCACTGCAGGATTGTCACACACCCTGCAATTACAGGCAGCTTCACGGCTGAAGTGGCACGCCACAGACTGATTTCTCAAGTGCCTCGAGTACCCTCAAACCACCTCTCCTCTGAAAAAGGGACCTCAGAACTCCCTACAAGCCCACCCTGCCTGCACCCTGCGAGTTGCAAATCACTTGATCTTCCCGGACAGATTCAAACCCAGGCGCCTCTTACCGTCGGGAACCTCATCTGGCTTCCTCCTCTTCTCATAGATGAAGATGATGGTGACAAGAACGAGGACTTCAGCCACGATGCCCAGGAAGGGCCAGAGCGCTGCCAGGCGGCTGCGGACGCGCAGGCTCACCGTGGCGTCCCCGGTGCCGTAGGAGTTGGTGCCATTGCAGAAATAATCGCCCGTGTCCTGCTCAATATCCAGTTTAAGGATGCGTAGCTCTGTCTTGTTGCCACTGGACTTGATGATGTATCGCCCAGAGGCGTTCTCCAGGAGCTGGAGGGGGGAGGAAGAAGAGGGATCTCAGGGTGGTGCTGACTGAGCAGCACAGAAATTCTCCTTGCTGAGCTCTGAAACAATTCTGGTGGCACAAGGACTGGGCAGGGCAGGAAGGAGGGGAGAAGCAGCAAACCACAGCACTCACCCCGTGGCCACTTTTGTACCAGGACCAAGTGGTGACAGCAGGGAAAGAGGGATTCTTGCAGGTCAGCACACCCGTGTCCCCCTCATTCCCATGCTCGGACTTCTTGTATGCAGTCACCTGGGGGGAAACTAGGCAAGAGGAAAAAAAAACCAACATATTGGACATCTCATTATAGAAATCACATACATTTGTGCTTCCTGCAGCCCGCCTCACCAGAACCAGCTACCCCAAAACCTCAGTCAGGCCGTTCCTCCCACTAGTTTGGCATGTTCAAAGGGGAAAGTACATCAAGCTGCTTCAGGAAAGGCTCAAACAGATTTGTGCAGAAGGCATTATCCCTCTGTCCATTACTCCTGTGGGAGCATGCCCACAAAGGGCTGGTTCAGGGCTCAGGGCTGACCCTGCAGGCACTGGAAAGGCCTGATAACGGCGCTGCCTCTCAGACGGATGAGAGCTGGGAGCAGCTTTTCAACCAGCTGAAAAGACACCCCAGCAAAGAGTTTAGGAGGCCACAGCTCCCCCACGCCCCTCCTCAGACCCCGGGAGCAAACAGATGAAATTACCAGAAATATTCACTTGTCCTCTTATCTGCGGGTTTGCTTCGTAGACGCACTCGTAGATGCCAGAGTGCTCCTCCTTATTCCCCTCGATTCTACCAAAAACAGGGTTCAGGTAAGCATCCAGCACAACTTATCCAGAGATACCGACCTCCAGACTCGTGGAATCAGACACCCACAAGCACCAGTGGCCTCCTCCATAGCCCATTTCCCCCATTCCAGCAGAATATTTATGCTGCACTGTGTACCTACAGCAACCAAATTGTCCACTCTCCTCACACACTGAGGGTGGCAGAAGAGGGTTCCATGTGCACCACGTGTGACACGGGTCTGTCGAGTCAGTAATCACTGTTCCAGCTCAGTGAAACACAGGGCAAGGCAGCGGCAAAGATCACCCAGGCCAGGCTGCTCTGGATTGATCCCCACATAGAGAAAAACTCTCACATTCTCCTTCCTGTAAAGCTGCTGCAATAAGATTTAGTGGATTATGCAGCCCTGCAACAAACATCCCATTCTGCTGCTCAGTAATACCCACTCGAGGGAAGGGGCCCACAGAGTTTGTCCCATGGCTGCACTGGGACAAGGGGCTGTTTGTTGTCAGTTCTGCCGTGCACGGCGCTTCCCACTTCCAAAAACCACTCAGCTGAGGAATTGAGGTCACGCGAGGGAGGCTGGGTTATAAATACTTTAATCCTTGTTCAGCTCCCTGTTGCTATGGGGAGACAGGCACGTCGGCACTGCCATACAAAGGGACATGATGCCTCCACAGCTGCTGGGTCAGTGCCAGCCAGGCCTGACTGTAATCAGAAAGGAAAGCTCACTGCACTGCCACAATAAGGCCGGTATTCCTGCAGCCAGCACGGACCACGGCCTGCCACAGCTCCCCAGCTCCTCCTGGGAGAATGGCTGGACTCTGGGAAGGGACATAAAGCCCCAAGGAGAGACAACATGCACTGAAGCCTCTCACTCCACACACAGGAGTTGGTGGCCTGCCCAGAGCAGGGTTCCTTCAGAGCTCTGGGAGAACAGCTCTGGAACATTGAATAACCAGAGTCCAGCTGAAAACCTGCTTAAAATCAGGAAATCTCTTTCTAAGAGGATATTTGTGGCACAGAACTGCCCCTTCCTCCTCCTCCCCACAATGGAGTGTTGGGCCTTACCAAAATTCTGCTAAAGTCATCTTATGCTCCACAGTCCCGAAGTCCCACCTCATCAGCAGGGCTGCAAGAACTCAGCCCTGGTTCCAGCTGACAGCAAATACCAGCTGCTTTCTGGGAAAAAAAAACCTGCCCGTGCTCAGGTTCTGACCTTGCCCTGACACTCACGTGTAGCTGGTGAAAGCACCCGAGTTCTCATCCTGCTCCAGGATCTTCTCCCTGTGAATCCACTTGTGGCCTGTGATGGTGGGGTGTGGTGCAGACATGTTACAGCTGAGGGTCAGCTTGCCAGAACTCTCAGTGACCTGAGTAGCAATTTCTGGACCTGTATTCATGAAGAATTGGATTTAAGTTAACCTGGGGTACGGCAGAGCTGATGTGGTGCCCAAGAACCTGCAACGCAAACCCCACAGCTCCTTGTCTCTATTCCCAGCCTCCACTTACCTTCACACAATTCCCTACCAGACCTGACTGTGCCAGCACCAGAGAGTCCCCAACGCCAGGTGACCAGACCTGAGTGGACCCGGGATGGCCACGCTGGCCCTGCAGCTGCTCCCCCCACGAGCAGGATCCGCGTCCTGCATCACTCGAATCTCCGCTGTCCCTACCACGGGGACAGCCCCAGCAGAGCCCAGTGCTCAATAAGCAATGGAAAAGGTCACTCTGAAGGGCAGAGCACGGCTCTCTGCTGCTGTGAGCCGCCAGTGCTCGTGTGTCAACACCTCCCAGCACCTGAGCAGCTTCAGATACCTCCAGGTAGCACAGAGGGCAAGCCAGGACCCTCTGTGGTGAGGGGCAGCAGAGAAGATCATGTGGCAGCAATACGTGCATCACCTGAGGCAGCCCAAAGCATGACTCCAGGGAGAACAGAGCCATGACTCCGAGAGGTCCTGGGCCTCGATGTGCCAGGCAGCAGTAAATTATGCAAGCTAAGATGACTCAGGCATTTCTACTTGTAGGAGGCTGTCCGAGAAGGCAGCTGCCATCAGCAGCACCATTGCACAGCCCCAGTGCCACTACGGTCCCTACCCTTCCACCCCATCTCCATCCCTGGGAAGGACCAGTTTCTGCCAGGGCATTTTGCTTTTCCTCCTATCCAAACTCCACTGGAAGAAGAGTTCTGCTGGAGTTCTGCACTCCACAGCTGTAAAGGCAGCTCTCCTAACTCCAGGATTCATGGGGAGACCTCGGCCAGGACTTTAATCTCCCTCCCAGGTTTCTATCACTGGAAGCAGCCTGGGTGCTCCGGCATTCGCCTGCCCGCTCTGCAAGAGGGAACCCGGCCACGTCCACAGGACAAGCAAACGACATCACACTCAAGTGTCACACAGACACGGCCATTTCAAAAACGGTTGCATCTCAGACCTCAAAGCAAGATTTGTTTCCCCAACGGTCTGGGTCACCAGCACGGAAGCGAGCTCAAAGCAGGGCTGCTGGAAGGAGCGGGAGCTGTACGGGCCGCAGGGAAGGGCCGCTGGTCAGTGGTGGTTAGGGCAGAGTCGACCACAGAATCAAGGCTCAATTCTGCAGCCAGCACCAGGGCTCGGAGGCGCTCGGGAACAAGCTGCAGGTTCCAGGTTCTTTGGCTCCGGAAAAGGCGCGGGATTGCCGGAGGGCGAATTGGTTGGGAAGCCACAACCCTTTTTGAGTAGGGCCATTCCGGGTCAAGTCACAGGTGGTGGGGAGATTGACAGAGGGTGGGAAGTCTCTCAGTTCTACAGCTGGGGTGGGAGGGTGGGGGGAGCTTTCGGGAGCCACAGGACACAGGTGCAGGGGTGAGCATGGCAGGAGACTCAAGACACCAGTGTCCGAGCAAGTGCCAAGGCCTCGGCGTGGCCACTCACGTTCGATGACAAAAACGTTCGCCTGGGAACGGATCCACTTGACTTTGGGGCTCTTCGACAAGTGGTTGCGGTCGGGGTCGTTGCTAGCCCGGCACTCATACATGCCCGAGTCGTCGCCCGTGAGGTTTGCGATGGAGATGGTGCTGGTAGAGTGCAGGTTGTAGGTGGCGTTGATTTTGACACGGTCCTGCCGTGCGCCATCCCAGAGCTGAGCATAGGTCTCATTGGGGTCGTTGCCCTCAAACCACCACTGGATCTCAGGGATGGGATTGCCAATCGCCTCGCAGTACAACTCCACGCTGTCCTGAGTCAGTCTCTTTTGAGACAGCGGTGACTTTATAAAACCAGCTATGAGTTGAAGAGGTATTAGTGCAAAGTGTTAGTGCAAAGCAAGAATTCACCTTCCACAAGCAAAAAATAACCCTCGGTGACTGAGAAGAGGCTGCATGCTGTCTCCAGATCAGTGTGCTCTTCTCTCCCTCCCCTCCACACTCTGAACTCTGCCTGGCTCAGACTGGGCTGCTCGCTTGCATTTTGTATCTCCTGCGGCTCCGCTGCAAAACCAGCACTCAGCGTGTGCCACCATCCAAACTGGATGCTCCTGGCATCGCCCATCTGCTGTGAGGGACAGCCCAAGGCCCCTGCCTGGCCCCCAGCACCTGCAGCTCAGGATGAAAACACTACATTTGTGTTTCAAGGACTTACGCAGCCTCCGCACTCCCCAGCCTGTGCGCTGGCAAGCTGCAGCCCAGGTCGTATCACCATGGAAGGCTGGGGACAGCAGGACCCTGACCAAGCCCCCTCCCAGCCAGTTTAAGACTGGAAAAGGGCTGCACTGTGCCCCTGTGGCCCCAGGAGGAACGTGTCCGTTCCCCCTCGCTGCACAGCCCAGGGCTGCCTGACCATAATTCGGAGCTGGCCGGGGCCCAGGCCCCCCCTCGCTGCACTGTGGCGCAGCCACACGTACCAGCCCCTCACCTCCCCACAGCCTCCTTCCATCCCTCAGCCCCCCAGGGTGCCCAGGAGAAACTCCTGAGCACAACCTCGAGGCAAGAACTTTTTTGGGGAAGGAGGAAAGCCTCTGCAGTTCGCGAGACCAGGTGAGGAAACGTGTAAATTTGTTGTCATACAAACAGTGAAATCTGAGTTTTCATCTCAGGCAAGACCAGCCTGCAGAGCTGAACGGGCAACCAACAGACCAGAGGCACAGGCAGCAGCTGCAGGTTGGAACTTGGGTATTTTTCACTCTGTCCTTGCAGCCAGAAGCCGGAGGGTTCAGTGCTGGAATCAGCCAGTCCAAAGGTCGGTCCGCAGGGAGCGGAGCTGCCAAACGCCCTCGGGCTCCAGGGCAGGCACGGGACAGTGGCCACAGCCCCAGGAGCCCTTCCCAGGGCAGGCAGGAAGGGAGGCTCAGCAGCTCCACTTCGGGAAAAGCCATCAGGCACAGGTCGAGGTCACTACGTGACTCACCCCCAGCCAGGTTTCAGAAGAAGGAGTTGAGTTTGAGACACATCCTTCCTGTACTAACAGGCAGCTCGCACCCCAAGAACCTTCCAGGAATCAATTTGCTCAGTTAAAAGCACTGTGTGATTACACACAACCCTCCATGGATGTACCATGATGTATAGGCACAGAGGAAGCGGGCTTAGAAGTTTTTTGGGGGGGTTTTAAAAGCCTGAAGACGTTTTAACGAGAAATCCTAAGGCTGCTTTTTGTGAGAGTAGGAACAAATCAGTGTCACAAACTCAAGTTTGCTCAAACTCAAGAAAGACACAAGTTAGCCTGTAAGCTAAGCTTGACTCCTAATGAAATTAATTCCACGTTTTTCAAAGGAAAAACTAGCTCTTCCTACTAAAGTTTTGAAAGTCTTGACAAATAAGCATGGCTGAAAGAGAAAGTACCCCCGGGGGGGGGTGACCAAGGCACTCTTGAGAGAAGGCAGACACTAATTTTGACCAAGCAGAAGGTTCAGGGGTAGCCAGAGATGTTATGGGATGGGGGTATCAGCTGGGTTCCACTCCCAGAACCACTGACCTGCATGCCAGAAGAGGTTTTTCCACACCACAGGCCTGTGATCAAACACTCCCAACCCTGACAAGCCCTGGGACTGCCCACAGCACTTGTACGAGCCCATCTGCTGCAACTGCAGCCCGAATTAAGGCAGGAGCTGGTAAAGATCAAGGGTTTTACAGCTACAAGGTGATTACTGTGCGCTGACAAAATAAGCTGTGCAAGGTTATTTGCTCTGAGTTAGAGGGTACCACGTGCAGTTCAAACAGGTTAAAAGGCTCCAGCAAGCAGCAGCAGCAGCGAGTACCATTTGCATTCCCCTGGGATTAATGTCTCACCAGAAAGCTGAGAGCAGGAAATCCCAACCACGATCTCTCTGGGCTGGGGAAGGCGCCTGCCAAGCCCAAGGCACAGGGTCATGACCAGCACCAACCCACTGGGATCGATCAGGGCTGCTGCCACAATTTCCAGAGGGTGATGGGCTGCAAGTGGGGCTCAGCTCCCAAAGCCCAGACGCTCCTCACCAAGCTGAGCCGGATGCTTCCCCGGGCACAGCGCGGTATCTGAGCCAGCAGGACAGCAGGGAAGGCAGAGAGACCAGATAACATTCTCCAGAGTCACCTTCAAACTAAAAACAACCTCTCCCCCCCGCAGAGGGAGGAGTCCCAGGGGTGTTAACAGCAGTGGGACATGCTCGGGGTGGCTGAGCCCAGCCAGAGCCCCACTGTCCCACAGGGTACATGTTCCTGCCTGGCCTGACTTTTGTTTCTCAGTTTAGGAAGGGGACAGTTGAGGATTTAACACTTTTTGCCATTTAAAATAGATATAAAACCTGCCCTTAAAGCTTTGCACAGCCAGGTCAAAGTCAGGGTCCCTCCCCCCGAGGGCACAGAGTCCAGGCACACGCCGACCCAGAACATATGGGGTGAGCAGCTACCCAGGCTGGCTCCTTAAAGCCAAACCTAAACACTGCTGAGAAGCCGAACACCACTTTTCAGCTCCCACTCTGCTCCCTCGAGGCACCAGCAGAGCTCCACACCAAGCCCAGGCACGGCCAGGCAGGACATGGGCATTACACAACTGATGGGCCAGCTCATCCTTCCAGGGCTTTTCAAACCCAGGACAGGAACTGCATCCTCCACATCCCACTGGTGCCAGACCCCAGACAGGAGGGTGCTGGCAGGAAGCCCTCAGAGCCACAGAAGGAGCAGGATGCTGCCGACCTGGGCAACTCCAGGTGATAAGCGCGAGGTTTAGGAGGCTCTGCCCTGCAGAATCAAAAAGCAATTCTGTAGAAAGAAACTGTTGGAGCACACACTTGGGTTTTCCAGGATCCCCCACTCTTTTGCCTTCACTCTCAGGGTTTGGTTCTACTACGTTGAATTAAGCGCAAACTGACAACAAATTGTTTAAGTATTCAGAACGCCAAACAGCCAGGACCAGCTGCTTGCCACTGGCGACCAAATCGAGCCTCTCCCATCGGCACCTCGAGCAACGAGGGCTGATCCAGGGGCTGCGGAGTCCTGCGGGGAGAACACGGCCGGGTTCGCCATGAGCTCCTCCAAAAAAACCTGAGAAGGTGAAAGGTGGAGCCCCCAGCCCAGGGCAGAGCTTTACGCGCCCACCGGGGGTTGCCGGAGCCGCCGCCCCGCGCCCGCCCCGGGGATTATCCGGAACATCCTTAGGGTTTAAATCCCGGGGACCCGTTGCTGCTCCTCAGCCGCGGAAACCGGAGAAGCGGCTGCGGGGGATAAACTCCTCGGTTTTCCTAAGGAGAAAACAACCCTGCGCGGCTGAAAACACCGGCGGACTCGGTCGCCCCTCCGGTTAAAGAGATCAGCGGGCACACGGTGCGCTGCGGCATCCTCCGCCCGAACCCCGGGACTGGCCGACGGCAGCGCCGAGCCCAGCCCGGCCCGGCCATCCCTCGATAGCCCCAGGGCGCCTCCGTTCCCCCGGCCCCGGCCCCGCCCGCCGCGGACGTGCCCCGCCGCAGGCGCCCGCGCCGCCGCTCCTCCCCCCACGCC
>JAWWMU010000107.1:2353559-2372584 GCA_035048155.1 Cinnycerthia olivascens
GACACCGGCCCCAGGGGCAGGACGGACACCGGCCCCAGGGGCAGGACGGACACCGGCCCCAGGCCCTTTCACCACAGAGTGGGGTGAGCAAAGGGGCTGTGATCCTGCCCAGCAGGGCCCACTGGTGTTAACCCAGTGCTCTCCAATGCAGAGGAAGCAGCAGGAGCTCGCAGTGCTGGCACCCAGCACAATCCCCACAGCAGCACACAGAGCCAGGCAGAGAGTCTGGGTCACCCCCAAGAGCTGCTGTCAGGGACAGACCATGGCTGTGCCACTGGAGGAAAGAAAAGGCTGTTTACCCTTCAGAGCTCACGGGAAGGAAGCATCAGGTGTTTGGTGCTCCGATGAACACACCAAATCTAAAAATAACCTGTCACTGCTGAAAAGAGACCCAGTCCAAACTGGCCGCAGCGCACAGCTTGGGGGCTAAAAATAAAATCACATGAAGCTCAGGCTGCAGCCCAGGGCTCCAGCAGGGACACTCAGCTACCACCGGCTCCTCCCACGGCCGCCAAGCCTGCGGGGCTGAGACTGGGCAAAAAGGGGCGCACTGTCCAGCTCTGAGTGAAGCCTGAGGGGGCACAGGGACCTACAGCAACATCCCACAGTCCTCAGAGCTGCTGCCCCAACCCACCAGCACCAGGAATCCAAGAGGACGGGGACGGCTTCTCCCTGTGTGGCTGCACAACTTCCCTTGTGACTGATTCAGCTTTCAGCTGTTTCCAGGCTCTGGGAGCAAACTTCCAGATCAAGACTCAACGCGACAACTCCCTGGATGCTTCTTGCTCCCTCAGTTCATGTAGAAAAGAATCCAGACACTGGATCCGTGGCACAGGACAGGGGGTGGGAAGTGTGGGCCGTGTTGTGTGTGTGGAGTGCAGGGCAGTGACACTTGGCCCCATGCTGAGCTCTGGCCAAACAGCTGAACATTGCAGAATAATCCCCTTTGTTGTGTCAGAGGGGATCAGAACAAAACCAGCTGAGGCAAAGCGATGCCAAAGGGGGCTTGGACAGCAACAACCCCACCCTGCTGTGTACAAACAGGTTGGTGTCCCCACGGGCTGGAGAAGACTCATCCCCTCTGCTCTCCTTTTATGCACAGTGTCACCAGCACCCTCAGTGCCGAGTTTGGAGGCTCTCGAGCACACAAAAGAAGCACGAGTGGCTGAAAGGGTGAGAGTTCAGAGGGTCTCATGCCAAGATACTATGGGGAAAAAAAAACAAACCTCTCCTTCAGCGAAGAGATGAAACTTGGCTCTGAAGCATCAGCTTTGCCAGCCCGGGAAAACAAACACAGCTAACCCTGGGTGACTCACCCTGTGCATCCCCACCCTGCCAGCAACAGGATGAAAACACAAGAGCTCAGTGGAGGAGGGAGGATGAGAAAGAGGAAGAAAACAGCTATCCCAGGTTGCACAACACCTGGGAAGAGCACACACACATCCTGCCGAGGGGGGACTGTGCAGTCAGGCCACCAAACACCTTCTTCCACCTCAAACCCCAAACCTGGGTTTGAGGCACGACACTCACTCCCCAACCCAGATCCCTGTTCCACCCTGGGCCGTCTCTGTCTGCACTTCAGGGAGTTTTGCCTCTTCCCTCCGGTCTGGTGGCGATGCCTCAGACCCCCTCCAGGACAGGGAACATCAGCCACCTGGAGCCTGCTGTCCTGCACCCTCAGACCGGAGGGGGCAGGGGGGTGGTTGAGGCAGAGCCCCCAAGGGGCCAAATGCTCCTCACAACGAAGGGGACCCTCGGTAGCTTGGCAGCTGCGCACCAGCTCACTGCCAGGACCTCTCCGAAGCCCCAGGGACCCTCATGTGTCCAGAGAAAGACCCAGCTCTCCCTGACCCTCAACACGCCCCCAAGCCCGGGAGCAGCTCTGTCACACCCACCCGGGACACCCTCCCTCACCCACAGCCCCCTCTCAGGGTCTCACCCCTTCCCAAAACACCCAGCACATCCCCCGACACCGTCTGCTCTGCCTTCACCCCCCGTCCCTCAGCCCCATCTCCCCCCACACCCCGAGCCTTTCCCCGCTGCCCCCGCCGCTCACCTTGAAGTACCCGCCCTCGTAGTGGGTGTCCGGGGGACCGAAGATGGCCACGTCCCAGGTGTACAGGTCCCCTTCGTCCACCAGCCTGACCCGGAACCCCTCCACGGGCTCCTCCTGCAGCCCCTTCAGCTCCAGCAGCAGCGCCTTCTGCGAGCTGGGCACGGGGGGCCGCGCCATGCCGGGGTACCGGGGCTCTCGGGGGGCGCAGCGGCCGCTCCGGGGCGCGGGGGGGGGAGCGACGGTACCGGAGCCACGCGGGGGCTGTAGTCCCGGGAGGGGCGTGGCCACCGCGGGCACCGCCCCCAAGGCACGGCTGACCAATCAGAGCGGGGGTGGGGGCAGGCGGTGGGCGGGGCGGCTCCGCCGGTGCCCCCAGCGCTCCCGGTGGTACCGGGCGGCAGCCGGCCCGGGGCTCCCCAGCACACGGAATCCCGGCCCGGAGCGCAGCCCCGGGTCAGCCTGCAGGTGTCACACCTGTGTGACAGCTCACAGAGCTGCCCGGGCAGCGCCTGGAACGGGAGCGGGCGCTGCTCCTGGCACGGCCGCAGCGGAACGATGCCTCTGGCATTCCCGGCTCGCACCTGCCTTTGTGTCACATCCCGTCAGCTGTGCCTGCGTCAGGAGCGGTCACCCGCAGCCTCACCCAGGCCAGCACCGCGTCCTGCCCGTAGGGAGCAGAACATCCGCCCAACACAACATCCCGAGCCCGCGGGGATCCTCCCACCGGCTCTTCCAGTCAGGTGCTCCACAGTCCTGCACCTGCTGCCAACACTAACCCTCGAGCACGGAGCTTGCCTCAGGGATCTGGGCACTACACCTCATTCTGGCACTTCCTGCTGCCAGGAGGTAAGAAACTGGTCACTAAAAAATGATAAAAAAGCTTTAATGTCTTACAGCAGACCAGGAATTGAACAGTATAAATAATAATCAGACAAGTTTAAATAAATAACCCCCGGCCCGACACACAGCTGGTCCCGGGGGAAGAGGATGTGACACATCCAGAGCCTGCACTCCACATCCCAAACCACCTTAGCCCTCCCCAGCTGCCCCTGTGCAGCCGCAGTCCAGCCCCACACTTTGTTCCTTCTGGGTCATTTCACCGCCCAAAACAGCCCCACAGGTCACGGCCTTCACATCAGTCCTGGAGAACACCTAAAAGGGATCTCCCAACGCAGCTGGGCCAGAGGAGCCATGCCTGGGAAAGGTGGCACGCAGGGACACTGAGCTGCTGGGCACCATCAGAACAGGGCAGGGAGCGTGGAAACTGGGAATCTCTCATCGGGCAGACCAGGGATCTCCAGCCAGCGCCCAGCCAACGCCCTGTGCTCACCGTCCAGCTTGGAGGGAGGCCCCGCAGGGCCGGCAGTGGCCGCAGCCTGTGCTGCTCCCACCCGGCATCACTCCACGGGCTTCACCTTCGCTATGAACAGGGCAGTGGCTTTCCTCAGGAACTCCTCCCTGCTCATGGAGGAGCCGAGCTTCCTCTCCTGCAGCGCCTGGTCCATGGCCAGTGCCAGCCTGTCGGGGCCCAGCCTGGAGCCGGCCTCCAGGTAGCGGCCGGGCCGCGGGCCGTGCCCGGCGCCCAGCGCGTCCTCCAGCGCCCGCAGCACGGCCTGGCACAGCCGGCTGTCTGCAGAGTCCCCGGCGCCCAGCACGGCGAACAGCGCGTCGGCCTTGGCCGCGAACTCCAGCAGCACGCAGCAGGTGAGGACGCCGTAGCGGAACACGTCGAACGGGACGGCCTCGTGGTCGCGGCACCGGACGCGGCGCAGCAGCTCGGCCGCCGCCTCGGCCGGGGCCGCCCCGCGCTGGCAGATGCGCCGCAGCAGCTCGCTGTAGAGACGCCCGTCCACGCCCGCCGCCCGCCGCCTCCCGCCGCAGCCCAGCACCTCGTAGGCCGCGCCGGCGTTGCTGTCGAAGGCCGTCCTGTCGCGACAGGGCACAGACACAGAGAGGCGGCCTCGTCCCCCGCCCCCGCCGCCCCCCGCCGCCGCCCGCCGCACCTGTGCGAGTGATGAGCCAGGCACACGTACCACAGCGCCCGGGCCAGGCGCTGCGGCGGCCCCGGGGGCTCCGCCGCCGCCTCCGCCAGCACCAGCCGCTCGAAGTACTCGGCCAGGAAGGACACGGGCTCGGCAGGCCGAGCCTCCAGCACCTTGAGCAGCGCCTCCCGCACCATGGCCGTGACGCCGGCTCGCAGGAGGAACTCCGCCGCGCTGCCCTCTGCCAGTCCGCCGCCCCCCGGCGCTGCCCGCCCCGGCTCCGGCGGCCCGCTGCCCCCCGCCGCCACCGGGGCAGCGGCCGCTCGCCGCTTCTCGTACGCCGCCATCTTGGAACGCGCTTCCGCCCGGGCCGGAAGTTTTCGTGCCGCCATCTTGCACACTGGCAGCCAATGGGTGGGCAGGAAGGCAATGCGAGAACGCCGCCATCGGGCGATGCCAAGGCCGCCATCTTGAGTGTGGGCCAAAAGAGTTATCAACAGTAACGCGGGGGGCGGCGCGGCCGCCATGTTTACTGAGGGCAGATGCTCCGCCCTTGACAACCGCGCGGGCTCCGCGGACGCCGCCGGTGTCCTGGGGCCCGTGAGGGGCTGCGGGACCGGGGCCGCCCAGGCCCAAAAGACACTTGCTCAGGGCTCGAACGGGAAGAGCTCTTTATTGGACCATCGGTCCCACCCGCCCGCCGAGTCCACGCTCCGCCCGGAGCTGCCTCGGACCCTCTGTTGTGACAGACAAGCGGCCTTCGTGCCCCCGCCCGTCCGCCGGTGCCGGGAGCCCCAAGCGCCGGACCCAGCCCAGTGTTCGGTGCCAGCCCAGATCCAGTCCCGGACGCGTCGCTGGCCTTGTCCCTGAGTCGCCTGTGCTCGTTGCCCTTCCAGGCTTTGGCTCCCGCGGCAGCCGCAGCTCCCGCTCCTTCTTGCTGGCCAGGGGCCGGCCGCGGCCGGCGACAGACAGGGCGACAGCAGGGACACGGCTGAAGGGCTGGGGCCATCAGCCGGCTGCTGCCACTCCTAGGACAGCTGATACCGAAATCTGAATCGTTTCCACAAGCATCGAGACACGGCAGCGGTCACGATGAGCCCCAGGAACGATCCCGCTGTCCCCACAGCAATGGCAGGGCTGAAGGAATCTGCGAACACCAGGAGCTGTTACCGCAGCCGGCGCTGCAAAGGCCGAGGGGTGAGCGAATCCCCCCAGCACCAACGAGAGGCTGCAGCCCCACCCAAGCGATGAGGGCAGGGTAGGGGTCCGCAGATCATCCCCACTCACCATTCACGACCGTCACCTCCAGGCTGACCACCTGGGCGCGGTGGCCGAGCAGGACGCACTGGTAGTGGCCCTGGTGCCAGGGCTCGGCGCGGTCCAGCCGCAGCGCGGAGCTGCTGCCCGCGGACTCCTCCCGGTACTGCGAGAGGGCTGCGGGGGTCCGGAGCCAGCCCACCGTGGCGTTCCCGGCGCACTGAGCGTGGCACTCGATGCGCAGGGCCCTGCCCCGCGTCCCGGTGGGAGGCAACGACCAGATCTGCAGGCTGCAGGCAGGCACTGTCCCCAGAGATGGCCCTGTCCCCGCCGTGCCAGGGCCAGGCAGGGTGGTGGTGGCCACACGTGCCGTGGGGCTGCCTGCGGTGAGGTCCTGGGGCACAGAGGGCTCTGTGGAGGGGGGTTTGGTGACAGCAGCCAGATCCAGGGTGGTCCCAATATTGGGCTCCTGTGCTGTGGTGGGGTCACCTGTAGGGACACTCAGCCCTGGAGGAAGTGCTGTGGTGGCCACGGGCCTGGCTGTGCTGGGGCTCCCCGTGGAGGTGACCACAGCCACCGGCTGCTCCATCACAGCTGCAAACACACAACAGGCCTTGGTCACAGGTGACCTCGCTGCAGCCCCATCCTCCTCCACCCCCTGGGCACAGCGAGCAGGAGCAAAAGGGACAGGGACAGGGATGGGGATGGGAGATTCAGGAGTGGTGCAGAAGCTGCTCCTGCTTGGCAGAGCTATTCCAAGGAGCGCAGGGCAGTGGGGGTGGCTCCAGGGGATGGGGGTACATGCAGGTTGGGGTCCCCAGCCCCTCCTGGCGCTCACCCTCGGCACTTGCCACCAGAGATGCCACCCGGGTGAAGATCTCCTGCCCAACATGCAGCGTCACCTCACACCTGAACTCCACCCCTTCTGCCACCTCCGTCCCATTCACGGACAGGGTGGAAACGATGTTATACAGCTCCTCATCGGTATCCTCGGAATCAAAGCCTGTGTTCTCGAGCACCTGGTGCCCCCGGTACCAGGTGAGGGTCACCCCAGTGATAGGATACAGGTTCATGGCTGAACAGATCAGGTTGGTGGCGTGTCCCGGGCGCAGGATGTGGGGAGCTGCCTCCAGCCTCAGCGTGTCTGGGAGCGCTGGAAAGGAGTGGCAGCGTCAAGGATGATTTTTGGCAGCACAGCATAGCTCAGGAGGAAAGGGGCAGCCATGGGGATCCAGGGCTGTGCTGGGAGGCAGTCAGGGACAGGCTGGGGAGCGCTTACCATAGACCTTCAGCAAGACAGTTTTCTGGTAGTGCTGCCCGTGGCAGCTGCCCTGGCAGATCTTCATGCCCTCCGTGGCCACGGTGGCGTGCCTGATGTGCAGGATGCTGTGGGTGGAGAAGGAGGAGATGGTCCCCAGGGCGGTGTCCAGCCCCCTCCACTCCACTTTGCCCCCTGCGCAGGCCGAGGAGCAGTTCAGCTCTGTCGAGCCCCCAAACGGCACCACCGGCTCCCGCGGTGTCACCACCAGCCGGTCAGCAGGGCGCCCTGGGCAGGAGGAAAGTGCAGGGTCAGGGGAGGGGACACTCACCAGCAGCCGCAGCTCCCAGCGCCGGGACAGGGAGCTACAGCAGCGATGTGGGGACAGGGTGGCTGTCACGGCTCAGTGACAGGGAGACCCTGGGGCCGTGGGGTGAAGGAGGGAGAGCAGCAGCCGCAGGGAAGGGCAGGGCAGCACAGCGGGTCGGGGAATTAGGGTGGCTCTTGGCCTCGTGGCACTCACCGCTGCAGCCCCACAGCGAGCCGAGGAGGAGAAGGACAGAAGCCAGCTCCATCACCCAGAGGGCAGCAGCAGGTCTGGTCTTCCCTTCTTTCCTTCCTTCCTTCCCCCCTTTCCAGGGAGCGTGTGCTGCTGGCTGGGGCTGTCTCCTTCTAGCCACTGGCTCCAACCTCAGCCCTTCTTAAGCCCTGTAGGAACCGCCCCCAGGAGCACCGGCCCCAGGATCTCCACAACTTCCAGCCCAAGGGGTATTTCCAGAGGGAGGTTTCTGATTTTCTTCCAAGTTTGGCTCTTGCCAAACACCCAGCCAACAGCCAAGCCGGCAGCCCCCCCAAACCCGGGAAAGCTCCTGTCCCGAGGGGTCCCTGTATAACTGCAGGGACACCCTATCACCCCACCAGGGAGCCCTGCACAGGCACCTGCACCCCAGGATGTGGCTCAGATCCAGCTCTATCCCTGTTTTTTGCAGGTTACATCACTCCCCCAGAGCCCCCAGCAAACCGTCTTTTCCATGACCCCAACAGCTGCTGGGGACACCCAGCTGTGGAAAGGGCCCTGTCAGCCCCTGCCCCAAAAGCAGAGCCAGGGTCGTGGTGGGTGCATTTATTCCTAGAACAGGGTATTCCAGGGATGGAAGCAGGTGTTCCTGTGAGGGTTGTTCTCGTGGTACGGATGGAGAAAGTGTTACCACACAGAGAAGGTGTTGCACACCCTGCATTATCCAACCTCTAGGCCCTCAGCATCTGTCCTGGATCCACGCAGGGTCTGGCATCACTCCCTCAGCTCCTTGTGGAGATGTGAGTCCTGTTCTGCCCCATCCCATCCTGCCAGGCTGCAGCCAAGGATGGGGAAGGTCCCAAACGGCTGAGGGAGGAACATGCACCCAGTGACATCACGGGACCTGGACATTTCCCATCTGGGAATTGTTCTGAGGGGCAGCTCCATGCACTGGGATTTTTTTAGGAGGTCCCGTGCACTTTTAGGAGGTCATGCCATTAATTCTCTGAGGGTTCAGGAGGCCTCTGAGCAAGGAAAGCGCTCTGTAAACACTCCCCACCAAATGTGCACACTCAGCCGAAGCAGGTGATTAATGGTGCTGAGGTTTTTGTTCCTTCCATCCTGTGTTAACAGAGCCACTTTCCGGATTTTCCAGCAGCTGCCAGAGCCCCCTGCAAAATCCTGGGACGAGCCATGGCCACATGCTCCCACACTGCCAGGTTCTTCCCAGGAATAGGTCTGGGAACCTTGAGGACACACACTTGGTGCGCTTGGGTTTCACCTCCCTCTCCCACAACTCTGATTGCTGCAGCGATGTGAATGAGAAAACCCCTGAATCAGTGTCTGAATGAGAGATGAGCATTTATGGAACAACCTCATCTTAAAAAGAAGCTTCCCCAGGCCTTTCTGGACCTCAAGAAATTAGCAGTTACCAGAAAGCCCAGCACCTTCCTCTGTTTTGGGGCTTGGAAGTGCCCAGAGCTACCCCAGCCACTGCAGAGGGGGAAACACAGAGGAAACTGAAGCCATGGAAACCTGATAAACCTCCAGCTCCAATGGCTCAGCTACCAAACCAGGGGCAGGGCAGGGGACTTGGCCCAGCTCAGAGTGACGTGGCAGAGCCCCTGAGTAGTGGGCCCACCACAACCCGCTTGGGATCTCTCCTCCATGGATCCTGACTTCCTCCACCCCAGAGGAGCGCAGGAGCTCCTGCTGCCCCGGGCACAGCACAGGGACAGCCCCAGGTTGCGTGCACAGGGCAGAAGGAGCAAGCTTACGCACCAGGAGTGTTTTCCACCCCACAGGAAGCCTTTGAAGGAATGAAGGGAATGATGGTTTTCCAGACTCAGGGGCCTGAACACCTTTCCTGAAAGCCGACTGTGCTTCCTCCCGCAGGGCAGGCGTGGGGATTTGTGCCGGGCAATACTTTGTCCAGAGATGTCGCTCAGGAAACAAAACAGTTCAGTGTGGAGACACCAACCACCAAGGGACGAGTGCTGGCTCCAGCACCGGATACCCCCGGAGCCCCTCAGGTCGGGGTCTAGCCCCAGGCTGTCACCACTGTCACCAGAAGGGACAAGGCTTTGCCACTGCCACAGGAACCACGGCACCAGGGGGAGGGTGCTCAACAACATTCTGCACTGCAACACCTGCCCTGTGCTCTCCAGCCACATCACATGAGGTTAGCTGCAGGTTTTCTCTCAGTTAAAGATGGAAACAATAGAACAAAAGGTAGCTCCAGTCCAGGGGAAATACAGAAGCAACAGGCTGTATAATGGCTCATGTTTCCAGGATACCATCCATCAAGCACGAGTTCCCATCCCAGAGCTGACTTGGATGTGTTTATATTTTTGGGGATTATATTAGTCACTTAGGACCATCCTTAGCCACCACCATAAAGGTTTAAATGAATCAGATAAGATCTAAATTAGGCCTGGCTAAAAATTAAGACAATAGAGTCTGGGCTACTAAAAACCAGTCTAGGAGGAGGCTCCAGTGGAGCTGGCAGGAGCCAGGGACCTGTTTCCCATCCTGGGCTGGCAGCCCCGACCCAGTTCTCCCAAATCTGTCCCACACCTTCACATAATTCTCAAGGGGAAATTTCAATTCTGGGCAGGAGCTGCCTGGTACCACTGGTGATGGAGAGGAACAAGGACAGAGACCTTCGACACAACAGGAAAGCAGCAGTTTAATAAATAATCCATCAGAGGGAGAGATTAGCCAGTTCCAAACACAACCTGAACTGAAATAAATATATTTTATCGTTAGCTTAAAAAAGAGACACGAACGCATGTGATGGTGAACGGTGAGAGAGCAGAGGTGGGGCCGAGTGCCCACGCTTAAAGATATCACAGCTGTCAACAGCCTTTGGAGTGCAGAAAAAGAATAAAAACAGGGAAGTAAGAAGTTACTACTTTGCAAAATTAATGGCAGAAGAGAAAGCAATGGTGTAACTCGGGTTTTTAATGCAACAGGATCAGTTGAAACTCACTTGACCTGCCAGGACTGCTGACAGGCGATTGAGATGATTTTTGCCTTGTGTTTGGGCATTGCTGTCACCATCTCAGATTTTAAGTCCCTGCAGACAAATCCTGGGAATCCCGATGTTAAACAGCCAGACTCAGGCACTGCGCAGCAGATCAAGCGGATTTTAAGAAAAGACTCCTTTTTAAAAAGTCACGTTTTGATATAAAGTAACAAGAATTGGCAAAACTAGCTGAATGCTCCACACAGCCTTTCCAGCCTCCACGTGGGACGCTGCAGAAGCACCGGCCCTTCAGAACAACTCGTTCTTCATTTGGCTCCGGTAACTTCAGCTCCAGCTTGGCCCAGCTCCTGCTCTGTCCCATCAAGGCAGAACAGTGCAGGGCTCACAGCCCTGCACCGAGGGAAGGGGAGGCACCGGGCCAAGGCCCCACCCAACCAGGTGAGAGCAATCCCAGTAGGGTGGGAAGGAATCCCTGCTTGCTCCCAGCACCCCTGCGCCTCAGGGAGCCCCTGCTCTCAGGTTTGCACACCAGCACAAGCCACCTTTCTGTTGGTAATGGCACCTGTAGAGGTCCTGCTGCTGCCTGGTGCTGTACCCTCCTCCATCCACCTGCTGCCATATCCCCACCCCAGCTGCCCAGTGCTGTAACCCCACTGGTGCCCAGTGCCACCACAGCCGGTCACCAACCAGGCCACAGCCCCTGACCTGGCAGTCACCTGCTGGCAGCACCTGGCCCTGAGTTTAGGGGCTGACAAAGGGACCAAAACACTCCAGGCCCACGATGCACAAGTGAGCATCACCAGAAGCTCAGGGGTCACATCGTGAGGGACCTGACCGGGGAGGGAAGATTGCTGGACAGTTCTGGGGTCTGAGGGGCAGGAGAGGCTGAGAGGCTGCAGGCAGCAGCAGTGGTGAGAGGGAATGGGACCAGAAACACATTGGTTTCAATAAACTATGGAATAAGGGAGAGGATTTTTAAAAATATATCTCTATATACTTTATATCATATAAATTATGTTTGTCTTTTTGTAACACGTCTCTATATTGTACCCGTGAAGCTCCGAG
Organism: Cinnycerthia olivascens; assembly: GCA_035048155.1. Lineage (NCBI taxonomy): Eukaryota > Metazoa > Chordata > Aves > Passeriformes > Certhiidae > Cinnycerthia > Cinnycerthia olivascens. The sequence continues at coordinate 2,364,684 of JAWWMU010000107.1, forward strand.
TGCCTCCCTGTGAGCGAGGTAACAATTCTGTGTTTTACTTCATCTGTGTGTGAGGGAAAAATCTACTTCAGCTCACTTTAATCCATTGTAAATCAACAGATCGCTGGGACTCGGTGAAAGTCCCATCTAAAAAAGGCATTTTTGTAAGGAACACAGAGGTGGGGGAACTGCTGCCTGGAAGTGCAAGTGACAGGATTTCCTTCAGGATAAAAGCATGCCATTCACACACAGTACTGACCATCCCATTAATGTTTGGGAATTGGGAGTGTCACCACAAGGAGCTTAGGAAAAATGGAGTCACAGCAGGTCAAGGAAGTTCCTGCTGGCTCTGCTCCCCAGATCTGCAGCCAGACCCACCTCAGCATCCCTCCATGTCCCAGCTGCTACCAGTTCTGACCACAGGAGCTGCTACCAGGCCAGATCAATGCAAAATGAACTGTCAACTCTTTCACTTAAAATGCCCAGCTCTCATAACCAAATGGCATTTGCAGTCATTGCTGTGTCTGCAAAGATCCATGATGTAAAGGGATCTGCCTCCCTTTTGGCTGCTCTCCCCTGGGTAACCTTCCCCAAATGCACAGAGAGGAGACCTCAGCCAGAGAACAGCCAAGGCAAGACTGCTTTGGCTGCTGTGCCCTCAATTCCTTTAACAAAAGGATTCCTGAAGTGTCCTTGGTTTGGTCCTTACTTCCCAGAACTGCTCAATGCCACCACTACTTATTTACTCGAATGAGAACAATTGTTTCCTGCCCTCTGCCACATTTCTATAAACAACCACACATTCCCTGGTTGCCTCAGCTCCTTTCACAATGCTCCAAGCACCTCCTGCTCTTTCTGAGAACAGCTGAGCCTGCAGCAGAGGCTGCAGTTCCACTGTTGTTCCATAAACAAAAGCCTCCACAGCAGGCTCAGAAATGCCACATGGAATCCAAACCCCTAAGTCCAAATCAACACAACCTTCACCATCAGGATCTATTGGGTTCAGAACAAACCAGCTCTGGACACATTCTGGGTTTAGCATCAGATGTCTGGAGCCCAGGGGCAAACCAAAGTGCTTTATACAAGTGCTCAAGGTAAACAGTCATTTCTCTGACCTTTCTCCCAGGAAACCACACATCTCCAAAGTGCTCAGCACAACCAAGTTATTTCTCCAACCTGCCAGAGAATTGTTTCTCCTAAACAACCCTCGCAGCTCCAGGAAAATTTTTCTGAAAAAATCCTTCAACCTACTGCTTGTGGAGGCAACAGGCAAATGCCACCTCAGAGTGACAAGGAAAAGAAAACAGAAGCACAGCCATTGTGGCCATCCAAGCATTTGTAATTCATGTGTTGCCCTTCTCTCACCTGCCCATTATCCCTTGTGTCAGCTGCAACTTCTTCATTTTTATCCTGTTCATCAGAACATTAAGTCAGTACATTTACATTTTTTTGGTCTAAGTTTCACTTGGGGCAGAATGGACAAATTCCTCAGGCCCTCCAGCAGAGAGGAAGCTCAGAGCTCCACTCCCTCACACGCACCCCCAGTCCCCTGAGCGTGTCACCACCACAGCACACGGTGTGCAGGGGTGCCAACAGCAGGAACCAGCTGTGTCAGGGATGGGGCATGGAGCAAATGCCATCTTTTATTCAAGGGGCAGCTCAGTGAGCTGCCAGGCTGGCTCCATCCCTCGGGACCAGCGAGCAGAGGGTTTGGCAGGGCACACAGGGCTCACGCACGAGGGCAGGTTTGCTTTCCAGAACTATCCCTGCAGTGGAGCAGTTCCATATCTCCCCTTTCCATCAGCACCAGGTGATACAATTCCATTTTTGCACCAGCTGGGTGTATTTGGCTCGAAGGGAAACCTCGTCCCTCCTCAGTAGCTGTTAGTGGCACAGTCTGTTACCTCAGATCCCTCTCTCCCCCTCCCCGAACTCCTCCCGAGTCCGTCCTTGATGTAGAGTCAAGCCACGAGGCAGGTCCCCTGTCCCACCTCACACACTGCTGTCCTCCAGCAGGGGCTCCTTGCCATCAGACCCCCCAGCTGGTGGGCTGTGGGGGTGGGCCTGGGCCCCTGTACTGTGCTTCTTGTGGCTGCCTGACCTCAGTGCCAGGTTGTGTTCCGGAATGAACAGGGCCACCAGCAGCGACAGCAGCACGGAGCACGCCCCGAACAGGAAGGGTGGCCCAGGGATGATGCTGCTCTGTAGAGAGAGAGAGAGAGACAGGAATGATTCCAGCACGAGGGCAAACACAGCCCAGCAGACAGAGTGAGAAGCTGAACAGGTACCTCATCTGTAGGGTTGGCCATGTTGGGTTTGGAGGCTTTGCCCAAAGTTTCCACCTCAGCCATTTCGTTCAGCTCCACGTGGAAGAGATAGAAGACAAAACCATAGAGTGCTGGCCCCAGGCCATTACACAGACCCCGAATTCCAGTGATCATCCCCTGCACCACACCTGGGGATAGAGTGAGAAAGGGGGGAAATGCCTCCAGCTTTCCAAAGAAACTTGTTTTATTTGTGGATATATATTTAGAGATATTTAGAGACAGGATCAAGCACTTGGATCTGGGCTGATGTGCAGGGGGAGAGATTTGCAGATGAGCAGCTTCACTCAGTGCCAGGTTCTACAAAAACCAGTAATGCTGGGCTTGCTGCTTTGCAGACTGAAATACACATGGGCACATCAAGCAACAATTCCCAATGAACTGGAATTTAATTGAGGACTTGGAGATGGACTGCGAGGCAGGCGAAATGCAGCAGCCTCCTCTGCCTCAGAGAGACAACACCAAACACCCACATGCATGACTTGGGAGTTTCCTCATAAAGCACCAGCCATGGTCAAAGATAAGAGTGTCAACACTGCTGTGAGTACAGTGACACTCCACAGCTGGCACAGATATTCTTGATGTTCCTGTCTACCCCTCCACCACCATGGACAAGAACCTGCCCTTGTGCCAGCTCAGCACCTGCTGGGATGAACCCTTCCCCATCAGATGGGTCCCCAAGCACTCACCCTGCTGGTCAGGGTCCGTGTTCCTCGACACCATGGCACTGATGGCTGGGAAGGTGATGCTGGACATGGCAGCCACAGCTCCTGCTGCCCACATCATCCTGGGGAGGGAGGAGACAGCTGTGAGGAACAGCCACAGCCTCGCCCTGTGCTGCAGGGTGGGAGCGGCCACAGAGGGAGAGAAATGTGGGCAAACCCTCACCAAGGCTGTGATCCAAAGCCGTACCAGGCAAGCTGCAGGATCTGGAAGCCTAGTCCCAGCAGGATGGTGTTTTTATTTCCTATTGAACGCATGAGAATTCCCAACACGACTGTCTGGAGAGAAAAACGGGTGTTTTCAAGGCAGGGGCAAAGAAAGAGGGCAACACCAGGAAATGAGAGGACAGGAACCTGAGGGAGCTTGATGATCCTTATGGGTCCCTCCCAATTTAAGACCTCTCTTTCAAAAGTCTGTATGGCCACAGTTCTGACAACTCAGTGGCTCCAAAATCAGAAATTTTGGACATTCTTACAGCAGACTGCTCAAACCAACACAGAAATTGCTTCTCACCTGAGCCAGTATAGAGAGAATTCCAACTACACCAATAAAGGCTGCTACAGTCTCTGAGGAGAAACCAATGACCTGTGAAAACATCAAAGAGGGACTTTTCAGGCAGATTTGTACCAGGTGACAAGAGCCCCTCCATCAATGTCACTCATGTTTACTAAATTTCCTTCTCAGGGACCTGCATATTAACAGCCAGTGCCTCTGGGCTGCCACAGGAATCAAACAGAAGATTTTCCTCTGGCTGAAGAAACAGCTTTAAATCACTGAACTCCCCTTCCAGTGCCTAAAGGTGGCACAGCCAGTACAGCCAGGCAGACACCAGCAAGGAGTCAAGCCAGGCCTTGCCCCTGGCAATGCCTACAGAGCAGTCAGCAGGCTCACACATCCTTCAGGAGAGCTGGAACAAATCACTGTTCCTTACAACTTCAGCTTTACTGAGTTATTGGCCAAGAAAAGCCACCTTGGGACTGGTGACACAACTCTGATTGTATTTATAGGCCAGGATTTCCTGCACCCAGAGCTTTGACAGAGACTGACCTGTCGCAGGTACAGGAAGAAGCTGGAGTACTGGCCGGCCTCGGGAAGGTAGGAGAGAAAGACGGTGATGCAGATGAGCAGCACTGTGGAGTCCTGACCCACCTTCCTCAAGGACTGCAGGGAAAGGGGTGGGGAACGAGAAAGAACATTTTTAAATTTGACTTAACATCGCTGAAAAATCTCCAGCTACAAAGACAGCCAAATCAAGAGCTTAACACCTTGAAAATCAGCAGGACTAAAGCAAACGTTAAGCATTAGAGCACACGGGAAAACAGCAGCAGGTCACTCACAGCAAACGGGTCAGCTTGTTCCCAGGAGATTGGGGCTCCCCAGGAGACAGGACGCATCTCTTCAGGCAGTGACTCGGGCACAGCCAACAGGATGAAGCCAATATCCAGCAAAGCAACCCCTGAAGCCAGCACAACCACCAAGGTGTCACCGTAGGCTTGGGAAAGGTACGCGCCGATGGCCGGGCTGGTGACCAGACTGGCAGCAAACGTGGCTGACACCTGGAAGCATAAAACATCCCTACAGCCTCTTCTTCCTAAAGCCCATTTCCTCCTCCCCAGTGACCCAGGGGAACTCCTTCTGGCATCTTTGATGGAGAGGTAAACAAGAATTCCCAGGGGCTCCTGTGCAGAGACAGATGACAGATTTTCTTGATGCACCTGTGCTAAGTTCTAGCAAAGGGAAATCAAAGCTGTCCTAGAAATTCCCATATGGTCCTGTCAGTAAAGCTACAGGAAGAGCAGGATCACACCAAACATCACAGGCTGGGGTGGAAAAGCTCAAAGGCCAGGCTGGCTTATACAACACAGCCAGCACTCAGAGGGGGCAGAGATCAGCCTCCCCTCAGAGCTCAACACCAAACAGAAGGACAAGGAGTCTGTTTGATTAGTCAATAAATCTCCCACTCTGATTTTATATCTCTTCTACCTGAAAAGCCCCAAATATTTCTTTCAAGAGCCAGGACAGTGACTCAGCTCCTTACCAGGCCATACGCCGTGCTGCGCTCATGCTCCTGGGTGATATCAGCAACATAGGCAAAAATCACAGAAAAGGTGACAGCAAACACTCCTGACATGGAAATGACAGCAAAGTACCACCTGCAAAAGCCCAAGGCAGAGTTAGAGAGCAACCACACCACGGTCCACAGTTGCTGAAGCAGAGCCTCTCCCTTGTTTTCCCTTCAGCGTTCCAGTGCACCAGAACAAGAATATGGAGTCTTGGCCTGGAGGCTCCTGAAGTTTTCCCACTCATTTTCCCTACCAGAAATAATGCACTGAGTAAGGGAACAAGCACAGAGGACAGACCAACCCTTTATGTCCAACTGAACCCTCCAGAACCAGACAAATTAGTCTCTAGGCTGAGCATCCTCCTCCATACTTGAGATGGATGAGACTTTTCCATCTCATCCTGAAATGAGCACCAGCAAATCCTTCTCCTTCAGCCTCATGCTCCTTCCCCTCCTCAGAACCCTGGGGCTGTACTGAGGGTGAACTCACCACGGGCTGATCTTCATCAGGGGAATTGGTGCACACGTGAAGAAGACGGTGAGAAGGAGGAAGGATTTCCTGCCCCAGACATCAGAGAGAGCACCAATCAGGGGGGCACTTAGGAAAGAGAGCAGACCCTGGGATGGACAGACAGACCAGAGGACAGAGAAACCCCTCAGTGAGAGCTTCCAGCAACATCAGGATTTATTCCATTCCTGATTGCTACAAGCAGCAATGCTGTTACAACAGAGCAGTTTATTAAATTCCCCACATCATTTTAGGGAGGGGAAAAACAAATCCTCGACCAGCAAGGTGGCACTGAGCACTCCTGCTCCCTGCAGAGAGCTCTGCCCGTGCTGTGGGCACCCAGGCAGCCCTGCCAGGACCTGGAAAGCTGCTGGCACAGCTCCACCATAGCAACAGCTGCTGCAGTTCTGGGGAAAGCTTTCTCTTGTAGGTGGAGACAGGACAGACACAAAGAGAAGCCAGGGCCATTAAGCACAAAGAAAATTATTCCCAGTCTTTCCATGTCTCCAAGCCTGAGTCAAGCAGGACAGAGCCTTTCAGTGCTGACAGGAGTGCCCAGCAAACCCATCTGAGGCTGTTTTCCAAGATCCTCTTGCCAGAGACAGCCAGGAACTGTCTGTATTGCCTGATTCCCCAGTCAGAACACAGAACTATTGTCTGTTCACAACTGTTGCCTGCAATTCTGCTCTGGGAATGCTGGTCTAGTGCAAGAAGCTCCCCAGTCCCACCCCTGTGCCACAGCACATTCCCACCTCCTGCCTGGAGGTCACTTTGGCCACTTGGTTTCAGTTTCTACCACTAATAAGTTCAGATATCACAGATTTTTCATTCTGTTATGCTCCAGAGGATGGGCACAGGGCTGATCTCATGCTGATAAGAATATTTCCAGCTGAAAGACACAGCTCTTGGAACTCCAGCCCCACAACTGACAAGCTGACAAGCAGCACACTGTCACTTCTGCTCAGTAAAATCAGCTGCACAAGCTGCCCCATATCTGTGTCCTTCCTTTTGCATCAGGTTTGCCAGAGCTCCCTCAAACTGGCCAAATATTGGCTGATATCAGCAAATTGCATAAATAATAATGTCTTGTCCTTCTTGCACCCATGGCAGATTTAAAGGAAATCCTGGAAGGAATATTCCTCACCTTTACCCCATGAATCAGGCCATTCATCAGGAACGTGTGCTGAGGAAAAGTCTGGTGTAAGACCTGGAGGGAAGACAACCCAAATTAAAAAGTCAGAGGTAGCAACTGTTGCAAAATTTCTGTGAGGATCTGCCAGCCAGAGGCCTGGAAGGGCACAATCCAGGGAAAAGGGGAAATATCCTGCCAACAATGCCTCCATGTAAGGAGCTTTGTCTGCCCTTTCCAGTATGGGAAACCACTGTCCTTAACATTTTCCAAGTCTATAAATCTATCCAGCACACTTGGGTAAGGCTTAGAGAGTCTCAGACATGCCTTTCCCCATCACCTGAACCTCCTCTGGTTTTACTTTATGCCACCATGTCACTTCTGTGCAAGTCCCATTGTGCTGTCTGTATGTTTGATTTGCATTTTATATTACCAGGCTAATATGTTTGAATGTTTTAGCATAACCAAAGGCTCCTTTCCCACAGTTCCCCAAGGAAAGGCTGTGCTAAGACCTTAATTCTCAGGAGCTCCAGGAGAGCTCCCATGGAGACAAACTCACCGTCAGCATCGGCGTGGTCAGCAGCCCCCAGGCAAAGAACTCCAGGAAAATCACCACCACGGCGTGGTACACGCTGGGCTCCCCGATCCCCTGTCGCTGCAAAACAAAGTCAAAAACCTTTCAGCAGCCTCATCCTGCATTTCAGAGAGTTCACGCAGCCGAGCGGGATCCGTAACACGAGCTAAGGCAACGAGGGACGCTGCTCTGAAACGTTCTGTTCCCAGGTTACAGCCAGGCTAGCACGCTTAAATGCAACCCCAGCGGGACCGAGGGGCAGCCGGTGCCCGGGCCCGCCGTGGTTTTGCTGCCCGGGAAGGAGAGCGCTCCGGTAAAGCGGCACAAAGCCGGCAGGTGCAGCGCTCATCCCCGGGCTCCTTCAGGCTGCAGCATCCGCCGGGCCCACGGCGGCCGCGCCCCGGGCCGGCAGCTGCAGCCGACAGGGCCGGTTGGAGGAGCGCGGCCCACCGGGCAGAGCCCTCCCCGGGCACCGGACACCGGGCCGGGGCCCCGCCATCCCCCCGGGGCCGCCCCCCCATCCCCCCGGCAGCCCCCGGCACCGCGCGCACGCCGGCCCCGTCCCGGATCACGATCTTCGTGGCCAGCAGGACGCTGCGGGT
>JAWWMU010000107.1:2383012-2393405 GCA_035048155.1 Cinnycerthia olivascens
CGCCGGGTTCCCGTCCCCCGGGTCCCCGACCCCCGCTCCTCGCGGCCGGTTCCTTCGCGCTCATCCCCGGGCTGGCGGGTCCCCGTGTCCCTCGGAGCGGCCAGGTCCCTCCCGTCCTTGTCCCGTCCCCCCGGCCTGCCGGGTCCGGGTCTCTCGGTGCCGCTGGTCGCTCCTGGGGCTTCCGGCTTCGTCCTGCCTCTGCCGGTGCCCGGCTCCCGGTGATAGCCTTGCCCCTCGGGTCTCTTCCAGCCCCGCACCTGGCAGCAACATGTGGCTCCTGGAGCGGCTGCGCGGGGTGGCGGAGAACGGCGGGTCCCGGGGCGCGGGGACAGACGAGTCCTCACGGGGCTCCCGCTACAGCAACGTCCTCACCCCCGACAAGATCCCCGACTTTTTCATCCCGCCCAAGCTGAGCGCGGCACCTGCCGAGGCTGAGGGCTCCGAAGTCCCCGCAGCGGCTGCTCTGGGTGCCTCAGTCTCAGAACAGGACCTGGCCAGGCGCAAACCCCCGCGCAGCCCCCGCCCGTCCAGCCGGTCCCGGTCCCGGACCACCGGGCGACACATCATCCAGATCGAGACGGCTGAGGACTGGACCGAGGGGAGCTGCGGCACCAACGTGGACCCGCAGGCACAGACGGCCATGTCGCTGCCCTACGTGCCCAAGGCTCAGACCTCCTATGGCTTCGCCACGCTGATGGAGAGCCCCCACACCCGGCGCAAAGAGTCACTCTTCCACAGCGAGCACAGCAGCCTCTGCCCCTCGCCCGTCACCTCGCCCAGCGCCCAGCGCAAAGCCAAGCTCAACGGCGAGAGCGGCCGCCGGACGCCCGCTGACCTCGGCGCTGCCCTCATGCACCCCGGCCGCTACTTCAGCGGCGGTGAGAGCGACACGTGCTCCTCGGCAGAGTCCTCACCCTTCGGCTCCCCGCTGCTCTCCCGCTCCGTCTCCCTGCTGAAGCTCTTCAGCCAGGAGAGCCAGTCCAAGGTCATCAAGCTGAAGCACTCGGTGGCCCGCAACAGCTCGCTGTCCACTGACGACAGCTCGGCTGACACCAGCCCTAGCGCCCAGCGCCGCGCCAGGAGCGCCCCGGCCGGGACTCAGCCTCCCACCGCCCTGCTGCCCCTGGACCTGCCCGCGGGCCGTGACCGGGAGCACAGCCTGCGCCTGAGCCGGGGCGGGAGCCTGCGCCTCTCTGCCGAGTACGACCCCTCCAATGCCCGGCTGCGTGTCCGCCTTGTCTCCGCCGAGGACCTCTACGATGCCCTGGTCGACCTGCGCAGCATCAACTGCTGCGTCTCGCTGTGCCTCAACCCTGGGAAGCTGCAGAAGCAGCGCAGCACCATTGTCAAGAACAGCCGCAACCCCGTCTTCAACGAGGACTTCTTCTTCGATGGGCTGGGCCCCGGCCACGCCAGGAAGATGTCCCTGAAGCTCAAGGTGGTCAACAAGGGCAGCAGCCTTAAGCGGGACACGCTGCTGGGGGAGAAGGAGCTGCCGCTCACCGCCCTCCTGTCCTGCCTGTAGGTACCTGCTACCAGCCCCGGAGGGAGCCCTCCCGCCTGTGGGGCCGGGGCGAGGCAGGGAGGCCGGCTCTGTCCCCCAGCCCCACTGGAGGAGGGTTTGGAAGGGCCCCCTGAGGAGGACCGGGGTCGTGGCAGAGTGTGGGGGTCCCCAGGAATGATGCTGCTGTGGGGCTCTGCCAACACCAGCTGGCAGCCACAGCCTCTGCCCCTGCTCCCTCCCTGGTCCTGCCCCGGGGCTGCATCTCCTGGAGCCCAGCAGAAAGTGGGCTCCAGCCCATTCCCCACCAGGAAGGATGGAAGCACCTTTCGGACTCTTTCCTCCCTGTGCCTGTGGTCTCCAGCTGCTGCCAAGCAGGTTGGAGGTGGGTAAATCTCTGTAGCACACTTACGGCCACCTCTCAAAGCCCCAGCACCTGTAGTCAGGTGACAGCTTTAATTTAAAAGACAAGTTTCTGGTCTTGGAAACTGCAAAGAAAATACTGCAGAGGTGACCCAAGAGTGGACCAAGGGCGGTCACCCTGGAGGATGAGTCAGATTTGTGGCTTTTGAGCCTTTCCTGGACTCGTCCCAGCCCTGTAAGGCTGCAAGGTTGGCTTGGTCTGACACCTGCAGCCTCGCAGGATGCCCTCCCTGCCCACCCCAGCACTGTCCCCCCACTGGGAAATTCCTCATGAAGCTTCAGGGGCTTTGGTTTGCCCAAATGCAGGAGGCTGCCTGTGCCTTTCACTGCCCACGGGAGGGAGATGCTGGGGGCTGGCATCCCTTGCCCTGGGCATACGGATGGTCCCAGGCAGTTTCCCAGCAGATGTGCTTGCTGACAAAAGCTGAGGTGACAAGAGTAGCCCTCTCTGATTGCTGGGGCCATCCCAGGTGAGGCTGGGCAGGGGGGAAGGCTGAGGCTCCACAACCCTCCATCCTCCCTTGTCTATGAGGGCTGAGGTTCTTTCAAGTGGCTGCACCCACTGGGCAGCAGAGATGTGTCCTGTGGGGCCACAAAACTCCTGTGCCCAGCAGGATCTAGCTTCCCACAGTGACTGGCCTGGCTTTCAGTTTCCCTTTGGGGAGGGAGCGAGGTGCTCCCAACCCTTCCCGTGCCACCCTGTCATCCCGGCTGCCTGGCTGGGGACAGTGGGAGCGGGGGGGGGACGCCAGCCAGGACATTTCTGCGGGTGGATCAAACATGCTGCGTTGTTGTTTGGTGTGGTGTCACCCATTGTGTCGGGCTCTGCATGTTTCTGTGCAGGGAGCAGGATTTGCAGCGCTCCCGTCCCCGCCTGTTGCAGCACGCGTGGACACACACGCACACTTGTGTCCCCTCTGTGTTAACCTCTGTGGTGGCAGTCGGTGTTCCTTCCTTGTCCTTTTGCAGCAGATGGCAGATCTCAGTGTTGGCTATTTATATCCGAGGCTGATCTTTTGCAGCGTTTTACTTCTGTCTGTAAATATGTTCCAGGTACGCAAGGCATAGCTCTGGTCGTGCCACGTTTGCATGTCGGGGGGATTCAGGGTGATTGTGGCTGTTTGCCGAGCTTGTGGTTGAAAACAAACCATGCAGGACATAAGGAGCTGACATGTCCATCCTTCACAGGGAGTTCCCCACCTGAGGCTTCCCTGAGCTCCCCCAGGAGCCAGCACGAGGGATGGTCCCCGACCCCCAAGTGCTCAGGCTCATCCTGGGGGCAGATGAGGGCTCTGGGGAGGGGTGCATGGGGAGAGGTGTCACATTCCGGGGTGTGGGGTGAACATCCTGCCCCTGAGGACGTCTGGGGAAGGAAGGGGGCCCTGCCCAGCTGACTGGTGCCCAACAGCCCCTTCACACCCCCCCAGCACCCTGTGCTCCTTGGGGGGCTGCACCTGAGAGGGGCTGGGGGGACCCCATTACTGCTGGGGTGGGGGGACAGGCTGCAAGAAGAGGGGGAATGGGAGCTGGGACGAAGACTTTGATGGTTTGAGGGGTGACACATCTCCCGCAGAAGAACCACGTGCCTTTGGGTTGGGGGGAGGAGGATGCTGAGGGCAGAACCCCAGGCTGCTCCTCAGGTCAAGGCTGACCCCAGAGGGAGATCCAAGAGCCTGGGGGCTCTCATCCTGCCCCACCCCAGCCTGTCCCAGAGCTGTCTTGCTGGAGTTGGGTGTGTGGCCATGCAATGAGCCCCGGGGTGAGCTGCTGTGAGCTCTGCTCTGTGCTGGGCTGGGGGTGTGGGAGCCAGGGCTGCTGCTTGGATGGGTCTCCCTGCTGCTGGAGCTATTTTCTATTGTTCCTGCTTTGATATTTCTGTGGCTGGATTTAATGATGTATTTTTGGAGTGAAAAATATATTAATACCTGAATGGAATGTTTGTTTACAGATTATTTCCTCTTTTTAGTGCAATAAAGTAATTTCTAAAACAGATGCAGGTGTGGCCCTGGCTCCTGCTTTCCCCAAGATATTTCCTAGCATTATTCTTGACAGCTCCCTGTGTGGGGGGACAGAGCTGGAACCTCAGCACTGCCCAGACATGGGGCAGCACTGCTTTTCTGTGTGCTGCTCCCCTTTCCAAACAGCCTTCCAGGGGCTCAAGGTGCTTCTGGAGCTCTTCCCCCTGGTGCTGCTGAGCAGCCGTGGGGTGAGGTGGGACTGAATCTCCTGGGGAGAGATGGGCACACGGGCAAAGGTGCTGTTCCTGCTTGAGGGGGCACTCAGGGCTGTGCTGAGCCATGGCATTGCCAGCTCACAGCCAGGGCTGTGGTGAGGAAGAGCCCCTTCCCACGCTCTGTGGGTGTCCTTCCTCCTCCTCGCCTGCTGCTCCAGCCTGACCCCTGCAGCCCTTCTCAGCACTGGTGGTGCAGAAAATGGTGATGGTTTTGTTCTTGTCACTCCCAGAACCCCCTGCCCAGCTGACAGCATTCAGGTTGCTTTCTTTTCTCCCCACCTGCTCCTTCCAAATCTGTTCCTAGCCAGATGCTGCTGAAGAAAAGAGGAGTGTTTGCCTGTTACCTAAATGCCATTTTTCTAATTTCCACAATTCTGATAATTCGTCATTTTTGGTAGCTATAGAGGCTGGGTGGGAACAGATCTGTTCTCTCACCTCTGGCTCCCACAGGGGTGGTGAAAGCAGCTTGGTAGGTGCTAATAATTTAAGTCGTGCTTTTTCTAGAGGTCCAAAGCTGCAGCAGTTAGTAACAAAATGAGGCTGATTAAGTTAGTCTGAACCAGAGTGGATGGGGTCAGCCTGAGCACACGAAAATCCCTGGAAAGTGTTCAACATTTGAAGCGCTGGAAGCAGCCAGCAGGGTGGAGAGGGGTATCTTGTGGGGGAAGATTTAACTCTGAATTTGTAATTGAGTCACCGTGGGAAGGAAATGCGTCTGCCTCGCTGGACCTGGGAGGGCTTGGTCATGCTGAGAAGAGCTCCTGAACTGGGAGCTGCTGGTGGGGAAGGGGGTGATAATCCCCACCCCACAACACAGAGCCTCGGGTCAGGGGATGCCCAGGTAAAGCACAGCCAGGTGAAATTCCAAGCCTAAGGGCGGCTCTGCCCCATCGCTGTGCACACCAAGAGCTGTCTGAGCCCCGGGAGATTTCCTCTACACGGGGATTCCTCTGGCCGGGGGTCCCGAGGCTGCCACAGCTGTGGCGCACATTTGGGTGCAGGAAACTGAGGCAGAGCAGGGGAGGGGCTGGATGTGGAGGACCCCCGGTCTCCGGAGTGAGGGAGTGAGGTTCACCTGGGCGAGAGGCACACACAGGCCTTGGCTATTTTTAGCCCGTGTTCCCGCAGCGTGAGGACTCAACTTCTGAGAAAATTGCCTGGAGCTCATTTAGCCATTGGGTGATGGCTGGCGAGCGGGGGAGAGGGCAAATTAGGGGTTCAGTCTCACTGAGGATGTTCGGCAGGGCCAAGGCAGAGAGGAGGTCAGTGGGACTGTCCCTGCTGGGAGGACACCCTGTCCCTGCCCTATCCTCCAGCCAGCCTGGGGGTCCCAGTGCCGAGTGCTGTCCTGGGCGCTGCTCAGGGATCCTCGGCGGTTCCGGCTGAGCGGCGCTGCAGCGGCTGCTCCTCCTCTCTGGATTTTTTGGGTGCTGTTGAGACTGGGGGAGCCTCGTGTGCTCCCTCGGGTAGCCCCAGCTCAGCCATTTCCCTGTCCCCACCCCCAGCTCTGGCTGCCGTTTTACCGTTTCGGTCAGAAAAGCATCTTCCCGTTGCTTGGCAACCCTCGGCCGGTGGCGGGGGGGCTCCACGCGGGGATGGGGGTGGCCCTGCGGGTCCTGTGCTGGAGCCAGCCGGGTGCCCGTGGCCACCCCGCCACACGGCTCTGGGCACCTGGGCCGGGCCGGCTGGTGCGGGACCGGGCGTGCAGAGACGCGGGGAGGGCGCGGGGAAGCGGCGGACGCGATCCGGGCAGTGGCGGCTGCAGGGAGCATCGGCCTCCCCCAGCACCGCGCTCCAGCGCTTTATTGCAAGCATTTGTCTTCCACGGCAGCGTGTCTGCCTTCAAGGGGAGAGGAGAGACTCCCGCTGTTACTGGGAGGAAAACAGAACTTAATTGAATCCCGCAGTCGCTTGTAGGCACATCAGGCGAGAGGATCACATCAGTGGACAGTGACACCCCGGAGTTAGTCCTCGGCACTCAGCAGTCTGTGCTCCTCCGGGGGACACGGAAACCTCCGGGCGGGGGTGCCAAGAGCCACCGGGAACAGAGAGCACTTGTCACTCTGCTGAAATGCAGCACCTGCCAGGGTGTACCTGGGGTGGAGAGGACTACCCAGAACTCTCAGCCCTTCCACACACTCCCTCTCTTCTGCTTTTCCATTTGCACTTTGCTCTCCTGCTTTGAGGCTGGCAATCCGACAGGGACCTGGGCCCAGATCTTGCTTCCATGGCCAGGAAAAGGCAACCAGCAGATGGGAAATGCAGCTTTGGACTCCACCTCACCATTAATTCAAGCCCTTGGACCCAGCCTTGACTCGGGGCTGGGGCCAGGGTGGGTGTACAGAACACGAGGAGCTGCAGTGGGAGAGTGCAGGGAGTATGCAAGGATGGATGAGGGTGAAAGAAGCAGCTGCCTTGCAGGGTGGAGGATCTTCCCTGCCTCTCCTCACCCTTTCCAGTGACCTGCTCCTCCATAGCTGCCTGGTGGACTTTAATGCTGCCTTCAAACCGTTTGCAAAATTCCCAAAGCATCAAGGAGGCCCAGGTGGGAGGGGGGGAAAATGGCATAAATAAGCAGACGGGAGGATTTGTTAAGCGCCAGCAGCTGCTGGCAAACACTTTAATATCAGTGCAGCCGGGTGCTGATCGATAGGGCTTTTGGGGCCACGGGCTGGTGCCAGCACAGGGGGGCTGTGGCTGAGCACAGGGTGGCTGTGAGGCACGGGGGTCCTGCTATGGTGGAGGGCACCTGGCTGGACCCAGCAGGGCTGGGAGATGTTCCAGGTGCAGACTCTCCCTTCTCCCCCTGCTTCCCACCCAGATCTCACCCCTCGGGTGAGAGGACATGTCCATCCCCACGGCATTTTGGGGTTGTGTTAACCCCCCTGCCCGTGCCGTGGCCGGTCGGCTGGGTGGGCTGTGGCAGGAGCGGGGCTCCAGCCCGGCGTGGGACCGCGTCTGCTGGCGGAGGCACAGGCGGACCCGCCGTGGGAGCCGGGCTGGCATTGCCATGGCAATGGAGATAACAACGGCAGCTGCCAGGCGGAGAGCAGCAAGGGCAGGGATCTCCAGCAATGCCGCGGCCACACTCGCCCGTGCCAGGGCAACGCTGGGATCCCAGCCCGGGGCCCGTCCTGTGACATCCCCAGTCCGAGCTCTCTGGTGGCTTGGACAGCAAGTGAGCGCGTCTTTGCTGCGGTGAAGCCCTTGGCACCCTTCACACCCGCGGCAGAGCCAGACGTTACACTGAGAAATACATAAAAATATAGATTCAAACCCTCCAACCTGTCCACTGCCAGGTTATAATTAATTCCCATTTGCACTTCCGTCCAATTTCCCTCACACGGCTCCTGACCCGGACCAATTGTCGTATGAGGTTTCTGTAATTGCTAATCTTATCAAGCACATCGGCGTGAAGTGAGAACACTGCAATTAGCAGGGGCAGGAGCCACAGGTGAGCTGCTGCTCGGCGAGTGTTTGTTTCGCCCGTGCCAGGGGAGGATGTGTGCTGGCTCCAGTGCTCGCCGGGGCTGTTCCTTGCCCAGTCTGGGCAGGATGGGATTCTCAAGGTGACCGAGGTCACAGAAGTGCCCAAGCCACCGAGCACCAGGAACTCCGCAGTCCTGCTGGCAGCCTCTGCCGGGCAGGGGGCTCACCTTTCCCAGCCCCACATCACCGTGCTGCTGCAAGAACGCTGGCAAAGACCTTAAACAGGCGCAGACCCTGTGAGCGGGCTCAGACAAACAAGGTATAAACCCGCAGGAGATCCTGCTCCGAGCTGCCTGTTGGGAACTGACGCGCTTTTTTGCGGACAATCTGTTCCCTCCCACTGCCTCTGGCTACCTGCCTACCCCATCCTCCGGCAGAGGCGTCGGGCGGCGAGAGCGGGTCTGGCCACCGGGGCAATTCCATGGAAGCCCCCAGGTGCCACAGGGCCAGGTTGGGCTGGGCTGGCAGCCCCCGGGACCAGCCCTGGCTGCAGAGCAGCAGCCGGGAGCAGAGAGCAGCCATTCACCCTCCCAGATATTCCCCAGATCCAGCGGGTGACCTTCAGCTGGCACAGATGGGGCTCAAGGCTTGTCTGGAAGCGGCCAAACGCGTCCTGGCTTTGTGGGGAGTGCAGGGGTGCCTCGGGCACCGCTGTCACCGAACACCCCTGAGGCGCAGGGAGGGGGCTCAGACAGCCCCGAGCTGCGCTCCCGGGCGCCAGCAGAGCATCGCAGCGCCGGTGCCCCGCCGGTGGCACACGGCAAGGGGTGGCAGGGTCCCAACCCTCGCCGCAGCTGTGGAGTCCGTGGGGTGGTGTTGCACGGGCGCCTACCGAAACCTCTCGCTTCGCCACCCCCAGCCGTCTGTCGCTGCTGACACTCACCGACAGGAATAAACTCCAACACCTACCATATGCTTTGCTACTTCTGCTGCCCGCGCTCACTTGTTACTATCTATTTTCAAAGCTGGGGCAGCCTCTGCGTGGGGCGGCTGTTGGGCCAGGCCCCAGCAGTGGGGAGATGAGCTACCATGGGGTGCTGGTGTTTCTGGCACGGATGAGTGCAGGGGATCTCTCTCTCTGGTGGTCTCAGCCTTGCTCTGTGAGCAGCTCCCGCTCTCCAGCACTTCCCACGTGGGCACCAGCTCTGGTGCTCGGCTGCTCTGGCAGTGGCTCCGGTGCTGCTGGAGCTGGCTGGTCCTGTCCTGCCCTGCCCAAGGGGCTCAGCACGCTGGTGATGTGACCCTTCCACAGCAGCACCCAGCCCTGCCACGCTGTGTCCAGGCACTGCCCACCGGCCACTGGCACGGCTGGCCGGGCACTGACAATGCTCCTGCTTGGGCGCTGCCCTGAGCCCAAGTCCTGGGCTCCATCCAGACCACTGGTCCCTGGCCAGGAGCAGGACACCAATGGCCTGGCCGTTCCCTGAGTTGTTCCCTGGCACAGGGACAGGAGCCAGCAGGATGGCTCCAGGTTCTGGGGGTGGGAGCTCATCCTCAGGGCTGTCCCCAGGGAAAATCATGGGGAAGGTGCAGTGACAGCGGTCAGCAGCGTCCCCCTGGCTGTGAGGGCTGAAGGATCCTGTGCAGGGATGGGCACAGCTCTTTTCCCAGGCAGGACAAGATTTAATCTCAGTGTAGAGGCGCCATGAGCAGCATCTCTTCCCCACTCTCAGCTGCTCCGTGTGTTTACAACTCTCACAGCCAGGAAAATTTCATCTTGCTTCAGGAGTGGATACATCTCGGCTCAACCTCCAGGTGCCAGAGCTGGTGATGCTGTAAACGACAGAAGATCTTTACAGCCGAGCTCGGCTGGGCTCAGCCCGCGCCTGTCCTGTCTCCTCGCACTGTCCCCACTCCCCGGGGCCGGGAAGGGGACAGGCGGCTGAGCGTGAGCAGAGCCCAGCGTCGGCTGCCGGCTTCCCCGGGGCACCCCGCGTCCCGCCCCGAGTTTTAATTGCACCATGCCGCTTTGATTCCTGGCTTTAATTGTAGCCTAACGAGGCCCGGGCAGCAGGAGAGGAAAACATCAAGCTTAAAGGGAAACAAATCGAGAGAGAAAAGAACATTTACTGGTGACTAATGGGTCTGTGGCTCGGCGTATGTGTTTGCCTGCCACAGCGCGGGACGTTGCCAGGAGGAGAGGGGATTTCTCCCTACTTGGCAAGCCGAGCCGCACAGTGTAGTGCAAGGAGAGAAGATTTTTCCTGGGCCCATGCCGTTTCTGTGTTATTTTTAACGCCCGTTGCACAAAAGCTGAAACCCATCCTGAGCTCCGGGTAAACAGAGAAGATTTTGCCTGCTTTCACAGGCAGGGTCGGGGCTAAACAATCCGATGGTGACAGATGGGCACGTTCACACTCTGCACTGGTCGCCCCAGAGGAGATTGATACTGATTTGGAGAGAGGAAAGGATGAGAGTTTGTGGTGCTGGCACCCAGAGCCCCGGAGCAGCCACCAGGCTCCCCGAGTGCCACCAGGCCGGGTGAGGATGGGGCAGGACGGAGGGGTTGGGGTGCTGGGAGTCCCTGAACACGAGCCCAGCTCCCCAGGAGGGTGCAGAACCTGAGCGCAGGGCCCGGCAGTGCAGCACAGACCCAGCGTCCCCAAGAGCTGCTCGGGAGTGGCCGGGGTCCCTTCGTGGGCTGAGGCCAGGGAAGCTCTGCTGTGCTGGCGAGGGATGACAGGGACAATCCCACAGGATGGGGCGGGGAGTGAGGATGGGGACAGGGACACGGGGGGGGGGTGGGG
>JAWWMU010000107.1:2402432-2418822 GCA_035048155.1 Cinnycerthia olivascens
GCAGGGGCAGGGGGTCCTGGGCGGGACCCGGCGGGAGAGCCGGGGCGGGCGGCGCCGGCTCGGGGATCCCGCGGCCTGACCCGCGGCAGAGGGGCCCGGGGAGGGGCGGGAAGGGGCTGCGGGGCCGCGGGGCCGCGGGTGGAGAGGGCGGGCTGGAAGGCCCGGGGGCAGAGCGGGCTGGGAGCCCCGGGGCTATGGCCCAGCACAGCAGCGGTGTGGGGTCGCTGGAGCCGGGGTCAGGGGTGCGGAGCTGTTGGAAGGGGCTCGCTGAGGCTCTCAGGTGAGAGGCGGTCTGAGCACGGGGAGAGCATGGAGGTCGGGGTTCTGGGAGTGGCAGAGAGCTCGGGAACGTGTCGGGAACGGTTGATTTGGGTGGCCAGGATGGTTCTCACCACCTTGCCTAGGGGCCAGAAGGCAAGAGGGGCCAGGGGGGGACTCTCCACTGCCTTCCCAATTGCCATGTTGTGTTTGGCTTGATGTCTTGTTCTGTCACACTTTGAGTTGGTGATGCCATTGCCCATCGAGTCTTGCCATGTGCCTCAAACATCCTTGACCTGTTGTAATGATTGTTGTGACACACGCACACTTCATTTCTATGGCGTGGCCCTCATGGTGACCACAACATGGAGCAAGGGTGCTGGGAAGACTTTGAGGTACTCTGTGGTAGGATCTTGGATCTCTATGGGCTGTGACAGCATCCTGTCTGAGGGCAGGGCTTCTCTTCCAGGGTGTTTCAGCATTCTGCATGAGGAAGGTGCTGCCTTGCCTGTTTGTCCATCCACCACGCTTTGGCCTTTGCTGGAGCACCAAGCACTTGTGTCAAAGTGTTATTTGGGCTCATTGTTGGGGCAGAGCGCTGCCTCTGCACCCTGCAGGGCTGTGGCTCAGAGAGGTCTGTCCAGGGAACATCCAGGAGCTGTCACTGACTCTTGGATGAGGTTTGGCTGTGGAGCATCTCTGCTGTGACAGTGCACAGGTGTGATGGGGCCCTGATCTTCCCAAGCAGTGCAGGAGGTGTTGTGTCATCTGTTCATTCTTTGGTCTTTCAGAGAGGGCAGAGCTGTTTCCATCTGTGCTGCTTCCCTCTGGCTACAGCTGGAGTTTGTGGAAAATGGCCCCATGGCCAAGGAGTGTGGACAAGGCAGAGAAGGCAGGAATGCTTCTCGCTGAATCTGAAATATTTGTTAGACTGGCTCAGGAAACTACTTTAATTCTTGAATGGTGACACTGGATAGGGAAATCTCTTTTTCTTCCTCACTTTTTTGCAAGAGTGGTTTCATTCTGGAAGGCTTTCTCAGGGTAGACACAATTGGCCTCACACTGGGGAACGACTTTGTTGGGGCAGAAATCTCAGACTCTGCCCGTGTGTCCTAAATTATGGCTGAGCTTCATTCCCTGTGCTCAAAACTTTGAGTCCACACCTAAGGAGGGAGTGCAGGAGTCACCCAGAAATACAAACATGAGAGTGAGTAGTTGACCAACCTCAGTGTAACTTCTGAGAGGAAAGTTACTCATATGCCAGAGCAGAAGCTGGCAGGAGGAAAGCAGTGCTGGGGCTGGTAAAGGAATTTAATCTCCCTTTTTGCCCCTCAAGATTAGATGCCCTGTGGGCATAGGAGCCAGTTTCCAGCATCACAGTGCACTGTGAGAATAACTGGAGTTCCTGCTGTGACCTTTGGTGGTGATGGAATCCCTTACCAGCAGCAAGAGCAGTGACATCCTGGCCCAGAACCCTTCTCTGTGTTTCTGGTGCTTGCCATGCTCTTGCATTTCTGCCTCCTGTGTGATGTTGGGATTTGAAGTGTCAGGCTGCACCTACCTCACCTTCAGACCAAGCAACTCCACATCCTGTGGCATTGGTAATCAGGGCAGTCACAAATATTCTGTCATCAGTTGCATTTTTAAGCCAGGCCTGCCTTTCTCTTCTATCCCTTTGACTCTTGTTTCTGTGGTCTTCTGGATTTGTGAATAATCTGAGACATTGTTCCATTCCATTCCACATGTGTTTAAATTTGAGCATGGAATGGGCCATTTGCTTTATCTGTCCCTTGTTTCTTGTTTCCTTAGCCCCAGCACAGCAGTACCGGTTATTCCTTGGTGACTTCAGCATTCCCACTTGCTCTGGTGCTCCGTTACTCTTGATTAACTAAACTCTTGATTAGTTACGGAATTCTCAGGCTGTTGTAGTGGCCAATCCTCCTGCTTTTTAACACCTGGTTATTAATAGGAGATCTCATTGTTCCTGAAGTATTCTTGACACCTTTTCAAGCCAGCCCGTCCATGCCAACAGCTTCAGTCTTTGTTTTCAGAAGCCTTATTGATCCCCAGTCAAGGAGGTGCCATTGATCTCCAGATCATTGCCTGAGCAAAGTGAGTTCTGCAGATTGTCCGAGCCCTGGAGGGAGTAAGGGTAGACCACACCCTTTCCATGAAACCACGCTTGTTTGCTTCGAAGGATTTATCCAAGAGGGGGTTTGTGCCATTGGTCACATTCCAGCAAAGCCCAGCAAAGGCACATTGGCACTTTCCTGACTTACAGAGCCATTTCCCAGTGTGACTGTCCTCAAAATGGAGTCTGTTCCCTTCTCCTTTCATCATCCCTTAACTTCTCCCTTCTCTTTTCGTGTGCACAGTTGCAGGGCTCTCTCTGGAGCCAGAGTGGTCTCTGGAGGGGTTATCTTGGGGAGTGGTGGACTGGAGGCATCTTCTTCATTATTATGGAATTTCCAGACTGTGTGTTGATTGCTGAAGGAACTTACTCAGAACCCACAGTCTGTGGTGGTTTTTTTGGGTGAATACTTTGCTTCGTTGTTAGAGGACAGATTTTAATGTGAAGCTATACTGTGTTTTCTTAAATAAATTGTAAGAGGCTTCTGTGGAAGGCTGTAAATGTTCTGGTTCTAACTGAGTAAGCGAGGAGTGATGGTGCACAGTGGAAATTGTTGATGGCTGAGTATCCTACAGAGATGTCACTGGGGGACTGACTCTGGGATTTTTTTCTGCAAATCAGGTGTCAAGTCACCCAAAAGCTTTGGTTATTTACCTGTTTGGTCCCTGCCTAGGCTGAACTTGATGAACAGCAGGCTGAGGAGCAGCAGATGTTCTGTCTGGGTTGTTTTCCTCAGCCCATGCTGCTGCCTGAACTTGTGACCGAGCACCAAATGCCACCCTGCAGGTGCTCTGCCTCTCCCACCTCTCCTGTGCCACTCGTGCTCCTGCCAGACTCCTTCTCTGCCTGCTCAGCTGTTTCTTTGCTTGTGCCCCTGAGCTCCTGGGTGCAGTGAGGCATCAGGGAGGAGCCAGGGTGTTGTGGCTGGCTGCTCTCTGAAGGGTCAGTCCCTAAAAATGCTGTGCTCGGACACAGTGTGTGTGTTTGGAGTAACAGCTGAGGGTCCAGGTCCTTCTTTTAAGTGAAGGTGTGAACCACAAAGGTCTGAGGTCTCAGACTGGTGGGGGGATAAGCAGTGAGTGGAGTGCTGGAGGTAAAATAGATGGAATAGAAACACATGGACTGAGGGGAAGGTGGGGAGGCCAGGAAGAACTGTCCAGGACACCCGATGAGCTCTTTTGAACAGCACAGTTCCTAACTGCCCTGTGGGGATTTGGGGTAACTTGTGCTTTGAACTTAAATGAATTGCATTTGCTGGTGGGGTGAAGTGGGTGGAAGGGTGTTGTGTTTTTAAGGAGAGCTGTCTCAGCCATGTTTTTCTCTTTTCCTGAAGGCCTCTGTTGGCCGCCAGAGCCCGAGGGTGGTCACATACTCAGCCCGTGGCCTATGTCCTGGAGAGCCTGCCCTTCAGAGTGCAGCAGGTACCTCAAGGCTCACCTCCCTCTGTCTGTCTGTCTGGTTACTGTGATCACTTCCCTTCTTGCAATATCTCCCGAGCCTATTGGTTGATTCCCATGTTGTTTGACAGAGGAGGAAAGGCTTAAAGATGCCAAAGCTCCTACAGGTGTCCATTTGCCCAATCTTGAGTAAGGGATGATTACCCTAAAGATGCCCCCAGGTGAAGGAAAGGCTGCAGTGTGTGCACACATGTTGTGACACCAGCAAATCCAGTGAGGAGGGAGATACAAATACTCAGAAAACCTTCAGATTCAGCTTCCAGTCTGCTGCGGGAGTCGGATGTGCATAGAACCAGGCTTTGTGCTGGTGAAGTGACTGCTGCCACTTGTGATCTCTGTTCCCCCCTGTTCTGCTTAGTCTCTTCCTCTTGCTTATCATGTCTGCACACACACAAGGAGGGATCATCCCTGGCATTGTTGCATCTGAGGATTTGGTCCATGGTGGTGCTAGTGTCCAACTTCTGATCCCTGCAGTTGTGTCAATGGGCTCAGCTGATCATCGACTGAACCTGGCAGAGATCCTTTCCCAGAACTATGGTGTGAGGGAAGAAAGGGACGAAGATGATACTGAAGAGAAGCAGAAATCTTCAGAAGAGCTGGAGAAGAGTTTCAGTGCCTCTCAGGTAAAGGCAGCAGGGGAGGGGAAGGGAAATTACCTGGTGGATTTGCTTGTTTGCCGTGTGAAGCCCTGACTTCAGCTGTGGGTGGTCCCACAGAGACCTCAGTGGAACACAAACTGTTGGTGACAGGGAATGTCTCTTCAGGCCAGACACAAGACTGGAACAAGGATTTGCTTCTCCCCTTCCTCTGCTTAAATACAGTTGTGCTGTCTGGCATCTTGCAGCTGTTTGAAATCTAGAGTAAAAGATAAACGCATTTTTAAAATGCCCTAGACTGTATTGCTTTGGAGTGAAAGTTCCTGGTTTTTCCTCACCTTTGAGAGTGACAGGTTACAGTGGGTCCCAACAGTGTCATCTGAGGCCGCTCAGAGGCCCCAGAGGAGCAGATTTGCCGTCTTGATTTAGGGTAAATTTGGGAAAAAATGTCTGGATGGAGTGTTTTTATAAAACAAATTTGAATTGCTTTTTCTGGGCTGTAGCTTGGTTTAGTTGTCAGTTTTTCTTGGTGCTGGGAAAGGCCGGGCCCAGGCCAGGCCTGGTGGTCTACAGGTGTGAGTTCTTGGTGGTTTTTTGAGTGTTTAGTTTAGAGGAGGTTTAAACAGTTTTAAGAAAAAGGGAAAAAAAAAAACCAGAAACTACAGTCCGGAGAACTTTTTTGCTTTTGCCTGTCCGTGTTCCAGCTGGTGTGGTGCTCTTGTGGTTGTTCTCTTCCTGATGCAGCTTTGTCCTCCTCTTGCTCAGAGCAGTGAAATGCCATTTGAGGAGCTGCTTGCACTGTATGGCTATGAGGCATCTGATCCCATCTCGGAGCAGGACAGCGAGAGCAATGACATCACTCCCAACCTCCCTGACATGACTCTGGATAAGGTGAGAGCAGCTCCCTGCCTGGCTGTCTGCACAGGTGGTTGAGGTTCCCCCCATTTCAGAGGGGTTGGAAGGGGTCTGCCTAGTTCTGGTGTCCCAGTGAGGAACACAAGGTGCAGAAACACAAGTGTAAAGTGTTTAGAAGAAAAGGGAGAAAGGATATCTGTTTAAAAATGTAAAAACTCTGTATTGAACTTTGATTACAAGTATTTGCACATTGATGTGGGTGTGTGAAGAGCCAGGGAAAGTTTTTGTCTTCCCAGGTGAAGCCATGGCTCCTCCTGTTCTAGCTAAAGTCTGTAGAAAGTGGGGATTTTTTGGGGTTGGGATTTTTTTCTTTCATCATCTTTCAGGATCTTTGAGATATTTACTGTGAGTGGAGCTCTACAGAAGGGGATGCTTGCTCATACTCTCTGGCTTCCATAGGAAGCCACTCATGACACTTGTTAAAGTGCTTCTAGGGAAAATAGTCTGGGTGTGGTGGGAGTGTGAGAGAGAATCTGTCTTTGGACAAGCTGTGGGAGGGTGAGGAGATCTGTGGATTCAACCACTGTTGGCCAGAAATGCTTTTTTACTCTAGGCCTCACTCCCCCTTGTGTATTTTTTTTTAATTTAAAAATATTTTTCACTTTCTTGTTGTTGTTAAAAGGAACAAATAGCGAAGGATTTGCTTTCAGGGGAAGAAGAGGAGGAGACACAATCTTCAGCTGACGATCTGACTCCATCCGTCACATCCCACGATGCATCGGACTTATTCCCAAACCAGCCTGGCTGTATGTGTCACTGGTTCCTAAGTAGCTGCTGTTCATTTTTACATATGATGTGCAGGGGTGGGTGAGAATGCTTCTCTTAATTTTGTCAGTCTCCTGACATCAGATTTTCCACTTTTCCCCCTGGGGACTGTCTGCATGGCAGAAGTGTTGCCAGGTTTTGGGTAGGACAGGACTGAGCGTTGATGGGCAGTGGGATGAGGGGTGAATTGTCTTGAGCTGTAACTCAGAATACTGAGAGAGTGGGAATTGTTTTGCTGCCTGCTGTAATTGCAGTCTGAAAGATCAGCACCTCATCTGACATCTCTACAAGTGAATAAATTTAGTAGTAGTAGTGGAGTGATGTATTGTGGCAGTTCCTAAATATTGGAATATGTGGGAAGCCAAAGCACGTGACAGGGACTCTGCATGAACTGATGTTATTCGTGACAGGGACTCAGCATGAAGTGATGTTATTTCTTCTGCTGTCTTGCAATATTAAGGAGTCTGAGCTCCCCAGGTTGTCCATCCATGTGGCAAGTGTCCAAATTCTTTTACTTAAAGTGAGAAAATTAAAATACAGGTAAGTTGTCACTGTAGACTGTGCAGAAAGGGACTTTAGGAGAGAAGATGAAGGGAAGGAGAGGGAACGTAAAAGAATAGAATAAAGAATTCGTAACTACAGATCTTTTCCTTTCCTACAAAGCAAACAATTTCCTTGCTGATGAAGACAAAGAGCCATGTTCATCTCCATGTGCTTCCTCCATGGCTGAGGACTCAGAGGTGGATTCCATCCCATCCAACGAGTGTAAGAAGGTAAATGACCTGAGTGCATTGGGAAGGGGAGGCTCCTGAGTTTGAAAAATGCATGACACCGAAACACTATGTTATTTCCCCAATTGGCTTCTTGATGCCTTGCATTTTGTGGACAGCAGTGACAGATGTGGGTTACAAGAGGGGTTTTTAAAACAATCTCAAAATTATCTTCTGCTTCAGATAAGGGAAGTCTGTTGTGCCTTGGTAAG
Source organism: Cinnycerthia olivascens (assembly GCA_035048155.1). NCBI lineage: Eukaryota > Metazoa > Chordata > Aves > Passeriformes > Certhiidae > Cinnycerthia > Cinnycerthia olivascens. The sequence continues at coordinate 2,409,537 of JAWWMU010000107.1, forward strand.
TTAAATCTGCAGCCTGTAGCCCTGTAAAGGTGAAATGCTGTGAAGTGTTCCCAGCAGGATTTACTGAGTGGGAACCATCATTTCTAAAGAGAGGAGCAGGCTTCCAAATTCATCCTGGTTGTGAAGGTTGCAGGAGAACCTCTGCATTGCTTTATTTCCTACCTTAGCTGCTTGCCATAGGTCTTTTACATTAAAACTATATAAATGCTGAAGGTCCCCACAGTATCATCTAGTTGACAGTAAATCTTCTTAGTTACCCTATAAAATAGTCAGGGTTCACTAGAAATAATAATAACAGAGGGGGCTACCAGTAAATAAATCAGCCTTGTAGTGGGTAGTCCCTAAATCATGAAATACAGCCTGCGTGGAGCATTTCCCATTTCAATTTTCTCACCTCTCTGTTGTGGAATTTCAGGAGATCATGGTTGGACCTCAGTACCAGGCCACTGTTCCCATCCTCCGCTTAAACAGGCACAGGCAAAAAGGTGAGGCAGCCTCTTCTTTGTGCCTAGTTTGGGTATAGGGCTGCTGGCAGGGGGGTTTGGTGGGCTCTGGATCACCAGTCCTGCTCTGTATCTCCAGGCTTGGCAACTTTCAGTGCTGACATTCTGATTTACTGGCTGAAATGAGCCCGAGTTCATAGGGCTGGGAACAGAGGTACAGAATTGGTGAAGCTCTTTGAGAACTGGGTTGGTGTGACAGGTTTGCAGGAGGGGGTCTCAGCTGTAGCCAAAGAGAAGAAACACCCATCTGGGAATGCTCTGATTTATTTTCTCTGATATCTTCCTTAAGTAGTGAGTTAGTGTCACTCAGTGCTCCCTGGAGGTGATCCGTTTCTGCTTTTGGGATGTCTGCAGAATCAACAGAGGTGCCTTGATTTGCAGATTGTGTCCAATAATGACTGCATTATGAGTGCCAGCTTGTTGAGCTTCTGGACAAGAAAGCTGAAACAGTCTTTATTTGCCAGGATTAATTAATCAAAGCAGCAATCTTTGGGAATATGATAACAAAAACTTTGTCAGCCAACCTTTCTGAAACAATGGAAGCAAGCTGAGCCCGTGCCAAAGGCTCTAAAAGAGATATAAAGAGCTTATCTGCCTCCAAAATCAGGAGGGAAAATGCAATCCCTTGAGAGATGTTTGTCATCTCTTGTGCCGAGTTGGAAAGATTTCCTCCCTCCTCTGTCTCCCCCATGCATGTCTGTGCAGACCACTTCTCAAAAAGCAGCAGAATTCTCTGATTATCTTATTTCAGTGCTTTTTCTGTTAGCCTATGAGAATGAAGATCAGCTGCTTTGGGACCCAAACATCCTCCCTGAGAGGGAGGTGGAAGAGTTCCTGTACCGCGCCGTGAAGCGCCAGTGGGACGAGCTGTCCGGCAGCAGCCTGCCAGAGGGAGAGGTGGTCAAGGACAACGAGCAGGTGAGCTCAGGGCCTCCTGCAGCCCACACAGACCCAGGTGGTGCTCCAGCAGTGCCACGGTCCCTACAGAGATCAGAGTGAGGTCAGACTTCAGTGATCCTCATGGATAAGTGAGGGTGTGTGCCCAGCTGCGGTCTGGGGAGGTTGGTTACCCTCCCGTTGGGAAGACTGGAAAAGTCAGCAGATCAAGCATTTCAGAGCAGCTGTGTTTACTTCAAGCTAGCCAGGTTAGATTCTGGTGGAACTGCATCTGTTGAGTCCCAGGGTTTGTAATCCAGTGCCTTAAAAAGTGGGATAATCTCTGCTGGTGGTCAGGCTGGGGTTAGCAGCTGGGTGGCTCCTGGGAAATAGAAGTTTTATGAGACAAATGTGACTCAGGAGCGGGCTGGTTTGTGGTGTGTTGCTCAGGTACGTGCTGTGAGTGATTTCTGTCTGTTTCCCAGGCTTTGTATGAGCTGGTGAAATGCAACTTCAATGCAGAAGAGGCACTGCGGAGGTTACGGTTCAACGTGAAGGTTATCAGAGGTGAGGACCCCCCTTATTTGGGTTCATGCAACTCTTTCTAGGTTCTGCACATCTCCCCCAACTCTTTCTTTCTGCTACAGATGAGCTTTGTGCCTGGAGTGAGGAAGAATGTAGAAATTTTGAACATGGCTTTAGGGTCCATGGGAAAAACTTCCACCTTATCCAAGCAAACAAGGTAAGGCTGCTCCCCCCAGGTCAGGAGCAGGGGAAGGAGGCAGGTGCTTGGGCACCAGAGGTGTGCTTTGGGCCTGGGCTGACACAGGGAGTTCAGGATGGCCGAGTTCCAATCCCAGGCTTTGTGTTGACTCATGCCAGCAGGTGATGGGCTGTTCACTGCCCTGCTCTGCCTTATTTTCCAGGTGGGAGAAGTCACAAACACCACTGACCTGCATGAGTGATGTCAGTTAATTACTGATTAGCCCTTTCTGGAGTCTCAAAAGTTCTTTCCAAACTCTCAGCCCTTGCAGTACTTCTGTGAATGAGTGAGTTGAGCATGTGGATGTTTCGTAAAGTCCCCTGGGGTCCTCTAGAATGGCAGATGCTGTTGTAGGGAGAGCTGGGCCCCGGGACATGCTGCTGTGCTGGGAGTTGGCAGAACCAGAGAGTCCAGTTCTACCACTGGTTAATTGTAGGCATGTTGACGCTGGCCAGTGACAATGGATGCAGGTTTGCTCTCTCTGCTAAGTGTGCTGCTGCTGGAAGTGCAGGAAAGTCCTGCACGAGTGTGTGGGTCTGTGACAACAGCTGTGTGCTGTGGGGAGTTTTTTCTCTGGCCACCTCGGAAACCTCAGTACGTGCTTCTGTTCTGCAGCAATGTGTCCATAGCGTTGTAAATCACTTGTAATGCACTTCTAATTTTCTGTGCTGGTTAAATGGGAAAATAGCTCCTTGCTCCAGGAGGTGCACCTGCATGGGGATTGGTGTCCTGACTGGGGTGTTTCTCCTCAGGTCCGCACCCGGTCGGTGGGCGAGTGCGTGGAGTATTACTACATGTGGAAAAAATCAGAGCGCTATGACTACTTCACTCAGCAGACTCGTCTAGGAAGGAAGAAGTACGTCCTCCACCCTGGAGCCACGTGCGTGGAATATTCTCACACTAAAATTAGTAATATTAACCTCCCAGTGAAGATTCCTGCTGCAAAGCACCTCCGCTTAACAGACTGCGCTTTCTTCTCCAGAAGGTTTCTCGGGTGGGAGGATGGAGGGATGCACGGGGTGTTCTCAGAGCACAAACACTAAGTTGGTGTGGGGAGGGGAGATAAAAAACTGTTTGCTTGGATGTGGACTTCCTTGTCCTTTGCTATGTGTCGAAAGTAGTTTTGTTTCAGACAAATGCATCCACAAAAGACTGGGGACAGAGGTTCAGAGCTGATTTCAGTGAAAGAACTCAGTTTGATGAGGTTTTGGGAAGGGAGCTTTTGAAATTCAGAAATGTGCTTATTTCTGGTGGTTTGGAACCTGAATTAATTTCCCTTTGAGGCAAATTCTTCCCTTTGAAATATATGCTAATTACAGAAGGTACTTTTCAAAATACACCTTTTCAAAAAGGTTGAAACGGAAATCTCTTAATAGGTCAAAATGAAATATTGAAGCTGAATCAATTAAAAACACCAGATGAAGGCTTAGATTTTTTTCTTTTCTAATTCTGATGCAAGACAGGAAAATACCTGAAATCTTAAATCTGCCCAGGGTGAGAAAATACGTTCTCATCACTTGCTCTTTGCTGGCACACTAAGGACCCACCGCAGTCATTCCATGAAACTGGGTGTTCCCTGGGTGTTTGACAGTGTATTTATTTCCCTTTGGAACAGGCTGAGACTCACAGAACTGGGGGCAGAGCTCTTTAGGAAGCTGGAGAGCCTTTTTTGGTTTATCATGGGCTGGTCTTGGCCACACTGTTACCTAGAATCACCTCCTCAGGGCAGAGTGGGGCTCTGCAGAGCAGGGAGGGATGGACATTCACTGTAGTGATGTCTCTACAGTCCCATTTCTTTATTTGTTGATGGGTTTTAATCCCAGTCACCCTTTCTTCTGCCTGCATCTCTCTGCTTTGCAGGTGGTGGCAAGGCTCTCTCTCTTTCCCCACAGGGATTTCACTGACAATGACCTAGATGGGGTTGAAGTGGAAAACACGAGTCGTTCTCGGAGCTCCCCACCAATGCCCTCTGCAGCTGGCTGCCTGGATGCTCACTTTGGTCAAGATCAGATAGCAATTGAGAGCACAGGTAATTCCTTTTTGTCTGCCTGCCATGGCGTTTTGGTGTCAACCAAAGAGTCTTGTCTGTCTCTGCATTGACCAGGGATGATGATAAAACAGTTGTTCCTGCATTGGGCTCGGAGGGGTGGCCTAGGTCATTCCCAAAACAAAAGAATTATGCACTGGGCACCTGAGTGAGCTGCTTCCACAGCACTGACACAGGCAGCTCCTCCAGAGGCTGAGTTAAGGCCCCAGAAGTCAAGTGCAAGCTGCTTTCACACAGAGCTGGCTGTGAGAAGATCTGCAGGGAGCCCAACATTCATTCCCTCGCTGTCCTACTGCAGATGAAGGCTTTGTGTGGGCAGCTCCCAGGGGTTGTTGGCACGAGGGGATAGGATTTAGGGTTTGGCTTATCTTGCAGTGTGTCTGTGAGGTTTCCTTTAATTTCCATAGAAACACTGATGGCCTCCCATCTGCTGTCGGCATCTTGCCTTGCCTCGGTACGCGCTGGCAGGGGATCTTGGTTGCTGTAATAAAGAAACACTTGTGCCATCAAACAAATACTGTTGGGATTAGGTGGGACAGACCTGGGTGTTTGGGCATTGTGGACTCACTGTGGCTTTCTCTCCCTTGCTGTGTCCCACTCTCTCTTCCTCCCTGGCTGTGCCCACCTGAGCAGAGCCCCTGAGTGTGGAGAGCACAGCCTGCAGCCTGGGCAGCATCAGCGAGTCGGGGCAGGGCTACGAGTGCAGCACGCCCTCGGAGACAAACTGCTCCTTTGACCCCTCGGAGGAGACGTCCTCGGGTGCTGTCCCCGTGCCCTGCCCACGCCACACTGCCACCCCCTCTGAGCCAGAGCTGTTTGCTTTGCCACCCGCGGGACCAGGACTGGCAGAGAAGGAGGAGACGTTGCAGAACTCTGGTGAGACAATAACCATGGACTTCACTCTCCCTGCAGACAGTAACGAGGGGTTGCCTTTAATTGCTGGCCCTGTGGATTTGGACAGAGACCCTGAGGCAGTGGTGGCCCCTGCGCAAGTGTCCTTATCGGTCACAGATTTCGGTCTCATTGGCATTGGAGATGTAAATACTTTCCTGACTGCTCATCAGGCTTGCCCAGCGCCTGTGGCTCGGTCAGAGCCTCTGTCACAGTGAGAGTCTCCAGTCACAGATTTGTCACAGACCCAGCAAGGACTTTGAGCTGACTGAGTGAAATTCTGGAACTTCCACTGTCCTGCAGGGACAGTTTGGAGCTGTTGGTCGGAATCTGTCTTTCCATCCTCCTTGATCCAAGGCTACAGTGAAACCAAACACCTTTCTGCTCCAGTGTATCCTGACACAGTCATGCAAAGTGGTGGCTGGCTTTCCTGAGTGGGGAGGTCCATCACCCCCCTCCTATGTTGACCATGTGTCACCCCAGGTGATGCCAGTCCGCTGAGAGAGTCCCTGCCTCGGGACAGGGGATGTGTCCCTTGGGCTCAGCAGGCCAGTCTGAGGGCAGAGGTGCTTTGAGAAGAGGGATGTGTTGCCATCATGGTGAGGGTGCAGTCTGGGGGGTCTGAGAGCTTGGGAGGGCTGCAGGGCAGTTTCCTGCAGAGACAGGCACGGCGATGCCAAGAGAGGCTGACGGCCCTTCTCCCACGGGCAGAGTGGAGCTGCTCACCCTGTCCTTCTCCCAGCAGCCGTGGGTCATGACAGGCAGGCACACAGCTGCTTCCCCCTCCAGCAGCCACGTGTTCCTGACTCTGCACCAGCTGCAGGTGGGACGTGGCCTGGCCCAGCCCTTGGGCAGGAGTGTCAGATCTTGGAAAGGGTTGCTCTGCGTGCAGCATCGTGTGCACTCGAGTCCTTCTCACCTTCCTGTGCAGTGCTGGGCCAGGGAGAACTTCTGTGGGGAGTAACAGGAGTTTCTAGACTCACAGAGTGATGCTGGCCCAGAGCTGTGGTGCTGCTGCTTCTGCTGCAGGCAGGGGATGCTCTGATCTTCACTGGGCCCTAACGCGAGAGGGTAAAATGCAGGTGAAAACATCTGTAACTTCCCAGCTTGTTCCAACAATTTTGTCAGCAGAGGGAGGAGGTTGCTTAGCTCCCAGGGTGTGAAGCCTGGGATATGGGTGCTAGCACAGTCCCAGGCAGGGGAGCACAGCATTCCTGGGCATCCCTGCCCCTCCCTGTGTCACAAAACAGGCTGTTGTGAGAGGAAAAAGTGTGTCTTTTCTGCCATGTTCAGGGAGGTGCCAGGTGCTGTGCAGAGCCACAGGCGCCTGTCCTTGGGTGTGCTGGAATCCAAAGCTGCTTCACCACCAGGTGTGTTCCAGGTCTGGGATTGGCTCAATGTGTTCTCATTCCCCTTTTCCATGCAGGGAATGCTCTCAGCTCCCCTGCTAGGCAAGGCTCTCGACCAGACAGTCCTTTCCTCCAGCTGTGTTCTGCAGTTGGGAAGGGGCTTGAGTTGAGGGTTTTTGCTTGCTTTGGTAGAGGCCTTGGGGCAGTGATTGTGCACTTGACTCTGCTGCCAGTGGATTTGGCAGGTTCCTAAACCCATGAACCTGCATCCTCCTTTTGACCTGGCCCTGGGAAGTTCAGCATCAAACAGCTCCATGGGATGTCAGGATTAGACCCGGCCCCAGATCTGGTTTGTGTGCTTTAGCAGGGCTTTGCTTTGGTCCCCAGCTCTGTGCTGGGAGGTGCTGAGCCCCAGGCACGTGCAGCTGCCTTCACCTGGTGTGGCTTTGTCAGCCAGACGTGGTGGGCAGAGATCTCCCCTCCAGCTGCTTCTGGCTGCTGAGGTCAGAAAGCAAACATGAGTGCCCGCTCCAAAGTGGAACTGCCCAGGCTGTGATTCCCCTCTTCCGGGGGTGGGAGTGTCTTGGTTTGAACACAGGTGTCTGCTCAGGAAGGCAGGAGCCTCCCTTGGAATGGGGAATGGAAACCCCCTCCCTCCGAATTATTATAATTTTGAAATTAAGGGAGTTCTCAGGAAAAGATATGGGAATAACAGTTCTTTATTAGGAGAACTAAAATAAAACAAGCATGCAGTATTACAGAAAACAACCCACTGGCAGAGTCGGGATCCAAGCTGAGCCCTGTGGGGCAGGGGGTTGGTGGCAGTGCCACTCCATGGTGGCTGCAGCCCTCCTGCAGTGGCAGAGGTGGCTCTGGTGGAGCAGGGATCCTGCAGAAAGGTGGAGTTTTCCACTGAAGGTCCAGTGGAGAGAGATGGGCCTGGTCTTTCCCTGAGAATCCAGTGGAGAAGGCTGCTTGTTGTTCCAAGTTTTGAGTTTTTATTCAGATAGGAATGCTTGGCTCCTCCCCCTGGATGGAGCATCTCCCAAAGGGAGGATGGAATTTTATCAGTGGGACTCAATGGCCCATGAGCAGAAGATCTGTGCCTGGAGGGAGGATGGGTTGTGAAAGAGAGAAAGAAACTGCTCTCGCTGGTTTCTTATCAGCTGGCCTATTGACAGAAGGTTACACCACCCCCCACCCCAGGTCCAACAGATGGTGATGGAATAAACACTTTTTGGTTACATTTTGCACTGCAACCCATGACAGGGAGGAAGCTCCTTGGCTGAAGGGAGAAGAGGAGGCAGGGTGAGAGCACAGGCAGCCCCTCCCAGGGAGGGCTGGGCCTTGGCATCTCCTCCATCGGCTGAGAACATTTTTAGTTTTCCTGAAACCATTTTTTCTTCTGGTTTATTTCAAGCCCTAGTGAAAGGAGAGGGGAGCTAGCTGAGGCAGAAATCTCTTTATGTCCTTCAGTGTTGTTTACAGATTTGCATGGGGTCTTTCAACATGAATGCGGCTTTTTTTCCACATAACTTTGAGGGAGAGGGGTGAAAAAGGCTGGGACAGGGATGGGGAGTCACTGGGGGAGGAAGTTTGGTTCTGGGTATTTTTTTTTTTTGTTGGGGTTTTCTTTTTTCCTTCTTACAAAGCACATTCACTTTGAGCTGCTCCCAATGCTGGACTCTTTTCCTCCCTTGCCCCCCAGCCCTACACTGTGAAGTGACACTGCCTTGAAGACCCCTCACAGTTATTTATTTAATTAAAAACCTAATTTGAAAGTGAGCCAGAAGTCTGTGTTCTTTTTGGAGACCAGGATGCAACAGTCCAGTGTACAGTGATGGCAAAGCAAGAATATGGGTCCCTGTCTTTGCTGTCTGATCCTCTCCTGCCCTCTACAAGTGCTCTCCTCCAGGCAGGGCAGGATTCCCTGTGCCAGGGATGCCATCCCAGCCTAGGAGAAGGCCCAGAGTTTTTCCCTTCCAATGCTGCAGGTGGAGGGAGCTGTTTGTTCCTCTCGGGTACCCCAAGTCCTCTGAAACTCTGGCAGCCTGTACCAGGCCTGGGGCATTGAGAGGCAGAGGTGCATCCAAACTTCAACCAGAAAAAGCTCCTGGATGTAAGAGGAGTGCCCCTACTGCAACTGCATTGTGTGTCCACAGCACACAGCCTCCCTGTTCCATCACAGAGCCCTTAAATTATCTCCTGCTTGTGCCTGGCTCTGGCTGCCTGTCCCGGGGCCCTGAGGGCACCAGCTGCCAGAGCTGGGTACGAGGGTGAGCCCAGGGCAGGAGGAACGGGAGCGGGTTCCCCCCTTCTTCGAGGCCCCGACGAGCAGCAGGAACCGCGGGTGTGCTTGGAGCTTTCGGCTGGGACCGCTGTCCCTCTCCTCCTTTGCATCCTTTGACACGAAACGGTTTCGGCCCTGTGTGACCCGAGCGCTGTTTCGGAGGCGGTGAGAGCGGCAGGACCGGATCCCCCGGGCTCTGCAGACACCCAGGGGAGGCTCCGGGCTGGATTCCGCTGCCCCCTGGGCTCCAGGGGAGGGTCTGGGCCAGATTCCGCCGCCCCTCGGGCTCCGGGGAAGGCTCCGGGGGAGGGTCTGGGCCAGATTCCCCCTGCCCTCCGGGCTCTCCAGGAGGCTCCGGGCCGGATCCCGCCACCCCCCGGACTCCAAGTGAAGGCTCCGGGCCGGATTCCGCTGCTCCCCGGGCTCCAGAGGAGACTCTGGGCCGGATTTCACCACCCCCCGGGGCTCTCAATGAAGGGTCCGGGCCCGATTCCGCTGCCCCCCCGGGCTCTGGGGAGACTCCAGAAGAGGGTCCGGGCCGGATTCCGCCGCCCCCCGGGCTCCGCC
>JAWWMU010000107.1:2418922-2430765 GCA_035048155.1 Cinnycerthia olivascens
CAGCTGCGGCGTTCGGACGCCAGGGGGCGACACAGCGCCGCGCCCGGGACCCGCCCGCGCCCCCCGGGACCGCGCCCGGAGCTGCCGGACCCAGCCCGGGTCACCGCGTTCCGCCCGCGACACCCCCGGGCTGGACCGGGCTGAGCCGGACCCGGACGGCACCGCCTGGAGCCTCGGGACCCCTGGGGCAAAGTCCTGCGGCGGCCGTGAGGCGCTTGCCCTGCGCGCCCCGGCGCGGGGGATCCGTGTCGTGGAGCCCCATTCTGCCACATCTGTCCCCACGGTGGCCCGGCCCGGAGCCCTCCCACACCCGGGATTGCTGGAGGCTGTGATGAAGAGGAGGCATTTATCAGCCGTGAGACACAGCGTCTGAATCTTCGTATCCACTCCACGACGCAGCCTGGGCATCTCCACAGCTCACCTGCCTTGAGGTTCTCAATTGTTTGATTGGGATCTGCAGGCAGCATGTGTGGGGCAAATCCTGCCCCAGCGGTGTGCCAGGGCTCCCATGGCACTGGAGGGCAGGAGGAAGCTGCACCGGGGCACATGAGGGCAGGGGAAAGCTGGCCCGTGGTTCTGTCCCCTCTTCTGAAACTCCAGGGTAGCCCGAGAGCGTTCTCAACTCTCTCGACTTCCCACAAACAGCCTTGACATTCTCCGCAGGCCGCTCACACTGCACTTCAATCACCCTCAGTTATCAGCCATGGGTGGTTTCTGTGTTATTTGTTTCCTTCCCCAAACATCCGGCATGGAGCAAACAGCCGGGATGCGACTGTCCCTGCTCCCACCAGCGAATTGCTGTGGGACCTGTGCCCCAGCCTTTGCTCCTGTCCCTTTTCTGGGTTTCACCATGCCCCCAAACCCAACGGGAAACACCGGGAGCCTGTTCTGCTCCCAGGACGTCTGAGGCTCAGGAAATACAGCCCAATGTCTCAGCGGATAAATCAGCTCACCCTGTGTGCTCCTGCTGCACCCACGGGACGTCCCGGCTTCCCCTCAAGAGCCCATCTCGCCACCGAGCCAGCCTCACGTCTGCTCTGCACAAGCCCCCACCTGTGCAGCCAGCACGTTTCAGGGGCACAATTTTCCTTTTTGCCTCTTTTTTTTTTGCCCTCGGGACATAGGCCCGAGGCGAGTGGGACTCATGCGGCTCCCAAAGTGGCCTCGCTCGCTTTCTTCTCCCCTTTTTCTTTGGCGCAGAGACGGGAGGGAGCCGAGCCGAGGCGGGGACACCGGCCAGGCGGGGTGGGCACCGGGGGGCTCGGGAGGGCCGGAGCCGCGGACGCCGGAGCGGGGCCCAAGGAAGCGACGAGGGGCGAGTAGGCTCCGGGTCTAGAAGGGTCCCTGCCCCGCCGCGTCCCACACCTGCCCCGGCCCTGCCGCTCCCGCTCCACCCCGGCCCTGGGCGGGGGCACCGGCTCCCGCCCCGCCCCGCCCCGCCCGGACTTTACCTCCCGGTCGGGCCCGCGCCGTTCCGGGCCATGTGAGCCGCGGGGCCGGGCCGCGGGGCCGCACCGGCTGCGGGATGGAGCGCAGGAAGGTCTTCGTGGCGCTCGACGTGCTCTGCCTGGCGGTCGGTGAGGGCTCCGTGCCGGCTCCCCCGCTGCGGGCGGCTCCGGAGCGTCTCCGCGTCCCGCCGGTGCCCTCGGTGGGGCTGCGCCCTGGGCTGGGGCCAGGTTCCCGGGAGGTACCGTGGGTCCGCGATCCCACCGCGCTCCTGCCCGCTCTGGCCCGTGGCCGGTGCCGCCGGGGGCAGTGTGGGAGGCACCTGCCCGGCCGGTGTCCGGGGCTCCGGGCCTCCACCGGGAGCCACCGGCGGCGGGGGCGGGCGGGCGCCGGCTCCTGCCCCAGCCCTACCGGGCTCCGTCGGGGGTCCCGGTTCTCGGGGCCGTTCCTGTTTCCGGGAACGGTCCCGCGGGGGGCGGGAGCCTGCTCTGTCCCTGACCTGGACGCTGCGGGAGGGTGCCTCGGCTCGGGGACTCTTCCTCCGCTGCCCTGGCCGCCTGCCCGCCGCCGAGCCCGGCGCTCCGCCGGCGGACGGAGCGGGGCCGGGGGCTCCGTGGCTCCGGGCCGGTGGGTTCGGAACACCCCTTCTAGGACCCCCTGGGCCCCCCCCCTCCCCTCCAGTGCGGGTAAATGTTTCTAAAACTGCCGCAAGGAAGTAACGAATTAAGACGGACTAAAAATAAAGGCCCCGATCGGGATCGCAGCTGGAGCTTCCCTGGCTGCAGGGCGGGGGGAGGCCGGGTCCCGGTGCCTCTCGGAGCGCGTTTCCCTCCTGTGGGCCGGTGCTTTATATTTTTAGGGGAGCTTTTTTTGGAGGATGAAATTATCCAGAAAGAAAATTGGTGTCTAATTTGAGCTGAAAATGGACGTCTGAGGTGTGCGGGGAGGAGGCGGAGGGACTGGGACGGTTCCCTGCCCCCGGTGGCTCCATCGCCGCCTTCCCTCCGCTCGCTCGGTGAGCGCGGGAGGTGGCGGGAACCCCGGGGCGGGGAGGCGAGGACGGGCCGGGACAAAGGTGCGGATTCCCGGGAGACGGAGGAACAAGGAGAGGCGGAAACCGCCGGGAAAGGCGGAACTGGGAGAGGAGCCTGGCCTAAGGTGGCCTCTGGGGAGGGGGGGGCCGCTTCCCTGGGGAGTGTCCTGGGACTTGTCCTTGGCTGTTCCTGAGCAGGGATCGAGCAGGGGCAGGGGAGCCCATTCCAGCGGGGGGCTGGCACAGCTGCTGTGCGACGCAGAGACCCCAAAACCCCTTTGGATCTCGGGGACGGTTCCGTCCCGGGTGAGCTCGCAGCTGCCCGTGGCCGGGGTTGCAGCGTGCTGGGTGGAAAAGCCTCCTTGCCCCAGGTCAGACCCAGCCTCTCTCCAGAGTCCCGAGGAGCTGGGGGAGAGGAGAGGCTGACAGAAACAAGGGCTGTGGGAGGATGAGGGGAGCAAGCCAAGTGCACTGGAGTCCCACTGTGCCTGGACTGGGTCATGCACCAGCATCCCCCAGCACTGGCTCTCCTGGAGCTGCTGTGAGGGTTCTGGGACCATCTGGGGGCCCTTCCCTTCCATAAAACAGGTTTGCAAGATGCCTGTGCTCATTAATTTTAACAGCTCTGTCTTCCTAGGCTGAAAGACTGGGCAGTGTGAGGGGGAGGGCACAGGATCAGGTGTTGCCACTGTTGTGCCTGGGGAGGAGTGGGGCAGTTGTAGAGGCTCTGTGGGTGCCCATTTGTGGCCATCTCTTGTGGTATCTGGGTGCTGCAGGTATCTGTGAGCTCTGACAGGGTCCTGTCGCTGTCAGGGCAGTGCACTGGTGGGTTCAAGTCATCCTGCCCTAGGTACAGGTGGCTCAGGACTTCATCCCTGGGGGGATCCTGCCCTGGCATTGAGAGGGATAGAGATGGGTGGTGCTGTGTGCTGGTGTGGAGCCTGCTGGCTGCTGTGCCCAGTCCTCACCTCTCTCTGCCTTGCAGCATCTCTGCCCTTCATCATCCTGACTCTGGTGAACTCCCCATACAAGCGAGGCTTCTACTGCAACGATGACTCCATCCGCTACCCCTACAAGGCAGACACCATCACCCACGGCCTCATGGCTGGGGTCACCATCAGCTGCACTGTTATCATTGTAAGGAACTGCCACCCCCTTTCCCCCAGGACAGGGTCATGCTGACAGGTTGTATCTGTAAGCTGAGCCCCAGCACAGAGCCCTGGAAGGGCAACAACACCCTCAGCTTGAGCCCTGCTCTGCTTGGGGGCAGGAGCTCCCACTGGAGTGGTGAGAGCCACATCCCATGGGACTGGTTCCCTGCAGGGAGGGGGAGAGGGCCTGTGAGCTCCTGTGGCAGGTGGATGCCGGGGGCTCCCCTGCCACAGAGCCAGAGCACCCTGCAGCCCTGGGGAGCTGCTCAGTAGCCCCCAACCCTCACCCCTTGCCCCCTGCTCTCTACAGATCTCATCGGGGGAGGCCTACTTGGTTTACACTGAACGTCTCTACTCCAAGTCAGAATTTAACAATTACCTGGCTGCCCTCTACAAGGTGGTTGGGACCTTTCTCTTCGGGGGGGCCATCAGCCAGTCCCTGACTGACCTGGCCAAATACATGATCGGCCGTCTCCGGCCAAACTTCCTGGCTGTCTGCAATCCTGACTGGTCCAAGGTGAACTGCTCCATCTATGTGCAGCTGGAGAATGTCTGCCAGGGAGAGAGCAGGAACATCACCGAGTCCAGGTGAGCCACGGTGCCACAGGATGTGTCTCTTCCACCTGCCCAGCAGTGCTGGGCTCACAGTGGTAGCCTCAGATGGGTATTGAGGCTCTCCTGTTGCAGGGCAGAGCTTGTGGAGTGGGTAGGGGTCTTGTGGGGACCAGCTGGGTGCTCATTCATGGTCTGACACATCCCTTTTGCCCTACAGGCTCTCCTTCTACTCGGGACACTCTTCCTTTGGGATGTACTGCATGATGTTCCTGGCGGTGAGTGCCATGCACCAGGGAGCCCCCAGGGGTCCCATGCCCCACTCACCCCATCACTGGGCTGGCTGCTGACCCCTGCCCTGGGTGATTTCTCCCTTTTTTTGCCGCCCAGCTCTACGTGCAGGCCCGGCTGGTGGGGAAGTGGGCCCGGCTGCTGCGTCCCACCATCCAGTTCTTCCTCATCGCCTTCGCCATCTACGTGGGCTACACCAGGGTGTCCGACTACAAGCACCACTGGAGCGACGTGCTGGTGGGGCTGCTGCAGGGGGCTCTCATTGCCGTCCTCATTGTGAGTGTCCCCTGGGCTGCCTGCTGCTCGCCTGGGCTCCTGCTTGGCCTGGCAGAAGTGACCCCAAACCATCTTTCCCGCTGTTCCTTCCCAGGTCCACTACGTCTCTGACTTCTTCAAGCACCGTCCCCCGCAGCAGTGCGAGGAGAAGGACCCGGAGCGCAAGCCCAGCCTGCCCCTCACCCTCAGCGACCCCGACCACAATCACTACAGCTACCGGGGTGCCCCCTGAACCCGGACTGCAGACCTGCCCCTTGCCGTGCTCCTGGCTCCGGGGACAGGGACGCTGGCTCTGGATTAACCATTGGCTCCACGGCTCTGGTGTCTCTGGCTGACACGAGTGGGGCAGCCCTGCCTGTTCCCGCTCTCGCAGCGCCTGGCTCCCCGTGCCCGTGGTGCTGCCCGTACCTGGTGATGCCAGTGCCCTGCCCGTGGGAAGGGGATGTCCTCACCCCCTGTGCATCTGCGACACGCCCCAAGGCTGCTGTCCCCGCTCTCCGTGTGGAGGGAGGGAGGGAGGGGAGGGTGGCACATGGGGGTGGATTTATTGGGCTGGCAAAGCACACTGAGTGAAGAGCAAACTCCTTGAGAAGTCCTGAGATTGCCTGGGCCGAGTGTGTGTTGTCCCTGTCAAATTATCCAGCCATACAAGTACAAATCCTCACAAGCGCAGAGGGAGGAGGACAGCTGCTGGGCTAGCTATACTTTTTTTGGAAAGGATTAAAGCAATCCAGAGCTCTTCTCTGCTCCATTGATTACCTTTAAGAGCAGTCCTGCCCGCCAGCAGCTGCTGTGAGCAAAGGGTGCCTGGGCAGGCTCTTCTCTGGCTCTGCCCAATTTGGCAGTGCTGGGAGCCAGAGCTGTTTGCCCCCCGCCTGCTTCACGCCTGGCTTGGGCAAGGGGATGCTCCAGCCTTTGTCCCTCCTGCAGCTTCAGCTGATGCTTTAGGGTGTGTGGCAGGGCTAGGGAAACATTTTCTGTGGTAAAGAAAAATAAATGGGGATGTGGAGCTGTCCAAATGTCCTGGGAAGGTGGGGGCAATGGGTACAGAGCAGTCCCATCACTGACACGTGGCTGCCTCCAGCACTGGAGTGCTGTGGGTCTCTTTTTAAAATACATGCATTTTCATTATAATGTTGTTTTTAAATTAGATCATCGTTAAAGAATGTCTGTGTCAGGCCTGTTCTCTTTTTTCATGGATGCTCCTGGCCTTGGAGTGGATGGCTTGAGTGTTTGGGGTTTCTTTTTCCCGGGGAAAGGTGTCTGAAGCCCCTCAGCTGTAGGTGTGGCTGTCAGGGCTGCTAAGCCATTCTCCCAGTTGCACTGGGAAAGGTGGGCTTGACCAGAGCTGCTGGGAGCAGCAGCATCCTCCAGCCAGGTGCTCCTTGCCTGTGAGGTGTCACATTCTCAGGGGTTGTGCTTTGGCTGGGCAGCCCTTTGAGCAGATGATGTGGCCAGCATGGGGCTCCAAGACCCATCCCAGCCAGATCCATCCTGGCACTGCCTTTGCCCTGATCCAGGAGCCTCCTGTACACCCCAGCATCGTGGCCCTGCTCTGCGAGGGAGGAAGGAAAGCAGGGAGAGGCTCTTGGAAAAAGTGACGCTTTGTGCCTGCAGCTCCCTTGGCTGCTCCAGCAGTGGAGCAGAGGGAAGGCAGGGAGGGAGCTGAGAGCCTTGGAACAGCTGACCTGTGTCCCTCTGCTGCCCAAGGGCTGTGGTGGGGACAGGTGACAGGGCCAGGCTGGGGGGCCTGGGGACACACAGGGCCTTCTGAGTGCTGGGAAGAAATGAGGGACGCTGGGAGGCAGCACCCTGGAAGCCTGAGGGTCCCCCCATTCCCTTTGGGGCTGGAATGGGCAGTCTCAGGGTCAGCTCCTGCCCACACTCTGTGAGTGCAGCTCCTCTGTCCTGCTGGGAACAGCAGAAAGCTCTGGGCTGGCTCCGTGGTGTTGATGTGCTTGTGCAGTGTGGGTGACTCCAGTCTAGACAAGCCCTGATCAAAAACAACCTCCCTGTGTGGAGGAAACTCCCTTTCCCTGACGCTACTTTTCTGTTTTCCTCCGAGAGCCTTCTTCCCACAAGTACTTCTCTGCTCCCCCAGTAGGGTCCTTCCCCCATCCCAGCCTTCCAGGCTGGTTGTTTAATATCTGTTGGTGTTAAACAAAGCTGGAGGAAGTGCCAGGGCAGGGCAGCTCTGCCGCAGGGTTTGCAAACAAAGTCCTGCAAAGTCTCAGCAACTCCTGGAGTTGGGCAGTGAGGCACAGCCCAGGTTTGGGAGCTGCCTGCTTGATTTTCCTTTGGCCTGCTGCGGTGCCCAGCAACTGCCCCAGTTCCTGGCACTGCCTCGACAGCTCCTCTGCATAGCCAGGAACGTGCCTGCTCCCTTCCCTTGAGATCTGCTTGTGCCCCTTGGATGCATCTCTGGAAAAACCAGCCGGGCCACAATGCTGCAGTGTGCAGCTCCGAAGGGCAGGGCCGGCTGCTGCGTGTTGGGAGCTTGGCTGCTCCATCCCCCGGCTCACAGCTGTGCCCTGCTGCGGGATGGGCTGAGACCTGACCAAACTCGTGGCATGCCAAGCCACATGTAAGCTGCAGGAGCTCCCGAGCCGTGTCCAGGCACAGCAGCCTGCTCCAGGTGTGCTCCCTGGCCCATCTCTGGAGGGACAGGGATGCTGGCAAGGGGCAGCCTGTGATGGTTCCTCAGCCCCATGGGTGCCAGCAGAGTGCCTGGGGAAGGCAAAGCAGGTCCCTTGTCTGCTGTGAAGTTTGGGATCCATCCTAGACCTGGCACAGCACCCTGAGTCCTGTGGCAGCTTCCAGCTGGACCCTGCTGTCTTGAGGGTCTGAGCCCCTGGAGAGGCTGGGTTGGGCTCTTCAGAGGCTGTTACTGCCCCTGGGAGCTGAGGGGAGGGGAAGCAGTGTCCAGAGGTGGGATGAAGCCTGAGTGCCCCTTTCCTGGTTCAAGGCTTGAGCTTGTACCTCACCGGATGGGCCAGAACTGGTAAGAGTTCCATCCATCCTGTTTGGTGAGTCCCAGGAAGCCCCTCTGGTGTTCAGGGTGAGTTGTGGCTCTGGGCGGTGTGATGACTCGTGACTAGAGTGTCCACCCTTTCAAGTGGGTGACTCAGGAGCTGGAGATCCAGTCCTGGTTGTACTGGGGCAGATTTTGCTGTGGGCTGAAGCCAAGCAGCGTTGGCCTGCGAGGCATGGCTGGGACCTGATGAGAGCCGTCCTGTTCCCCGGCGTCAGCAGCTCCACGCACCAAGCACCCTGCCAACACGCCTCCCTTCCAAAATAAGCTGCTTCTGGCAGCACACAGCCAGGATCTGGCTCCCAGCCCTGCTCTAGAGGGGGCCCGGAGCTGCCTCCCCCAACCTGTGCCTCCTGGCTGCTTCCCACCGTGCCACGCAGCATCCTCCCTCCCTTCTCGCTGGCACCTGGGACTCGTGCCGATTCCGCGGGCTTGGATTGCCCCAGCCCTATCCCCGAGTTCCTCCTCGCTCTTGGCTTCTTTCCCCGGCTGAGCGGGGCAAGAGGCGGGCGAAGGGGCTGAGCTCCTCTGTGCCTGCAGCAGCTTCCAGGAGCGGGCAGCGGCCCTGCCAGGAAGGATGTTACTCATCCCCTAAACATCCCCTTCCCTGGACGGCAGCCACGGGAGATGCTGCGGCCAGATGCGCCCGCGGCTCAGGGACCTGAGGTGGCCCCCGCTCGGGAATGCGCTGGGGGACACGGATGCCATGGCACCCTCGGGTGGGATGTTGGCAGCCCCTGCCCGAGGGCAGCCCACGCCGCGTGGGCCTTTCCCCCTCAGCGTGGTGCGATCAAGGAGGCTGCGGATGCCGGACCAGGACATGCGGAGGTGGCGGCGCTGGCCCGTGGGGGCTGGGGGGTTTCCGGGGCGGTGGGGACCGCGGGGACGGGGTCCGTGCTGGGGTCTCCGAGCGGCCCCGGCCCCGGGGGCACCGGCCGGCTGCGAGCACTGTCCCGTCCCGCCGGAGCGGCAGGGGGCAGCAGGAGCCCGGCGGAGCCGCCGAGTGCAGCCCCGGTGCCCCGGCCGGGGAGCTCCCGGTCCCGGCAGCGCCGCCGCCCAAGCCCCAGGGTCACCCGGTGCTGCCCGTCCTGCCTGGACACTGCGTGAAGCCGGATGCTCCCTCCAACTTCTCTTCTCCTTCCCCTCCTTCTCCTGCTCCTCCTCCTCTGATCCCACCAGCGCTGCCTCCCCCACTCCCTTTAATTGGCGTTTCCGCTGAAATGTGCCCGGTTCCACGGATTTCTTTGATCTCACCAAGGGAAGAAGGGGGCTATAGAAGAAATTAAATCGGCGCAGAAGGAGGAAAGGCGAGAGGAAAGCACTCTCGAGGGAGGTTGTTAAATGTCGCCTCTTTCTCACCAGAGCACCAGGCAAGAAAGAACCTGTCCTCGCCGGTGCCTGTCCCGGGTCACCTGCGCTTGGCGCTGGCCGGGGATGCCCCTGGGCAGAGCAGGCCCTGGGGTGGCACCGCTGGAGCCCCAGCCCCGTTCGAACCGCGCTGGCATGCGGGGAGCTGGCAGCAGAGCCCGGGGAAGCAGCCAGAGGGTACGAGCAGCAGTTTTGTTTTCTGCCGCTTGCCAGGGTCCGCGCAGAGCTGCAGCTCTGCCAGGGACGTGCTCTCGGGAAGAGCTTGGCTGCCGAGCCCCGGGCCCTGCGGGGTGGCTGGCTCTTCCCCACCGGCCCTGGCTCCTGCCCAGGGGCAGCTCTGACCCGTGCCTGCGGCTGAGGGGAGAATGTTCCTGAGTTCTTTCCTGCCGCGCTCCTGCCACGGCGTTTCTACGGAACCAGAGCTGCCCTGCCAGGCCTCCGGTGGCTGCAGGTCCCTCCGGTCGCTGCTGCCGGCCTGTCCCCACCTCTGAGAGCTGCCGTGTGAGCACTGCCTGCCGGACACCCAGCGTGGTGCGAGCCGGGTCGTGCCTGCCCGAGCTGCGCCTCTCCCGGTCCCGCTCTGCCCGTGACGGGATGCGCGGCGTGGGCAGCCGTGCCGATGGATAGCAATACCAGAGCCCTGGTACAGGGGATGGGTTAGAGGGACTGCGGGTGAGAAGAGGAGAGATGGCAAGCGGCAGGACTTTCCTCATCTGCGATGGAATGGTTTTTCCCTACCCCTGCCAACATCGTGGCGGTGCTGCAGCCAGGGGGGACAGCCCAGCTTGTCCCCAGTCCCAAACCCCGGATGCCTGAGGCCTCCCGAGCACAGGGGGCTGCTGCAGGGGGGCAGAAGGGATGAACAGGATCCTGCCAGGGCCCTTGCTGCCTTGCTGGGGTCCCTGTTCTCTTCTTCTCCCTTGGACTCTCCACTCAGCCAGGCTCTTACATGTGTCTTGGCCTCCTCAGCCCCATGGTGTAATGCTGGGAAGCAGAAGGGCAGGGGGGACGGGGTTCCCAGGCTGGGGAGAGAGGTTTAAAACAGAGACAGTGCCTCAGTCCAGCTCTAAACTGCTTTTTTTATTTTTTTCTATTTTAATATTTTGCCTTATTATGACCTTGGCCAAATTATTTCCCCTCTGTTTGAGATTTATGGGCCTCTTCCAGAAATGATCTGTTCTGTCTACGAAAATAGACATCATGCTGTTATTACATTTTAAAATATAATAAAGGTTTGGGAGAGCGCTCTTCTGCTGCTCTCCCCAGCAGCACCCCTCTCTCTACAGAGCACAAACCCTCCTGGTTGCTGGTGTGGGGCCAAGAGTGGTGTGGTGAGAACAGGGGCATCCCCAGCTCCAGAGTGGGGGAGTCTCTCCCTGCCAGCCCTCAGCAGAGCTGGAGTAACGGGAGATCTCCCATCTGAGATCGCAGCTGCTCTCAGAAAATCCCAGGGAACAGGCTGGACAAAATGGGGCTAAACGAGCTGGGCTTCCCACAGTGGTACTAAGGGCAGTCCCTGACTCAGTAAAGGCAGCAGAACCTGGCTCGAAGCTGGAAAATCCTGCTCCCAGCCCGAGGGGCCAGCACAGCCCATCACCCCCACGACTGCTGAGTCCTTTGGGCAGGCGCAGGGTGGCCCTTGCACAGTCCTGCTCTGTTTCAGTGCGTTTGTTGAGGTTATGATTGTTATTGTTCTTTTCTTCCAGGGGCTGGAGGCAAGTTGCCGTCGCTGAGGAGGGGCTCTGGTTGTCCCAATCAGTTCCCCGCCAGCTCTGCTGGCAATCGGCGCCCGTGGCCGGCCACGGTCTGTCCCGTGAGCCGAGCCACCGCTGCCTTTGGACGGCGACGGGACCACGAGGATGGAGCTGTGGTGGGGAGGAAAGGGCTGCTGGCCTGTTCCTGGATTAAGGTTAAAGAGGGGGAGAGGCGAACAGACTCCTCACAGCTGCTGCTCCTCCAATGTTTTATTTCCTGCTCAGTGTAAGCCTGGATTGACCTGCAGCAGCAGAAAATGTCGAGCAACCACCGATCTCCCTGAAAGAAGTAAAACCGCCAGAAAATCCACGAGGAAGCCCAAATGGGTTGCGTGCACCTCGGTCTTCCGGCTGGAAACACGGGGAGCTCTGGGAGGACGGTGGCAGCGATGCTGGGATGGGGACATGGGCGTCCCTTTCCCAGTCCGAGTATCTGCCCATCCCAAGGGACATGGCGTGACCGCAGGGAGCTGGGGGCTGTCAGAGCCCTTTCCTGCGGCTGAGACTCAGGGCTGGCCCAGCAGCCTTTCCCAGGAGCTGTGTCTGGCAGAGGGATGCTGCAGCTCCCCGCCATCACACGGTGCAGGGAATTCCCGGTGAGGCGGGACCTGCAGCCCGGGAAGGGATGTGTGGGTGGTGTCAAGCTAGTTTATTTTCTTAATTAATTTTAAAAAAAACCAACAACAACAACAAAGGGGGAGGAGGACGGACACGGAATGGGACACGACGACTTCTTGTGTTTACCAGCAAAAAGCCTCGAAGCCGGTTCAACCTCCCCGCTCCGTTTTACGGGCAAAGCCGCGGTGCCGGAGTCGGGAGTCCTCGCCGCGGGGTTGACAGGGGCCGTGTAGCCCCCCGGGATCCCGGGGGCAGATGGCGGGGGCGGCCCATCCCCGGTCCCCTCTCGGTCCCCTCCGCTGCCCCGGCCCCGCAAGGGTTAA
>JAWWMU010000107.1:2448649-2458691 GCA_035048155.1 Cinnycerthia olivascens
ACTGGACTGGTGTTTGGCAAGGAAGAAGGAGGGAAAAAAAAAAACCAGCAGAAAAAAAAAAAAAAAGAAAAAAAGGAAAAATCAATTGCTATGAGCAGCTCTGGGGAATCCTGCAGGCAGGCGGGTGGAGAACACTGCAGAGCCTGTCCTCTGCCCAGCAGCACTTACCCTACCCCCAGGGCATGGCCCTCTGCCCACAGGGAGGGGGGTGCCAGCGGGCACAAACCCCCCCGGCAATTCTGTGCCCGCTTTGCGCTGCAGCACGCTGGCCACAGAGGGACATTCAGGGCCGTGCTGCCGGCCCCACATCCCGCCCCCAGCCCGGGGGATCCTCACCGGGCTCTGCTCCTTGGGCTGCAGGGGCGCGGCGCTCCCGCTGGAGCCGACGGACGCGGGGCTCTCGGGCAGCTCCCGGCGGCGGCGGGGCGAGCGGCCAGGGCTGCCGGGCTCCGAGGACGGCTCCTGGGGGGAGAACAGCTCTGTGGGGAGCGGGAACCCCTCTGTGTAGGAGGGCAGGCATGACAGGGACCCCAGGGAGCCACCCAGGACCTCCAGCAGTCCCCTCGGTCTGAATGAGGAGCATCCGCTCAGGGGCTTCTGCTCAGCTCCCCTGGATGAGAAACGGCCTGGATTTTTCTCTTTGAATAAAATAAGAGGGGACAGCAGGTTCAGAGGACACTGGTGGCCATGGATGCCTTCACAAGGAGGGATGGAGACCATCACACAGGAGAATCTGCCATTTCAGAGGCAAGGCCACCCCTCAGCTCTTGCACTCCTATAACCATTCAATCAGGTCTGTGACATTTTATCACCACAAAGAGTAGCTTTCACAGGTGTCATTTTCTGCAGAAATTCGTGCTGATCTTCCTTTCAGGGCTTGTATTTTCTTAGGAACTGGCATGAGTCAAAAAGACCTCATGTCTTTCTCTCCCCTCTCTCTTCTAGGAAACGAACAACTATGTCCCCAAGAACATCTTCTCTACCAAGAAGAGCGGTGGCTGGGATCAAGTCCTGCCACACGTGCCTCAGTCAGGAAAGGCTGTACCACAAGCATGTTGCAGTTCCACTGCAAAAGACTGGGATTCAGTGAATCCCCTGCACTGAGGTGTGTCAAAGCCAAGGCTGCTCGAGGGCCAGGCAGGGCAGGACGTGGGCTCGAGGCCTGGGGCTGGCAGGGCCAGGGTGTGCCATGAGGTTCCTGCCACCTCCACCCACAGGAGCTGCCAGCAGCAAGCCCAGCTCCATGGAGCTCTCATCCCAGCTTATCAGCCTCCCCATATGGGATGCTGCAGCAGCGGGGCTGAAAGGGGATTGTGAAGCAGAGCCAAGCTTGAGGCTGGCAAAGCTGAGCCCTGGCTGGCACAGCCTTCCCACAGCAATGGGAGTGGAATCAGTCTTGGCTGGCACAACGCAGTGGAACAGGGCTGGCATGTGTCCTGGCTGGCCAATGCTGCCCAGCAGCAACAAGCTGGAGCCTAAAGAACCCCAAAGCTGGAGAACCAGAGTCCTAAACCTAACGACTGCAGCTTGAGCAGGATACCTTGCCAGGCTCCAAGGGCTTACCTCATCCACCACCAGGTTGTAGTCACTCTTGTCCCCATCGCTGTCCTGCAAGGAGGGAGAAATCCAGTAGGGCTCAGTCAGGACAGGGTGATGCGGCACCAGGCTCTGTGTCCTGCCCCAAAACCCCAGACAGCAGAGGATGGACAGGAACATTGTCCCCTGTCCATCACTCCATGAACCAACACCAACCATGTCCTGATGGCAGCGACCCAGACCTCGGGCTGAGGGGCCTCCCCGGGGCTCATAATTTGGTTTGTTCTTGCTCACAGGACTCCAGCCCTCTACAGCAGGGCAGGCCCAAAGCTTCCTAGCTGCCTCGCCCCCAGGCACAGCCCTTGGGGCACTCACAGAATGCCCAAGCACAGCCCTCGGGGCACTCACAGAATGCCCAGGCACAGCCCTCGGGGCACTCACAGAATGCCCATGGGGCACTCACAGAATGCCCAGGCACAGCCCTCGGGGCACTCACAGAATGCCCAGGCACAGCCCTCGGGGCACTCACAGAATGCCCTTGGGGCACTCACAGAATGCCCAGGCACAGCCCCTGCTGCACTCACAGAATGCCCAGGCACAGCCCCTGCTGCACTCACAGAATTCCCAGGCACTCACAGAATTCCCAGGCAGCTCCTTCTCCTCCCGCTTCCGCTTCAGCCCCGGCCGCTCCTCGTCCTGCAGGCTCTCAGGAGGGGAAGAAGAAATGCTCTGGGGCAGAGAGGGGAAAGGGAGGAAGGTATGTGAGCCTCTGTCAGGGCAGACAGCCATCCCTCACCTCTCAGAGGGGCCAGGCTCTGCCCCATGACCACCTCCATCCCAGCAAAGCATCTCCCTGGCTGGTGGGAAGGCCCCCAAAAGACCAAAGCCAAGCCAGGAACATCCTCAGCATTACCAGAGAGATCCACCCCTGCAGAGACAACGAGCCGGGGTGGAGCAGAAAATCCCCACTGGAGCCGTGTTTACTTCACCTCAACCCTGCCAGGAGGGCTGGGAAGCAGAATGGGGCCAAGCAGGAGGAACATCCCTCCCCCAGATGCTGCTGGCAGCTGCAGGACTATCACACATCCCCCGGCATCCCCACACCCTGGCAGGGCAGCCAGAGAGGGATGGAGATGCCCCATCCCAGGAATCCCTGCAGCTCCCATAGTTGGATCAACAGCTGTGACCCAGAACCGGGCAGGGCCATCCCCCTGTCCCCCAGGCCAGCTCTGGAGGAGGTGCCTGGGCAGTCATGGCATCACAGACACCTCCTCGACTTCCTCCTCTCCCACCTTGCAAGCAAGCCCAAGATCGATGCCTACAGCTCCCCATTAACCCTTCCTTCCCCCTGCTTGTATCCTGCATTCTGCAGAGCCTGGGGAGGGAGTCACAGCTCTGGGATTGGGGGGATCCTAAAAGGGAGGGGGCAGCCAAGGACCGCAGAGGGGCTGAGAGCTCTGAGACTTGTTCAGAATGATTCCTAAACTGGAAACTCCTTGAAAAGGACAGAGCTGGTTATTTTGGGAGCAGCCCTTGATCTTTAGCTCCTTGCATCAGCAAAGACTGAATTGAGGTGGCCCAGAACCTTCAGTTACAAAACCCTGAGGCAAACACAGCCCACCCAGGCCAGCAAAGCTCACCCAGCAGCCCCATCCCTTCCCAGGAGCCAGTGGCCAGCTTGGAGCACCCTGGAGATGCCAGGAGGGCCAGCTGAGGCCACTTGCCTGTCACAACTTACCCTGCTTGGGGTGTGTTCTGGAAGCAGGCAGCAGCAGGGAGAGTGGCCCAGGTCCATGTCAGAGCAGAGGGGAGGACAGGAAGAGGTTGTTAATGCCAAGCCTGTGCCCCACATACCCAGGCAGGAAGGAGAGAGGGGCACAGCAAGGCAAGGCAGGAAACAGCAGGACACAGATTTAGTAAACAAACAAAAAAATCACACTTGATTTCCGACTTTGCCCACCTGAAATGTGGATTCTCTGTTGTCAGCACTTTGGTGCTCCTCAGGGAAGCAGGGGAAACTCTACCCACCCACCTCCCTCCAAGAAATTATCCCAGCTTTGGAATCTCTTCCCCAGACATGACAACAGGTCCAAAGCCACCAGGAGGGGACGAGCTGTCCGGCCAGCTGAGATCCCCTGAATCACACCCATCCTATTTCCTTAGGAAGCCATGCCTAAAAGCCCTGCTTGGAAACTCTCTGAGGCTTCTGTACTTGCACAGCAAAGCAGATCCACTTCCCTGAGCCCAGGGAAGAAGTGCCAGGCATTTACTGCAAATCCAGGCACAGGGTTGTGGGCTGGGTTCAGCAACCTCCCCTGGCTGATTTTTGCTCCTAAAGATCCATCAGCATTTGGAGAGAATGAGCCCAGGTCCCTGCTGGCAAAAAGAGGCAGGCAGGGATGGGAAGCTGAGGGATTCTTGCAGGCACTGCTCCAAGGCTGTGGTCTGGAGTGGGACCAGATGCCTGCCATCAGCCCTGCACCCCTGCCTCAGCTTGACTCACACCAGCTCTGGCTAACTATGGCAGAGCACTGAGGATTAACCTCAGACAGATGGAGCATTTCAACTTTTTTTTTTTTTTTTTAAATAAGGAATGGCCCTCACCACAGCCAGACACCCAGGCTGAGAGAAGTTCTGGCTGGAGGCACAGGCTGCCCGGGCTCTGAGGGTTAAGCAGGCTCAGAACAGCACAGCCTGCTTTCATTCTCTCTCTGGACTTTGTTTTCCTCCTTTGTGGAAGCCATCCTTAAAGAAACACGGACAGGATTTGAACTGCAGACAACTGTGTGCAGGGGGGCAGAGCTGCCACCGACAGCCTCCTGCTGCTCTTTTCACCACCTTGAAATCTTCCAGGCCAACCCAGACCATGAGAACCTGCAGCAAACCCCACCCAGTGCCCGGCTTTGCTGCTGCTCTTGGGTCCTGACCCCAGTGCATTTCAGCCAGCACCTTCCCCAGGGGAGTCTGCAGGCAAACATCACTCCTGCTAAATTTGACTGCCTGTTTCTAGCCCACAGAGCTGCCCAGAGCCTCTCTCCTTGTCCCAGCCTCCTCCCAGCACAACCACTCGATGCCTGTGCTCTGAAAAGGTGACTGGAGCTCAGAGCAGCTTCTCCTTTGTGCAGCAAGAGGCCACCAGCAAAGCTGGGCAGCGTTACTGATTTGGCCCAGGCCTGCCAGTAGCAGTCAGAGCACTGATTTAACGATGATTAAATATTGATGATGTTTGTAAGGCACTCGCTGATCCTGACAGGAGGAGGCACCCATATGGACTAGGAATTAGTGTAATTTACACGGCACAACACATGCAATGAGGCTCTCTGCTTTCTAAATTCTTTGCCCCAGGCCTGTGGCTGTCACAGTTTCTACCAGGGGCTTGCAGCAGTGTTTTCCCTAAAAGTCTCATCTTTAAGTGTCAGATCTTTATTTGGTGTAAAAAGAGAGGATTTCTTTGTGGTGGGGACCTCCCAGCTGCCTCACGGAGGGGAGGACCCTCCTGCACTGGAAACACCCAGGGGAGCAGGGAGACCTGTGTGTGTGTGTGTGCACAAACACTTGCCCAGAGCCAGGGCTGCACACAGCACCACTGCAGAGCCAGAAACAGAGCCAGCCTCCAGGGGCTGCAGGCATTTCATGAGCTGGATTTGCCATCCCCGGGGATGCAGCAGCCAGGAGCCTCAGGAAAGAGGCAGAGCAAGGCAGCACTGACTCAGCCAGCCTTCCAAGGGTTAACCCAGCTGTGCTTCTTCCCCTTACCTCTGTTCTCCCCATCCTGGGCCACTCTGTCCTCCTTGGTGGCCAGCTGAGCCTGTGCCATCAGTGCCCCTGAGAGGGCCAGGAGCCCCGCGGTGCCGCTGGCCCCACTCAGGCTAGAGGGCTGCATGCTGGAGGGGTGGGGTGTCAGCGGGAGGGGGGATGCGTGGTGGGAGAGGTGCTGAAGCTGCTGCTGCTGAAAGAGAAAGAGCAAATGGTCCTGGATGTGGAGGAGGCAGCCGCAGCCATGCCCGGGCCCTCCCCTCCCCGCGGGGATGCGAAGCTCGATGGGATGAGCCAGGGATGAGGAGGGGGCACAGCCTGGGCCACACCCCTGCCCCTTCCCCCCGCGGGCTCTCCGGGCTCTGAGGGTTCAGCAGGCACAGCACAGCGTCTTTTATTCGCACTCTAGACTTTGTTTTTCTCCTCTGCCCCTTCCACCCGCGAGTCCCCTCCCTGCTGCAGACACGACCCCAGCACACGGCAGAGCCCAGGCCATGGCTCTGCCCCACTCTGCTCAGGGCATGTCCCAGAGGGCATCCAAGGCCTTCAGCAAACCCCTTCACCACAAGGGGTGCATCAAAATAACAAAATCCCTGACTTCCCCCATCACTGCAGGCCCCAAACCCCCAGGCAGGAAAGAATCTTTGCCCACATCCAGGCAGTGCAACTCACCCCAACGATGCTGTTGAGCTCCCCCATGGTCACCTGCTTGGCCCGTTCCACTGCCTGCAGGACCTGCTGCTGGTGCTGGGGAGGCAGAGCACAGGGGTGGTCACACCGTGCCCCTGAAGGGAGCACTTGGCCCCACGTTTCCCCACTCATCCCTGCACAGCCACTTCTCCCACCCCTCCAGCCCGGGCATGGACGTTTTCTTCCCCAAAAACCTCCTGTTGTTCAGGCTGGACTTTGATTCACCCAAGAAGCCAGAGCAATCCGATGCACACCCCCTGCCTCCTCCTCACCTCCTGCGTCAGGAAGGGAATAATCTGGGCACAAATGGCACTCAGTCTCTTGACAATCTCTGCCTGAAAGAGGAAGCAGGTATCAGCAGCTATCACCAGAGATGGAGAGCTCTGAGCCCCATGCTGTCCCCCTCCAGCAGCCAAGCATCGTGCACACACTCAGCCGAGGAGTCAAACCCTCCCCACCCACGCCCTCTTGGTGGAAATTCTCCTGCTGCCTCTGCATCCCTGCTGGGATTTCCCGAGCTGCTGCCAAGGGAGGGCTCTGCCCGGGGCTGCTGGACCCCCTTAGGCTGCCAGGCACAAGGGAGGGAGCCCACGCCTAAATCCCTCCGTGGCCCCAGGCCAAGGCAGGCTCCAAGCTGTCAGTCCTTTCACAGCCCAGCTGGCTTTGCTCAGCCCAAACCCATCCTGCCTTTGCGGGCTGCCGTGGCCAGCGGGCAGGGACGGAGGGGAGCCGAGCCACAGGCGCTGGCAGCGAGCCCTCCCTGTGCCTTCCCTTCCCAAATATCCCACTCAAAGCCAAGGCAGACCAACCAGGATGCAGAACTGCACAGATTCAGCCCCCTTGGCATCGAACCAGCAAATCCTGCAAGGTTGTACCTGCCCTGACCCGGAGCAGGGACTCTGCTCCCACCCCCATCAAACCCGGGGACAGCTCTCCCTGCTCCTTCAGAGGCACAAAGCACCCCCAGACGTGCCCCTGGCCACAAGGGAATGCAGAAAACCCGGAGCATCCTCTGAGGAGAGGCTCTGTGGTTGCAGACAAACCCACAGCTGGGCCACGTTCCCACCAGGGCAAGCCGCACTTCCAAGGAAAGGGGCTGCGACTTCCAGCCCAGCCTCTCCAAGAGAAAAACCCACATCTCCTGGGGAAAACTGGATTCCCTCCCTGCTGCAAATCCACCCCGGGACTGGCTGCTCTGGAGGGTTTTATCAGCTCAGGTTTCTGACAATCCCTGCCGGTGTTGCAGAGGTCAAACCAGG
The DNA here is from genome assembly GCA_035048155.1 of Cinnycerthia olivascens. NCBI lineage: Eukaryota > Metazoa > Chordata > Aves > Passeriformes > Certhiidae > Cinnycerthia > Cinnycerthia olivascens. The sequence continues at coordinate 2,455,891 of JAWWMU010000107.1, forward strand.
CTCGGAGCCAAGGGAGAACAAAGGGAACATTTACCTGCTGTGCCCCACACCCACCAGCACCCTGTGCTTACCTGCAGCTCCCAGCTGCTCTCCCAGCCACTGCCACCATGCCCACAGAGCCAGAGGCCCCCTCCTCCAGCCCTCTCCTGCCCAGGCTTCCACTCCTCAACCACTTGGCCACCACCTCTGTCACCTCGTGGGCAGAGTCCCCAGCCCTGCTCGGCTTGGGCCACCCCTGGCTCCCAGTCCCACGGGATCTTGGAGCATGGGAGGGCAGCAGGAATGTGCTCGTGGTCTCCACCACGATCCCTGCTAACAAAAGGAGCAAAACTCGGAGGGGCTGAGCCAGCTGGAGGGATATGGCAGTTGACTTGCCACTTTGTCAGGCATTGGTCCAAACTAATTTCCCTGGCAGAGAGCCCATGATGACTAGATTGATAAATCTGAAGAGGGAAAGCAAATTAACGCTGGAACAAAAGGGGAACCAGGGAAGGGTGAAAACACTCCTCTGGCTTTGGGAAAGGAAAAGGGGATTAAGAAAAAAAGAAAAGAAAGACAATCCATTTGCCTCTGGGCTCTAGCTCCTGCTGTTTCCTCCACATCCCTCCTTCAAGTGGGGCCCCAGGGAAGCACTGCAGGGAGGCACCAGGGCTCACAGCAGGGTTCTGAGAGGTTCGTCTTCGGGATGGGGAACTCAGTAACACATCCTGACAACTGCTGGATCCCTTTGCAAGCCAGTCCCTCGCTCAGAGCCGTATCACATCTCCCATGCCTTTAGAGCTACACGGGCTCAAGGGAGATCATTTTCCAACAAAGTCTCCACCCTCCCCTGCTGCCGGCCCGGCCCCCACTGCACTCACCTGCTTGTGCATCTCAATGTTCAGGCCGTAGGACATCTCGTAGTACTGAGAGGAAAACCACAACACAGCCTGGTTAGGAGCTGTCCAGAGCAACTGGCCCAGGAGCAGCCCAGGGTTTGGCTGGCTCCAGCCCACGAGGGATGGCTGGGACACCGTGCCAGGAGCCTGGGACAAGGTAGGGAGCAGCCACAGGCTGTTAACACAATGCAATTTCTGGGCTTGTTTAAGCCAGGGGAAGCCAGTCCTGCTGCCCCCCCCCAGATCCTGTCCTGGCTCATCCCACCCCCCTTGGAACATGTTTGCACAGCCTGGCACAGCTGCCCACCCACTCAGGCTGTGCAGAGCAAAGGTCACAGCAGGTTACACCCTTCAACAGTCAGCAGTGACTGTGCCAGGGGTGCTGACCCCAAAATCCATCACACCTGGGGAGGAAAGGGGACCAGAGGACCTGCTTTCCTCCAGCAAAGCCTATTCCAAAGGTAGCAACCCACTTCTGGAAATCCCTGAGCCTCCAGAATGTGGGGAGGGATCCCAACTGATGGGTGAGAGGAACCTGCCCTGCAACACCCACACCCCGGGCTCACAGCAGGGCTGCATTCACCCCCAGGACGGGGTTTGCCCAAGTTCACATCTTTTTGCCTCTTGGATGGTGTCACTTGGGTTCTCCCTTTACCCAGAGGGGCCAGTAAGGTAAGGTGCTGAAGGAGAAGGAACTGCTCTGCTGTCCTCATCCTCTTTCCTTCCTCCCAGCAGCTCCCCTGCTCCTGGCAGGCTCTGGCTGGTGCCCAGGTCAGTCTGTCCTGTGGCCTGTTAACCCCTCACTGGCAACTGTGGAGGGCTCCTGCCCTGCTCCTTCCCCTTCCACCCAAACCACGAGCCTTGGAGCATCAATTCTTAAATATCCACCCCTTGGGAGGGAGACAGGGAGGAGTGGGGAGCTTTCTTACAAGGCCAGATAGAAAAAGGTAAAAAAAATAAAAAAACCAAACCAAAACAACACCAACAAAAAAAAAAGAGACAAAACCCATGGCAAGATTCCCGGGCTCAAGCAGCACTGAGCACCGAGACAGCAGCAAAAGAGCCAGCGTTGCTAGAAATGGTGATTAACTCTTTCCTGTCTCCCCAGCCCCAAGGTCAGCACTGGGAAGGGCAGCGGCTGCTTTGGGTGAGGGGCTGAGAGGAGCCCCAGCACCCAGACGTGCCTGAGGGCAGCAGCCCAGGGGGACAGGGCAGGGGGACACAGCAGGGCCAGCTCACCATGACATAATGTCTCTGCATCTCCGTCTTCTCGCTCACCAGCTTCTCGCATTCCAGCTTCAGGCTGCAAAGGGGAGCCGGGGCTTCCACTCAGAGACCTGCAGCTCCCGCCCCGTCCCCATCCCTGGGATCTCGGCAAGCTCAGCGCCGCTCCCCCTGTCCCCGCGGGCTCCCGGGGCTGCAGGAGTGTCACACACCCTTCCCCGGGGCACCTGCACACCACACACCTGTAGCACCCACCCGGAGCTCCGTCCCCTCCCTGCCCCTGCTCAGGGGGAAACGCGGCTGATCTTCCCCTCGGGACCCCGCTCCAGTTGACGGCTCCACGCTGCCCCTCAGCCCAGACCCCTCTCCCCCTTCCTCCGCAGGCTCTCCCTTCCCCCGGCGCCTTTTCTCCACCTCCTCTATCCCCACTTTCCCCGCTGCCCCATCGCCCCCCGCCCCACCTGTGGTACTGCGCCTGCAGGAACTGAAATTCCTCCTTGATGCGGTCGCAGATTTCCAGCACCGAGAACTTGAAGGGCTGCCCGGGCTGGAGCGGGGGCTGCGGAAAGACATCCCCGGCTGGAGGCTGCGGCTCGGCCCCGCCGCCCGGCCCGGCCCCGCCGCCCCCGCGGCACTTACCGGGTGCCGTCCCTGCGGGAACATCCTGAGCGCCGCTCCCGCGGGGAGCCGAGCCCCGCC
>JAWWMU010000107.1:2464111-2474125 GCA_035048155.1 Cinnycerthia olivascens
TGGATGGGTCTGTCCGGGGCTGGATGGGTTTGCCCAGGGCTGGATGGGTCTGCCGGGGGCTGGATGGGTCTGCCGGGAGCTGGATGGGTCTGTCCGGGGCTGGATGGGTCTGTCCGGGGGCTGGATGGGTCTGCCAGGGGCTGGATGGGTCTGCCAGGGGCTGGATGGGTCTGTCCGGGGCTGGGTGGGTCTGTCCGGGGCTGGGTGGGTCTGTCCGGGGGCTGGATGGGTCTGTCCGGGGGCTGGATGGGTCAGCCAGGAGCTGCAGCCCCCCGGGCACTGGGGTCAGGGCAGCCTTGGCACACCGCAGCTGTGCCCTCCCCACGGGCTCGGCGCTCCGGGGCTGCCCCGGGGAGCAGCCGGTGCTCTGTTTGGAGGGGGCGCAGGGCAGAGACCCCCTCTGCCACCAGCCAGAGTTCAGTGGCCACCACCACAGACCCCTGGCTCTTGCAAGGCTGCACTGGGCACCCTGCCCAGCCCGGGTTAGGCTGACCAGGCAGATCACGGGAGCATTGCCCAGCCCTGGTGCTGCCCAGACTCTGTAACCCACCACCCCCTCCATACCTCAGTGCTGGCTGCACCAGGACCCCCCCAGCACGGCTTCTTCCCCAGAGGAAGGAAATTTTCCCACTCCAAGTGGCCTAAGAGATACCGAGGGGAAGATGTTATCGGGGTGGAGCAGGCTCTGAAGCCAGAGGACAGCTCTAATTATCGAGAGCCAATTCCATTACAGCAATCTCAGCCCCAGGGCAAGGCAGGCCGCATTTTCCAGAGGGGCCCGAGAGCCACAGAAGTAGCTTATCCTCCGTGCCCACAGGAAAAATGAATTATGCACACACAGAGCAGACCTGTGGCAGCCCGCAGGGACCTCCACATGTGTTACCAAACCAGCACAGAGCCGATAGACCTCGGGGGCACTTTGCTCCTTGCTTTTCTTCTGGGGAGTCTCCCGCTCCCTTTTCACCACCCACCACTTTCACCTTGAGCTCCTTCGTTCTGGCTTTGCCCAGGAATCCTCTCGGCCCTCTGGTTCCAGCAGATTGCAGCTGTGGCACAGCCACCACCTCTGCAGAGCCACAAAAGCCACAGGGACTGCCCCATTCCACCAGCCCCGACAAGAGTGGCAGAGAAGCCAGAGCCAGAGGTGTGAATGTTAACCCTGCTTGTCCCGGCTCCCAGAGAAACCTCCAGAGGGAGAGCAGCTCATCAAATAGGAAAGGAATAATCTGGGATATGCCACCACCTGAAGGAAGGAGGGCTGCACCTCCAGACACCTCCCACAGCACAGGTTAACCAGGAAAATCCCCTGCTCTCCTCCCCAGGTGACTCCCCCATCTGAAGGGACAGGAGACACAGGGAAGTGTTTTAAACTCATCCCAAAGGCAGCAAGAAAGTGGCAGCGAGTCACGGTTTTAACCAACCTTCTTATTTCTTTATTTGAAAGGCACAGCATGTACGTCCTTGATACAGCATTTTCAGTTCCTCTTATTATAGGTCAAGTGATTAAACACAAAAAGCAAAACAAGATCTTTCTAAAGAACTATATACAAACACCAGATTATTATTATTTTTTTTTTTCCATTTTTGTTTTTTAAGAAGACACGCTAGCGCACGGAGATAAGAACAGAGAAAGCTGCTGTATCCTCTACACAGGGCAGGGCCACAGGGAGCGGGAGGCCGGGGAAGGCTCTCGGGTCTGCCTGCCCCCTCTGCCCAAGACACCTGGGCCCCCGCAGCCGGAATGCTGTGCTGAGGGGGAGCAGCTGGCACAGGCTCCCCCTCCAGCCCAGGGTGAAGCCCCTGGCAGCCGGAGCTGGTTGAGAACAGGTACATGCAGAACAGCAAAAGGCGCCGGCCTGGTTTTAGTGCAGGAGGGGCGTGGGGGATGCAGGGCCAGGGCGATGCAACGAGACCAAGAGCGCCTGGGGAAGGGAGGAGATTGTTCTGGGCCAGGGATCCTAGCAGGGAGTTGTGCAGAACCGTTAGGATCGAGGGGCAATCTTTAAATACCGAGGGGGGAGCAGCAGGTGGAAAGGGGGGGGAGCCACATGGCACCGAGGAGCTGAGACAGCCAAGGGGCAAAGTGGCCCCAGAGCAGCCCGAGCCAGAGTCTGGCTGGGCTCTGTGAGTGGGAGGAGGGACGGGGAAGGCAGGCTGGGCACAGGGAGAGCACGATTGGCCACACGGGTAATGCTATGGCGCTGTGCAGCAGCCGGGGACGGTGCTGGGGACACCCCCCAGGCCCTGCCACCCGCCCGTGGGGACAGGCCTGGCGAGCTGCCACCGAGCACAGGTCACCGCGGCGCTGCTGCACAGCGACTGGAGAGAGATACTGCATTTTGCACTAACCCGCCCCCTCCCCTCCCTCCCCCAGACAGCCCCTTTCCCCCGGCCCCCTCCAGTCGCTCTAATCCGATTTCTCCCCGTCATCATCTTGGTGGGCATCCCCGTCGTGGCCGTTCTTGTCCTCCTTGGACAGGTGAGCCTGCGAGCCCAGGGCCGAGAGCGACAGAAGCCCGGTGCCGGCGCTGACGGCGGGGAGGGACGGGGGCTGGAGCCCCACGGGGAGAGGAGTCAGAGGCAGAGCGAGGGCTTGGAGCTGTGACAGCTGGTGAGCTTGAAGCTGCTGCTGTAGGGAACGATGGACAGACACACAAACACAACGGGGGGATTGTCATTTCCAGTGCACTCGGAGCCCAAACTAAGGGCCTGGACTGGCCAGAGTGTGCCAGCAATCAAGTTTAAATCAGGGAGCTTGAGAGCATTGCAGCCTCAGGGCTGGGTGGGAAAAGAGGTTCTCTAGCCCTGCTGCTGTGACAACCTCCACAGAAGACTCAACAGCGTGTCCCCAGCAGGACACACGGCCCCTACCCCACAGGACATCTGGCCTCAGGCTCTGGCATGTCCCAAGGCTGCAGTTAAAGCCCTCACACACAATTCTGACCAAGAGCAGATGGTGTTTTCATGCCGAGTGCCTACTGTGGTTCCTGCTCAAAACCAAAGCTCCTCTCCTGGCACCCTGCTGAGACAGGGCAGGGATCCCTGCACACCTCACAGCAAGCCTGGGTAGAACCAGCCCTGTGCCAGCACAGCCAGCCCAGCCTTGCAGCCTCACCCCACAGCACCAGAGCAGGGGTCCCCTGGTGTGCCCAGGTCAAGAATCCACAGCCCAGCTCTGTGTCCTGGCCAAGGCCTGGAATCCACAGCCCAGCTCTGTGTCCTGGCCAAGGCCTGGAATCCACAGCCCAGCTCTGTGTCCTGGCCAAGACCTGGATTCCCAGCCCTCCCACCCCAAACTAAACGTGCATCACGTACACGGATGATGGAGTTCAGTTCCGGCGCCGTCACCTGCTTAGCTCGTTCAATGGCTCCCAAGACTTGCTGCTGATGCTGGCGTGGAGAAAACAGAGGAATTTGGGGTCACTTCTAATGCCACAGGGAAACAGAACAGGGACCCAGTCCACTCCCAGCTGGAGACACCTGCAAACACTCCAGCCTTAGAGCAGGGCCTCGCACCCAGGCCCAGGGCAGCAAGGAGCAGGGAAGGAAGCACTTTTGTCTCATCCTTTTCCTCACCACAGGGCTAAGCAGGTCCCCTCACACCCCCACCCTCATCCTGCTCTCCACACACCCAGAGATCCTCGGCCAGGAGGCTCCAAGGTGGGCAGTGTCTCTCATCCTGCCACCTTTCACCTACACAGACCCTCTGAAAAACAAAACGAGCCCTAAAACCAGAAGCTCTTGGGAAGCTCCTTGGGACACATCCTGGATTCCAACTGCAGCAGCAGCCGGGTGTTCCAAACACAGGCACAACAAATGGATGTATCACATACTTAAAAAAAAGAATAAAATAAAGGAGAGCTGTACTTGCTCCTTGCAGAGCACAGGGTCTCTGAAACACCAGGCCTGCCCACTGCACTTCAGCAAGGGGATTTTTCTTTTCATTTTGGCAGCAGGACAGAGTTAAGGATTGCATTAAGATGCAAAAGATTTAGCTGGGGCTTAGTTATTAGGCAGCTCTGATCTGATCAGCAAGCGACTTTGTCCATCCTAAGAACAGGTGGGTGGGAAAAACAGAACCTGTGCCCCAAGCCCAGTGCTGACCCCAAGCAAGAAACCCCCAACCCCCAAAGGGCCAGAACTGCTGAGAGCTCAGCCTCCATGGGGAGACAGAAAATATGGCTCTACAAGTGCTTAATCTTCTCCTCGCCTCAGACAGCAACTCCCAAGCACCCCCTCCCCCAATTAATTTCTCAGGGGAGTGGGAGGAGCCCATCAGCTGCATTAATTAATGAGGCAGAGGAACCAGACCTCAAAGAGGAGCCATATGGAGGTATTTTTTTAAGTGTCCTTCTCCCCTGATTAGCACCCAAAGCTCCCACTGCAGACGTGGCTGATGGCTCAGGAGCCACCAGCAGGAAAGAACAGGACCAGCTTTGTCCCCAGCTGCCACAAAAGGGATGGAGGGACACATTACCCACCACACAGTGCTCCAGGAGCCAACACTGCCTTGAAGGGCTGAGAGCAGCTGTTTCCCAGCCCAGGGGTGGGGAGCTGTGACACCTCGCTGGCTGCAGAGGGACAGCAGCCTCCATGCCAACAGGACCCCCAAGCTGGGGGACTCACCTCTTGTGAAAGGTAGGGCAGAACCTGTGCACAAATCCCATTTAGCCTCTTGACAATTTCAGCCTAAAAGGTGGGAGAAATTGAGAGGAAAAGTCAGGCAGCTCAGGATTGAGCACCCACAGTATCAGCTGCCCCATCTTCCCCCTCCCCTGGCCAGGTCTGAGTGCCCAAATGGCTCTGAGAAAACCCACTCTGTGAGAAAATCCTCTCTCCTGGCAGCATCCTGGTGCCATGGGGATCACCTTGCCCTCCCCAGGCTCCTCCCTGCATGGTTAAATGAAAGGATGCTGCTGACTGCAAAGAGCAAAGTTTCATTATTCCTCTTCCTCTCCAGGCCCCTGACATTCACTCAATAAATTGGGAGCAACCAGAGAGCAAAGTCACTGCAGACCCAGCTGGGGATGTGCTGAACCACATTTGCCACGTGGACACAGATAGACAGGGGGCTGTTCAGCCCTCTCAGGCTCCCCCACCCCAGCTGAGCTGCTGGACTGGGGCTACTGGGGAGACCAGAGGGGCAGGGCAGCTTCCTCACTACCCTCACACCAGCAGTGGCAAACCCTGGGGTGTTAAATGCTTTTATCCTGTCACACAGTGAAGCCACCAGTCCTTTGCAAATCACAGAGCCAAAGGGTACAGGCACACACCAAAACCAGCTGAGGGGACCCCAGCAGCACCACAGGGAAGCAGATGAGGCAGGGAGACATTCATGGGACAGCAGAGAGGATTTGTGGCTCAGATTCTTCGACAAGATCCAGGTTTTCCCAGGGAAGCCAGTCTCATGGGCTTAGCAACAAGGGCAATGGGATCAGAAGCACCAAGTGCCTTTGTGAGGAACAGAACTGTGCTAAGAGGCTTAAAACTGAGCCACGACATGCAGCTGACTTTGTGACTGGAGCTGGAGCCAGATAGAGACAGGCTCAGAGGAGGCTCATGTTGTTAACACCACAGGCAATTAGTCACTGGGGATAATCAACAACTTAACCACCAGTGAGGGTAATGAGCAAACTTATCCAGGCTACCACAGAGTCTCCAAGCCACAGCTCCACACTCTTTCTGGTGCTCAAATACCTGTTCAGGCCCAGGGGAGAACCACAGGGTGCTCAGAGCCCAGGATGGGAGCCCACAGGCCAGCACTGTGATCCTGAGAGTTGTGGAGGGCTGCATTTCAAAGGCAGCTCTGATATTTTACAGGCTTATGGCATTTCCAGCTCCTGAAACGCAACTGAAGTGACAGAGGGCAACGAAGAGCAGACAATGCACCTTCCCCAGGAGTTACAGCACTTGGAGATGCTTTTCCCTCCTACCTGTTTGTGCATTTCAATATTCAGCCCGTAGGACATCTCATAGTACTGTAGAGCAGGAGAGAAGAGAACAAAAACAAATTGTAAGTCAAGTCTCTGCCAGGTAAGTGCTGGGAAGCACCACTGCATTCCTGGCTTTTCTACACAAAGGCTGGGCAAGGCTGGAGAGCAGAGGCAAGCCCCAGGAAACAAAGACAGCAGGAGGCAAGCACAGAGCACCTCCAGGTGCTCCCTGCCCACCCTGCCCCAGACCTGGAGACTTGCCACACAGGACTCCCCTCACAGACACCTTTCCCCAGTCTGCACCAAGGTGAGGGTGAGTGATGCCGTGTCAAACCTGGAAAAAGGCTCAGGGCTCCAGACTTCCCTAAGCTCAGCCAGGAGAGAAGCAGCCTGGCTCTGTGAGCTTTGCCTGGCCAGTATCCTAAAGCCCACATGACTGCTTCAGAGCAATTGGGAGAGATCACAACTGGACTTCATCTAGCAAATAACACATCCAGCTGCACACAGCTCCAGCTGTTTAGGAAGGAGTTATGTGGAAACCTCCCCCCCTCCACACACAAAAACAATCCGCCCAGAAAACCCCTGCACAGCAGCAACAGGCAGCTACAGACAATCCATTGGCAGCAGCAGCTAATTCCTGACCCCTGGAAGAAGCTGTTATAAGGCTGATGTTTTGAGAGTCTAGAAACCTCCTCCTGCAGCCTGCAGGCTGCAATCCTGATCCTTCCAAAGGGAAAAGAACAATCCACATCTGTGCTCATTTAATTGAGGATCACTGGCATCCTGGTACCGACGCCACAAGGCGATGGAGCGCCCGGCTCGGTATCGGAATGATCTCAGCCTGCTGCAGGCTCTCGAGGCTTCTTTGCATTCTGAAGACCGAGCAGGAAGCAGGAGCCCGTCCCCCAAGCTGCCAATTGTGACTTATTCAAAAATCAGAGCAGCTGTAGCAGCTTTGCACATTCTCAGGAAGCCTCCTCTTGGCTCCCCGTGACGGGGGAGCGGCAGCAGCTCCGGCTCAGCCACGCAGACAAGGCGGGAGCTGCTGCGCCTGCAGAGCCTCCAGCGCTGCGCCACGAGGAACAGCCCTTCCCCTCTGCTGCTGACAGCAACCTGAATCAATTCTGGTGACTGCCAGCATTAAGGGGAAAAAAAAAAAACAAACAAAAAAAACAACCTATCTTGGCCACTGCTGGAGATGGAGGTTTCCGTGCAGACTGCGAGGCACAGGAAGCAATTGTTTACCAGTGAGAACGGGGCAGGCTTCCCCATTAATGACACCAGCAAAGCTGTGACCTCTCCTCCTTGTCCCCAGCCCCAAGCACACCTTGCTCCCCACAGCCTCAGAGTCTGGCACATGGGCAGTAGAGAAAGATGAAGGGGCCAGCTAGCTCCCTTATTTCTGATTTTTTTAAGTCTTAACTCTGCTCTGAAGAGCTGCTCTATTAATTTCCACACCTTATCTCTTCTTTCCAGGGCAGGTGCAGCAGCTGGCAAGCAGGAACCAGCTCATCTTCATGGACAGTACTGCTGCCTCCTGTTTACTCCATGATAGGAAGAGACCACAGCCCTGCCTGGCATCTCTCCCCTCTGCTACCCAGGCTCCAGAGGCATTACCTGGCAGGCAAACCCTCACCCTGCTCACCAGAACGTGGCTGTTTCCTGGCAGATTTCTCCTTGGAAAGCCACAGCTAAGCCTGCTGCCCGCACGTGGCACCATTTCTCATGCCTTTACCAGGCCCTGCCCTGGGGCTTGCACACCCTGTGCTGGGACACATGTGCCAGCACCCAGCACCATGGCTCAGCAAGGCTGCAGGGTCACCAGGAGGTGCACAGGGTTTAGCCCTTGCACAGAAGCTGATTTCTGCTTCTAACTCACACCTGGCTTGTGGGTTTTCCCAGTTTTGTGATTTCTCACAGCACTGCTTTGTCTCTCACTGGCCATGACCTTCCCAGAGTCCCCAGACACCTGCACACCAGCACCTTCTCAGGTGTGCAAGAGCTGTCACCTCCTTTGGGCACAGGGAGCAAAGCCAAGGACCCATCAAGCCATCACCCAACACCATTTTCTACATCAAAAAAAATCCACCATGCATTTCAACACCCCCCCCCCTGCATGCAGCCAACACAAAACAGCCCCATTTTCAGAAAAAAAAGCCAATTCCAGCCCTGCTGAGAGCCCTGGAGCTCTGTGGGGCGTGGGCTCCCTGCCAGGCAGGGCCCAGGCACCTGCTGGTGTTGCCACCCACACACTCTGCTCTGGGCGGCCGGGCCGGTCCTTACCATGACGTAGTGACGCTGCATCTCCGATTTCTCGCTGGCTAGTTTGTCACATTCCAACTTCAAGCTGAAAAGCCAGAAAACAGTAAGAAAAACCACAAACAGGAGGTGAGAGAGTTGATCACCACAGAGCAGCTGCTTCCTGCACGGCCTCATCCCGGCCAGGCTGGATTCTTGGACATCACTATCCGGACTTCAAGGGGTGGCCAGAGCCCAGACAGGCTGTGCTGGCACAGCAGTGACCACACAGAGCCTGCTCCTACTTTCTCAGCTGGAGTCCACCCCCGACACACATTCAGGAAAAGGACACAAGGCTATCCACCAGCAGAACACTGACCTCCCTCAGGCAAATCCATTCCACAGGAAGCAGAATGCTGGGAAGAAGCAGAGTTGGCTGCCCAGGGAGGGGTTTGCCTTTCCTCAACAGATCGCTGGCAGCTGGGGACAGATTCTGGCACAGAACCTGTCTGCAGCACTCATGAGATGTTCCAATACAACATCAAAACCAAAGCCAGACCCACTTCTGGATGGGGGTGGGAGGGGAGGCCCGAGTTCAGCACATCCCTCCAGAAGCAAGGATTTTTCCTCTCTCCTAGATTCTTCACACCCTTCAGAGAAAGTGCCGCTGCTCCCAGTGTTTTATGAGACTCCAACTCACCAGCCGAGCAACTGCAGCCAGCATGTGCCGTGGTTTTATGTTTCAAACAAGAAACAGCTTCACCTACACAAAACCTGCTCCTTCTTGAGCAGATTAAGTCCAAGCGGGTGGAGCGGCGTGGGGGGAAAGCTTCCCTTTCAGCAGGAACGTTCCTTGGGCTGCCCTCCTCCCCTGATGGCACTGCCAAAGCACAGAGACACCAGGAAATGGCCACTTCCCGGCAGTTTTTCTGCTTGCTTCTGCTAGATTGACACCACCACAAACTTGCAACCTGCCCGCAGGCAGAGCCCGGGCTGGGGGACATTGCAGCTACATGGCACCAATGCACACACCAAAACCAGCGCCAGGCCGTAGCAGAGGGCATCACCCAGACAATTTCAACCAAATGGCTTCATGTTTATGTCACACACACACACACGCAAAGCAACAGATTGTCTCAAGCCAGCTTTTAGGTCAGCAGCACTATTTACACACACACAGAAAAGTAAAAGCTTTTAGATTTAAATGCTCCATGCAGCATTTTCAGTCCGGGAATGGCAGCCAGCGAGAAAAACTGAGTAAAACTCCCAGCAAGAGGCAGGAGGCCTGGCAAGTGTCTGTGCAGCCCTGGCTGAGCAGCACTTGGAGGAAAGACCTTGGCTGGAGGAGGGAACGGGCGTTCTCCTCGCTGGGCTCCCATGTGGACACGACCAACGCCGTGCCCGAGGTCCTCCTCCAGCCAAAGGTGTCCCAGGCTACACGACAGGGTCTCCTTCCCCAAATCCTCAGCCGGTCCCCGGAGCGAAGCAGCGGACGGAAGAATCGGAGCGACCCCCGCGCATCGGCCGGGGCTGCGGGACAGCCCCGGGCCCGGGGGCAGCACCTACCTGTGGTACTGGGCCTGCAGCAGCTGGAACTCGTCCTTGATGCGGTCGCAGGAGTCGGAGGTCGTGAACTTCAGCTGCTGAGGCAGGTGAGAGGAGCCCTTGAACAACAGGAGACAGCGCTGGGGCCGGAGCCGGCGGCCGCCCCGAGCCCCCCCGCCGCCCCGAGCCCGCCCCGAGCCCGCCCCGCTCTCGCCGCACCGGGGCCGAGCCCCTACCGGGGGCACCCCCGGAGCCCGGTGCCCGGGACGCGCCCAAGGTCACCCGCGGGGCCCCTTCC